>JANRMT010062834.1:28553564-28609928 GCA_026402145.1 Polypterus bichir lapradei | reverse complement strand
GGCTGAAATTTGGCAGGCTTATTCCTTACAGCTCACTTACAAAAGTTAAGCAGGTTTAATTTCAAAATTCTACATGTAACAGTCATAACGGTCGACAACGTCCGCCACGTTGAACTTTCTTATTTATAGCCCCATCTTCATGAAATTTGGTAGGCGGCTTCCCTGCGCTAACCGAAACCGATGTACGTACTTATTTCGATGGTATGACACCACTGTCAGCCGCCATATTGAACTTTCCAACGTCACTAATTTTCCAACTTCCCGTGTAGGTAGAAGGCTGACCCCATCTTCACGAAATTTGGTAGGCGGCTTCCCTGCGCTAACCGAAACCAATGTACGTACTTATTTTGGTGGTATGACGCCACTGTCAGCCGCCATATTGAACTTTCCAACATCACTAATTCTGCAACTTCCCGTGTAGGTAGAAGGCTGAAATTTGGCAGGCTCATTCCTTACAGCTTACTTACAAAGGTTAAGCAGATTTCATTTCGAAATTCTACGCATAACGGTCATAACGGTCGACAACGTACGCCATGTTGTTCTTATTTATGGCCCCATCTTCACGAAATTTGGTAGGCGGCTTCCCTGCGCTAACCGAAACCAATGTACGTACTTATTTCGGTGGTATGATGCCACTGTCAGCCGCCATATTGAACTTTTCAACGGTCTTTGTTACTTATGGGCCCATCTTCAAGAAATTTGGTACGCGGGTTCCCAACGCTAACTGAATCCTACTTACGTACATATATACGTCCATAGCCTGCAGCTCGGTCACCGTGTGAGGCGGCGTTGGGTCCCCCATCCCAACGCCTCCCACGTTGTTGGCTGCCTGCCTATATAAAGCCGTCCGTCGCTCCAGTCTCTACATTCCCTTCCTTGCTTCGCCACGGGATTCACGTCTCCCGGCTGATAACTACAGCCTTTTTTATTTAATCCACGGCTTCTCCGCTGTTTTATTGTTCATTTATTACGATTATAGTTATTGTGTAGGTATTTTAGACTTACTTTACATTGATCAGGTACACATTTCCTTTATCATTCCAACCGTATCCCCATTAACATGTCTATCGAGGTGATCACCATCAATCAAAGAACTGTCACTTACCGAGTGGTTTCCATGCCAGGAGATGGCACCTACCTTTTCCATTCTCTTTGTTACATATTGCACGACCATATCAGGCTCACTCTTGATATCCGGAGGAACATTGTGTCTTATGTATTGAATGACTGGGACAGGATCAAGGTGTGGACTGATGACGGTACAGGAGATAATTATACTACACAGGAGCACTATAAGAGTGAAATGCTTAAGCCCTTCACCTATGGATCTGCATGTGAGTTGATGGCTGCCGCTGAATTGTTCAGTTGTCGCTTTCAAGTGTACCGAAATGGCCAAATATTTTACACCTTTCGACAACCACCAATGCCTCTTAAACATCTTACATTCACAGGTGACAATTTCAGTAGTGGACACTTTGATGTTTATGAATGTTTAAACTCTCAAAAGCTGGATGTGAAGTTATCGATGAAACCGGTTGTATACTTGCAACGCTTGACAGATGCCGAATGTCTCTTCAACACAAGTCCTACAAATACTGTCGTAATTGAAACAAACTATGAAACTCAAACCGATTATGACAGCAACAATCCAAGCTGTGAGATTTGAAACAAGATTACTGTTCACATGGCCGACTGTATGTTGCATGCTCAAGAGTAAGCTCAGCACACAGCTTGGTCGTATTACAACCGGATGGCCGAACTCACAATGTGGTATACAAAGAGATCCTTAACAAATAATTATTGGTATATTTTCCCTCAGTTTAAAAAGGTTTAATTTTCTTCTTAATAAAAATTTTAAGGCAGTACTTCGCCGCTGCGAATCGCGGGTATTTTGCTAGTTGTTAAGAATTAAACATGTGAGGACACGGTTCTGCAGCGCTAGCTAGTTCATGGATTGATCCTACCTTGTGCTGTATTCTTTCTGGGGCTGATGCGACACTGGAAGGATAGATGGATAGAATAATTAAACTTGTACTACAAAGATATTTCAATGTTCCTTAAAAGTTTTCAAGAATCGTCATTGTAAGCTTACAGATGGCTTAACATCTATTACAGAGCTGATTGTGTGGAATTTGACATTAGTACGTTTAAAAGAGACAGTACTGCTTCAATAATTTCATCGAAGTTCGCGCACAATCACACACCTTATTCCCCTGTTTAATAAAATGCTTTAACTCCTATCATCATGAAAAAGATATCACGTATACATCTCAGTAATTTAATTATTCAGAGAGCTGTAATATCATGAATGTAATGGATTCTGTGCCCTGTCAGAGAAAGAGAAAGCGAAAGCACGTAGTGATTCAAACACATAGAGCAAAAGATCAAATACAAAACAAAGCATTTAACGTGCTACTTTAATTACGATGTGATTTGAGAAACTGGTTAGTTAAACGATTTTATGATGAAGTATATGATGTTCTACTTTAATGACAAAATAAACTATGCAATTAAAGTGGAAATTTCGAGATTGAAGTTGACATTTCGTGATATTTTTCCTACTGTTTGCCTATTTTTTTCTCTTTACCCTAATAAGCTTTCATATGACACTCAGATGGTGGGCTACAACTCGCCTTTTCACGGTGACTTTGATATGTGACAACTTCTTTTTTATTTTGGGCACTGTGTGACTATGTCAGGCGATCAGCTTCCTTTTGTTGTTTATACCACTGTTTAAACCAACAGATAGTACGTTTTTCCTTGCCTCCACTTGGTATTCGCTGAAATTCTTCCATTTTCCCTCTTGCTTTTTCCATTGTCTTTTCACAGAAGGTTGAGCTTAAGGATGATTTATATTGATTTACATATTCATAGAGGCGTGATTCTGGGAGGAGATGGGGCGGGATAGAATGCGCGTGCACGAGCGTTACTTTTCACGCTGACCGGGATTTATGGAGCGGAAAAATGTGGAAGTTGGAGTACGCACAGATTCCTGCATCTAGATTTTTGTGGGTAAGCCCATTTCTGCTTTTGTGCTTACGTCATGTTATAGTGCAAATTCTACGCACGCCGTTATGCATAAGGCCCCAGGCAATTATATGCTTTAAGGCCAACTTTTCTATCCTTGATTTGTTCAGAAGATTATTGTTATCTTTTCATGTTGCTAAAATTGCCATTGCACCCGTGTCTAGTTTCAAATTTAGAACAGTGTCATGATGCAGATCATTAATTACTTGATAACCAAAAAATAAGGTTTATAACTAGACCAAGAGATAAAACCAGACCATCCACCAGGGGCATCTGTAATAGAAACTTTGTTCAAATTAAAACAAAAAATATTTCACCAGTTCAGAAAGAAGTATGCAGTTTTAAATGCTGCTTATTGAACATTCTCTCTTTTGAAAGTAAAGCTATTTTGGTAAATTATATTATATTAAGTACAAAATCTGATCTGTGTCTTCTCACTGAAACCTGGCTTAGTAAATCTGACAGTGTTCCCTTTAGCTGGGGCATCACCAGATGGATACATATTCCTTCATAAATCTAGAGATTCTGGTCAAGGAGGAGGCCTTGGAATGACTCATTGTGACAAAATGCAAATCGCTTCAAAAAATTTAGGTGACTATACATCCTTTGTAGTACTAGACTACAGACCACCAGGGCCATATTCATTGTTCATAACTGAATTTGGCAAACGTTTATCTGATTTGGCTATCAATTATGATCATGTAGTGTTGATAGTGGATTTTAATATACACATTAATGTGGAAACTGACACTTCTAGCAAATTGTAATGGCAGGATTTTTCTCTGCATTAGGAGAGGTAAAATAAAGTTCACAGATGGGCGTTGATCGCTCCAGCGCAAAGCCAGCTGCAAAGATTAATGTTTGGAAAAACAGCCAGGAATGTTCTGCCATGCAAGGGCTTGTTTTTCACTTCGAGAGGTTTTTTTCGCATGTAAGCATATTATTGTGTGTCTTCTAGTACTAGGCACTGCCTCAGTCAGGGCCAAGTAGAGGCAAAACAATACCGTGTCTTGTGCGAAGGGGGTGTGTGCTGAAACTGATCACTTCTGCATACACTGCTTCCACGTAAGCCACTTTTGAGCAAGGACACCCAATTAGTATATAAGGGAAGGTTCCGCCCTCAGTTTCTTCGGAAGCTCAACCGTGGGGAAAGCGCGCACCGCCCGGTACTTGGACCAGGCTCACGAGTTGATCCTCTGACGAGACTGACATGCGGGCTCCCTCAGTCTACTGGTCTAGGATGATGGCTCTGGGTCTTTTGATATTACTGTAAGCATAAGTCTGTGTCTTTTGATATTACTGTAAGCATAAGTTTGTGTCTTTTGGTATTACTGTAAGCATAAGTTTGTTTCTTTAAATATATTACTGTAAGCATATATTTGTTTCTATAATCTATTGTTACTGCATTATACTATTCATATGTATTTATATGTTATAATTGAATAAGTAAATTTTACTGAAGTATCGGACCTCTTCTCTCTGATTTTTGCCCACTTACTCTAAAGAACCCCTTGAACCATTTTCCCAATTAAAACACAAATGTTTTACTCATTTGTTAAATTCAGTAGGATTTTTACAGATTGTCGAAGGTCCAACTTATAATCATAACCACACATTAGGTTTAACTAGAACTTACAAACTTGAAATTCAAAATCGAAATATTATTCCATTAAATGAAGTTATTTCTGATCACTGCTTAATTACATTTGATTTGGTTCTGCCCTTACCAATACACTCACAGATTAAAACAAAGCCAGTGCGACATCTAGATTGTATTCCTGCTTCAAAATTTATAGACACTTGTAAGTCAAGTGTAATTTTGGAAAACAGTAAAGATCAGTTAACATCAAATGTAAAAATGGAAAACAATTTAGATCAGCTAACATCAAATTATAATGTGACCTTGAGGGATGCTCTGGATGTAGTGGCTCCCCTTAAAATAAAAACGATCAAAGAACATAGAAACTCTCCCTGGTTTAATAAGAACACTTGAGCTGTTAAATTAGTGTTGAAAACTGGAGTGCAGATGGAGAACAACAATGCTACATGTCTTTCAAATTGCATAGACCGAGAGTATTAAAAAATATAAAAAGCTCGCTTTAAAAAGAAATCCATGGGTACTGTTTAGAACAGTGGCTAAATTAACAAATGACAATTCAGATCTACAGAGAAAAATTCCAACAGACATTAGCAGTGCAGACTTTATGAACTTCTTTAATGATAAAATTAAAAATATAAGATCACAGATCTCAGCATAACAGTGCAAACCATATACTAGCTTAGCAGACCCTGTCTCACATTGCATTCCAACACTTTAGAAATTTTAATCCTGTAACAGAGCAGGAAGTCTTGACTTCAGTTTCTAACATGAAACCCACTACCTGTTCCCTAGATCCAGTGCCAACAAAACTAGTAAAAACCACAATGGTTGTTCTTGCAGTGCCTTTTCTTAACATTATTAATAGTTCATTATTGCATGGCACAGTACCTGATGCACTAAAAGTGTCAGTCATCAAACCATTACTTGAAAAGTCAGACCTAGACCCACACATTCTTAATAACTATAGACCCATTTCAAACTTACCCTTTCACTCTAAAATACTTGAACAAGTAGTCGCCAATCAGCTTCAGTTACACCTTCAGCATCACAATTTATTTGAGAAATTCCAGTCTGGATATGGTGTCCCACAGGGCTCAGTACTGGAACCTTTACTGTTTTCACCTTACATGCTTCCACTGGGATCTATCATTAGAAAACATCATGTTTATTTTCACTCGTACGTATGTTGATGACACCCAGTTATACCTTTCTTTTAGATCAAATAAAGTTTCTCCAATGTTGTCTTTAAATAGATGTATTAGTGAATTAAAGGAGTGGATGAATGAGAACTACCTATCTTTTAAACACAAGTAAAACAAAGATGTTAATTATTGGAGGGAATGACACTGATCACAACAATATTTTGTCATAATTTAACTCAGTTGGAATCACCATTAATTTTATTGAATCATCCCGCAATCTAGGAGCTATCATTGACTCTACCATGTCATTTAAAGCGCACATTACAAAGTTGTCCAAATAATGTTTCTTCCATCTTAAAAATGTTAAGGTGTTTTCTAAATAAAAAGGATTCTGAGAAATTAATTCATGCATTTATTTCTAGTAGAAAGTGACTACTGCAATTCAGTGTTCACTGGATGTTCAAACTGTTCTTTATATAGCTTCCAGTTAATCCAAAATACAGCTGCAACAATTATTACAAGAACAAGAAAATATGAACACATAACTCCACTTCTTATATCCTTACACTGGCACCCGGTTAAGTTTAGGGCAAATTTCAAAACCTTCCTTTTAACATATAAAGCCTTAAATGAAATGAAATGGCGTGCCTGCTATTATAAGAGATACCCCTTCAATCTCAGCTTTCAATTCCCGACTGAAGACTCACTACTTCAGTTTAGCATATCCTGGCTAGAGCTGCTGATCAACTGTACAGACTGCATCTCTGCTGTTAGTCATTAGCACTAAAACATAAGTAATATGATAGTTATAATTTGGTACAAACCCTCACCTATTCTGTTTTTCTTCTTGGTACTCAAATGTGGCACTTGGTGCCACGGCCCACCTGCCAAGTTGTTTTGTCTATCTAATGTAAGTCATCCCTGATGGAGGATTGCAGGAATGTTTGAGTAGAGGGAACGTTCATCGGATTGGCTGGCACAGTGCTAAGCTGTGGAATGGCCAATAGGGGGAGGCAGCTTGATGGCCAAAGTCTCCAGGACTCTGAACAAATCCAAATCGTATTATGGAATATTATCTACTTTTGAATTCCACTCTGTACTTATAATACTTCTATTGCATTACTTATATTCTGTTCTGTGTATTATATTGTATATACCCCTCTTTCCTTGGCACCCACTGCACACCCAACCTACCTGGAACGGGGTATCTCTTTGAACTGCATTTCCCAAGGTTTCTTCCATTTTTTCCCCAAAATGTTTTTTTAAAATGGTAAAAATACAAAGTATAACATTTTAGACAAACAATGAGTTTTGTTAATTATAAGAAAAAACATGCCATAACTACTACAGATGTTGTTTCTTTTTTGCAGGGGTAATATGTTCAAAATAATTCACATTAAAATAAAAAATACAGTGTCAAAATATATTAATAAACAAACTGAGAACCATTGGCCTTTAGAAAATATCAAACACTTGTGAGCGGACGTTTATCTTATCTCACTATTTGTAGTTAATTAAAGCATCAATTATTTTATGTTGGCTTTGCAAACATTTTGTAGCCACTGTCACAGAGTAGTAGATTAAGTAAACATTACTTAATTGATTGCATGAACACTGCAAATGCAAGTAGTTTTTTCCTAAAACTCAAATTTAAGAATATGTTCCTTTATAAATTATGCCATCTTCCATCCATCCATTCATTACCCAACCTGCTATATCCTAACTACAGGGTCACAGGGGTCTGCCCAATCCCTGCAAACACAGGGTGCAAGGCAGGATACAAACCTCGGGCATGGCGCCAGCTCACCGCAGTTATCTTGTTATTTTAAAATAACACACATTTACAAGATAAAAACAAATATTTGATGAAGACAAAATTAAAATTTAGTTACTATTTTTTATTAATAGTTTGAGGATGCAGCAAGAATTAAAGCTATAACATTACAAAATACAAGGTAGCTCAATTCAATGTGTTTGTATTTGATACTTTAATCTACAAGCCAAGAGCACTGCATAAAATTACAAATATACTGAAAAAATGCTCACAATTAAATTAAATGTAGAAAAATTCAATGCATTTTGTGTGTAAAAATATACAAATACATGCATCAATACATTGTGTTTTTAAATTGTATATCTTGAATAATTTTAGAGTTGTGTTGATTGGCAAAATATTCACAGCAAAAAACGTTATATTCTCAGGTGAACTTGGTTGCGAAATATTTTCCTGAAAATCAGTTGTAGCTGGCTCAGATAAACTGTCTTTCTTAGTGCCCTATGATGCCTTGCGAGACCAGTGTGACATCATGTGAACTTTCACACATACATATTGGATGCGTACTTCACCTAACATTTAATATCGTTAAATGTTAGGTGAAGAATGGTTTAAAAAATGTAATTGCTACCTTTGAACAACATCAAAACGTAACTTTTCTCACTTTCAGACATACAGAGACCAGCTGCAAAGTCTTAGGATAATTTGTCAAAAAGATAATTTATTTTTTCTTGTGTCACTTAATATGAAAAGATCTGTGCTATTCTGCTAGCCCTCAGCAGATCACTCTGTATAAGCAGGGCAGAAAGTCTTCATAGCTGAATTATAGCGCTGACGACGAGTAAAAATTTTCTGGGCCCTTTGCATACTTTTTGATGCTTGAACACTATCTTCTTTGCTAGTCTTCAACATTCAGACTTTACTTTCATGTGCAAATTATTCACAATACTCACCTTTAAGATTACAAATAAAAAAAAAATTAATACAAGGCTCCAAAGCATCTGTTACCATGCTGTCCTCTTCCTCAGGTCTTTATTATCTGCCCACAGCCCAAACTGTAGACCATACACCAACGCTACCCTGTCCTCTTCCACACACTTTTTCCTGGCAAGAGACTAAACCCTCTGATTGGTGAGACTGCATGTTGAATTAATCACTTCACCTCCGGGGCACTGCATTAAGCAACAAACATACAGAGCTGCTCAAATCTTTTACAGAAACAATACAATGTTTGATTCACTTCTTAATCAGTTCTTGACATAAAATTACCTGATTTACAGTCTGTGAAGCTGAGAAAGAGTCTAAACAAATAATCACACTATTTAAACAAGTTCCATTCTATTCCATTTTAATTCTATTGCAAACCCCAAACAGAACTTAATTATGCTTAATCATTTGTATGCCCTTTAATTTTATTCCAGCACATTAACAGCAACTGTAATCTGTAATATTTAAAGATATTTGCCTTATTTCAACAAGTATAACTGAAGCAGGTAAAGATTTCACAGCACAACAGCATATTCTTAAAGCTTGTACTTGACTAACATCCAGCCTTTTTAAACAAGAATGTGAAGCTGACCCATGAGCTGTACAAGCGGATTACAAATAGATCTAATTAAACACTTAAGGTTAAGATGGTCAAAAGCCTTACGTACACTTGTAGAGATCTGGGTTCAAATCTGGATTGTCGTATGAAGGGTAAGAGAAGGAACCAGGGTGTGGAAATTGGGGGAATATGAGTATTTAGGCAGCAGGAAAGAACATTAATGGCTTTATGGTTCATTTGCAACATTGCAAGATGCTGAGAAATTAATCCATGCTTTTGTTTTCAGTTGACTAGATTACTGTAATGCTCTCCTCTCAGGACTACCCAAAAAAGACATAAATCGATTGCAACAAGTGCAGAATACAGCTGCTAGAATCTTAACTAGGAAAAGAAAATCTGAGCACATCTCTCCAATTTTGATGTCACTACATTGGTTACCTGTGTCATTTAGAATTGACTTTAAACTCCTGTTTGTAGTTTACAAATCCTTAAATATCTCACTCCATCTTATATTTTAGAATGCCTTTCACCTTACACTCCAGATCGTAACCTTAGATCTTCAAATAAGTGTCTGCTTATAATTCCGAGAGCTAAACTTAAAAGAAGTGGTGAGGCGGCCTTCTGCTGTTATGCACCTAAAATCTGGAATAGCCTGCCATTAGGAATACGCCAGGCTAGTGCAGTGGAGCACTTTAAAAAACTGCTTAAAACACATTACTTTAACATGGCCTTCTCATAACTTCACCTTCATTTAATCCTGATACTCTGTATATTCAGTTCATTATAATAACTATTCATGGTGGCTTTAAAATCCGTACTGACCCCTACTCTCTCTTCTGTTTCTTTTCCCGGTTTTCTGTGGTGGCGATCTGCGCCACCACCACCTAATCAAAGCACCGTGATGTCCTACATTGATGGGATTAAAAGCCAGAAGTCTACATGACCATCATCATCAAGTCCTTCCAAGAGAACCCTAAAAACAAAGAGGACTGTTTCATTTATGTTAGGTAGAATGCCCAGAGAGGACTGGGAGGTCCCGTGGTCTGGAATCCCTACAGATTTTATTTTTTCTCTCCAGCTGTATGGAGTTTTTGCTTTTTCTGTCCTCCCTGGCCATCGGACCTTACACATATTACTTTAACATGGCTTTCTCATAGCTTCATCGTAGTTTAATCCTGATGTTCTGTATATTCAATTAATGATCATTATTATTCATGGTATTCATATTCAGAATCCGTACTAACCCCTACTTTCTTTTCTATTCTTTTTCCGGTTTTCTGATCAAAGCACTGTGATGTCCCTACATTGCTGAATTAAAGGCCAGAAGTCCACATGACCGTCATCATCAAGTTCTTCCATAGGAACCCTGAATACCATGAGGACTGATTGAGATAATTGATGTTAGGTAGAATGCCTAGAGGGGGCTGGGTGGTCTCGTGGCCCCTACAGATTTTACTTTTTTCTCCAGTTTTTTTTTGTTTTTTCTGTCCTCCCTGCCCATCAGACCTTACTTTTATTCTATGTTAATTGGTGTTCCTTTATTCTAATACTAATTTATTTTGTCTTTTTTCTCTTTCTTCATCATGTAAAGCACTTTGAGCTGCATTATTTGTATGAAAATGTGCTATAGAAATTAATGTTGTTGTTGTATTTGTGTATATACATATTGTGATGATCAAAAACTGTCAAGGAATTGAAGTTATTCCAATACAAAAATAGGAATATAATAGTACAGTGAAAATCACTAATAATATCACTACACTGTATGTCTGTGACATACTGTTAAAAGAGAAATAGTTTTATTTAGGAAAAATATGTTAATGATAATATCCATGCCTTATTGTATTAATTGCATACATTGTGCTGATGTAATTGCATATACTCTTTGTTTGAAACGTCTCAAGTGAACTAAGAAAGGTTAACATTAGTCAGTTTTATGAATATGATTAGCATATCATTAAAAACACTTCCATTCCCTATATAAAATGGTTTGTTAAATATGAACCAGTAAAGAAGGCAGAATGGAATTTCAAGAACTGTAACAACAAGAATTTTATAACTCTTTGTAGAATATGTCAAATTTAAATCTTTTTTGGATCTGTAAATAAAGCTTCATTTTTTACTAACAAGCAGAGCTGTACTCCTGCATGCCAGAAACAAAATAAATTCTCATTTCTTTTTCATTTCTTTCAGGATACATTGTAAAAATAATATTTCAAAGGTTGGAGTAATCTTCACATGAGAAACTTCTATATAACTATTTTCTTAATGCATAAGTGTATCAAAAAGCAGTAAGTACACAGTCTAAATTAGTACAATTTTCAGTGATTGTTTTTAGTTTTAGAAATTGCAAAAATGTGCCCGAATGATTCTGTTTCAAAAGTTTATAGTGTACGCTTTTCAAATTACTGTGTTCAAAAGAAAAAAAACTTCAAAAATATTTGAACAATTGTACTTTTGTGCACATTTGCTGTTTCAGAAACTGATGAAGGCAAAATACTGGAGAAGCATAAAGATATGTTATGTATTGTTTAGGATATCTTACCTTAAATGTTATTGTGTAACTTATGAGCATGTTGAAGGCAAAGATTATACTAATGTGTTGTGAATATTATAGTATATCTATTAAAAGGACATATAATAAATAGTGCATTATTCAAATTTCAATACAATTATTTAGAAGCTTTGCTATAAATACTGTAGTCAGAAGGACTGTAAATTAATAGAAAATAATCTAAATATTTTTTCTTAGAAAAATTTATATTACACTGAATGAAAAAGCCAAGAATCTGCTTGTGATGAGTTCTCAGAGTTTCAAAAGTTCTGCAAATAATACATTTGTTCGTCCAGAAATGTTTTACATAAGAGGTTTAAAGGAGATGTCCTTTACTAACTGTTTTTATATTTTTTTATTTATTATGTATATTTTTGCACTTTTTTCAAATATATTTGTCATTATATTAATATATTTAGATCAAAGTCTTCACAATCCAAAATATCTTGCTGTTGTTCACTTGGCCTTAGTTGATTTAGGCACAACTACATCTGTCATTCCTAAACTGATAGAAATGTTTCTTTTTAACTCCAGTTTTATTTCATATGAAGCGTGTTTAGCTGATATGTTTTTTGTTCATTTCTTTAGTGCAATGCAGTCACTTTCACTGTTAATATTAGCTTATGACCGCTTTCTTGCCATATGCTTCCCTCTTCGATATCACAGCATTAATACTAACAGCAGGATGGTAGGAATCATAGTGTCACTCTGGATGTTTGCTGCAGTCAGTTTATTCATTACTGTGCTTCTAATCACAAGACTCAGCTTCTGCCAGTCCACGGTGGTAAACAGTTATTTTTGTGATCATGGACCCGTGTATTTCTTAGCCTGCAATGACATTTACCCAAATGAAACAATGGGTTGGTTTGATACAGTTGTGTTTCTTGTAATACCATTATGCCTCATTGTCTGTTCTTATATATTCATTGGTGTTACACTGTTTAGAATGACTTCAACTGATGGAAAGAAAAAAGCACTAAAAACCTGCATCTCACACATCATCTTGGTTGTAATATTTTATTTTCCCCTGACTATTACGTATATTTTGTCACAGTTTCTTGATTCCAATATAAGAATTCTTAATAACTCTCTGTCTGCTACAATTCCATCAATGCTGAACCCCATTATTTACACACTAAAAACTGATGAGATGAGGACAGCTATGAAGAAAGTAGTCAAAATCAAATTTCTGGCATAGTAATTGTGTTATTACATTATAGAGGATAAAACAATTACAAGTTATAACTAATAAAGTAAATTCAAATTTATCTGTGCAGCTGTCATTGTTTTGTTTACTAAGTTTTTGTATATGATTAAATAGTCACTTATTTTAAGAACTGTTTGTTTCCTTGTGAACAGTTTTGTAATTTTGTAGCCTTTGTCGTAGACTAGTAGATTAAATAAGCATTACTTAATTCATTCTATGAAAAGTGGAAATTTGAGTGCTGAAAACAGAAAGAGAATGACGTACAGAAACTAGGACAAAAGAAGGGGGAATAAGAACACCTGTTGTTGGAAGGCCAGAAAGCAAGGAATGATATCAATGACGAAATACAAAAAAATAAACATTCTATCAATGAGGCCACTGTTCGTACCTTTAATAACATGGATGACAACTCTTACTCAGCAATACGCAATATAGCCGATGCCTTCTTAAAACACCATTTCTCTGAACCTGATACATCTCAAGCACCTTTGGGATTTTACGGGGAATATAATATGGAAAAAGCAGATGAAGTGTCTGAACTGAATGTTCCTTTGATATTAAATATTTTTGCTTAGTTTAATATAGCATATTGTGTTGAAATAACTGGTAAAGCATGTTGTTTTTGAAAATTGTCAATAAAGTACCATCGACTTTTAAAATGTTGACATTTTTCTTTTACAGTTGAAGATGGATGATTACATGAAAAAAGTTTATTATAACCCTGCAAATCCTGGGGCCTCATGCATAACGTCGTGCGTAGAATTCAGACTAAAACAAGGCGTACGGACAAAAGTGGAAATATGCGTACGCACAAAAAAATTCAGATGCATTAATCTGTGTATATGCCAACTTCCACGTCCTTTCGCTACATAAATCCCAGTCAGTGTGAAAAGTAATGCGCATGCACGCGCCTGCCACCACTCCCCAACTCCTACCAGTATGATGACTCTTTGAATATGCAAATCAATATAAATAGGCCTTAAGCTCAGCATTCTGTGAAAAGACAATGGCAAAACCACAGGGGAAACAGAAGGATTTCAGCGAATACCAAGTGGAGGCAAGGCAAACCTTACTATTTTTTGGTTTAAGCAGTGATATAAACAACAAAAGGAAGTTGATCGAGTAACAGGGTGGCAGAAAAACTCGAAAGTTCAAGTTCAGAAAGTCACAAAGTGTCCAAAATAAATAAGAAGTGGTCAGATATCAAAGTCACCGTGAAAAGGCGAACCATAGCCCACTGTTATGGAAGCATATTAGGGTACAGAGAAAAGAAAAAAAAAATAGGGACACAGTTGAAAAAAATGTCCAAATGTCAACTTTAATCTCGAAATTTCCACTTTAATCATGTACTTTATTTTGTCATCAAAGTAGAACGTCATAAACTTCACCTTAAAATCATTTAATTTACTATTTGCTCAGATCCCATCGTAACTAAAGTAGCACTTAAAATGCTTCTTTCTATGTGTTCTTTTATATGCTCTATGTGTGTGAATCACCACGTGCTTCTTAAACAGGCTTTCTCTTCCTCCGATAGGACACAGAATACATTACATTCATGATATTACAGCTCTCTGAACAATTTAAATATTAAGATGTATACTTGATATAATTTTCATAATGATAGGAATTAAAGCATGTATTAAAAATGGGGACACAGTGGCACAGTACTAGCAATGAGCCGAAGCCCTGTCTAGAGATTGTTCCTGCCTCCCGCAAAATGCTTGCTGTGCTGTGCGTGACCTTCGTTGAAAAAATTTACTGCAGCAGTACTGTCTCTCTCAAATGAACTAACCTCCTATTCCTGTCCTTCATTTTCTTTGGCCAAGTAACCAATCGCCACACAGTCAGCTGTGTAATAGATGCTAAGCCATCTGTAAGCTTTTAACACCAATTCTTCAAAACTTTTATGAAACATCGAAATATCTTTGTAGTATATGTTTAATTATTCCATCCATCTATCCATCCAGTTCGCGAGACAGGAACAATACCTGAACGGGGGCTCCAGCTTGTCGCTAGCGCTGCACCACCGTGTCATCACGTTTAATTATTAACAATATACATTATTTTAATGAAGTTTAAAACGTATCGGTAAAATGTAATAAACATGCTTTACTGCATTTCATTTTAAAAATATCAAGAGCTCCAAGAAGATAGCGCTTGGAAATCTAAATCAACTTAGAAGCGAGTCGTCATCATATGAGACAGCCTGTGCTAGATGCTATATCCCAATAATTATCTCCGCTTTCAAAACAACCCGTCAGAACTTTCCGATCAGCTACTGTAGAACTATGATTCCACACTCAGATACAGTAGGTTAAAATACTCTGAATGGTGCACTGACAGTAACAATTCCAAAGCAGCTATGGTATTTGGAATAGTTTGGCCATTCTGTGCATCATTGTATTGTTACAGGTTGATTACAATCAGATGCTTAAACCAGTGTTTCTCAACCTCAGTCCTGGTTGAGAATGTACCAATCAGTTATATGGGAATAATGTATTTTTGTTGTTTTTAAAAATATTTATATCATGATTTCCATTCTACAGGGTGGGCCATTTATATGGATACACCTTAATAAAATGGGAATGGTTGGTGATATTAACTTCCTGTTTGTGGCACATTAGTATATGTGAGGGGGAAAACTTTTCAAGATGGGTGGTGACCATGGTGGCCATTTTGAAGTCGGCCATTTTGGATCCAACTTTTGTTTTTTCGATAGGAAGAGGGTCATGTGACACATCAAACTTATTGGGAATTTCACAAGAAAAACAATGGTGTGCTTGGTTTTAACGTAACTTTATTCTTTCATGAGTTATTTACAAGTTTCTGACCACTTATAAAATGTGTTCAATGTGTTGCCCATTGTGTTGGATTGTCAATGCAACCCTCTTCTCCCACTCTTCACACACTGATAGCAACACCGCAGGAGAAATGCTAGCACAGGCTTCCAGTATCCGTAGTTTCTGGTGCTGCACATCTCGTATCTTCACAGCATAAACAATTGCCTTCAGATGACCCCAAAGATAAAAGTCTAAGGGGGTCAGATCGGGAGACCTTGGGGGCTATTTAACTGGCCCACGACGACCAATCCACTTTCCAGGAAACTGTTCATCTAGGAATGCTCGGAACTGACACCCATAATGTGGTGGTGCACCATCTTGCTGGAAAAACTCAGGGAACGTGCCAGCTTCAGTGCATAAAGAGGGAAACACATCATCATGTAGCAATTTCACATATCCAGTGGCCTTGAGGTTTCCATTGATGAAGAATGGCCCCACTATCTTTGTACCCCATATACCACACCATACCATCAATTTTTTTGTTCCAACAGTCTTGGAGGGATCTATCCAATGTGGGTTAATGTCAGACCAATAGCGGTGGTTTTGTTTGTTAACACAAACACAATGGGCAGCACATTGAACACATTTTATAAGTGGTCAGAAACTTGTAAATAACTCATGAAAGAATAAAGTTACGTTAAAACCAAGCACACCATTGTTTTTCTTGTGAAATTCCCAATAAGTTTGATGTGTCACATGACCCTCTTCCTATCGAAAAAACAAAAGTTGGATCCAAAATGGCCGACTTCAAAATGGCCACCATGGTCACCACCCATCTTGAAAAGTTTTCCCCCTCACATATACTAATGTGCCACAAACAGGAAGTTAATATCACCAACCATTCCCATTTTATTAAGATGTATCCATATAAATGGCCCACCCTGTACTTTTCTAGGTGTTCTAATTTTTTAATTAATCCATTATTTACTAATTAGTGGGTTTGATGCTAAAGTAGTTGCAGCCTTTGATTATTTAGTATTTGCCAGTGTGTCTGCCCTGCTCATTTTTAATTGTCATTAATTAGATACAACGAAGGGGAAAAACTGCACAGAGAAAGGGCAAAATATAATAAAATCAAGAAAAGTGAGTTAAGCATTTAAATCTATAGCAAAAGCAGAAATATTTGTAAATGTCTTATAAATGTAAAAAACATGCTGTTGTGCTTTTCTGAATGTAGAATAAAAGAAAAATAATACTAGCTAATTAAATGAGATCAGTGCTATCAGGTGATCCCACTGATTTGGAATCTGGTTGGAACAAAAACCTGCAGCCACAGTGTGCCCCCAGGACCGAGGTTGGGAAACACTGGCTTAAACAATATGCGGTTATTTTCAGTGTATTTGAGAAAGCTGCGCCAGGGATGTGAATCTAAAAAATAAAGGGAAACCTCACAGGGTACATGAGTCCCCAGGTGGTTAATTTAGTGTGGAAACATTTTTTAATAAGATATTAATATGTTTGCTAATTTTCACAAGAAAGATATTTTATTTCTTATGATATTTAAAAGATAAATAAGCACTTACAATTTAACACTTACATATTTTAATAACATTCCTTATTACCTTTGTATTTTGTGACATGATCAATGGGACCTGTTCAAATTATTTAAATAAGTGGCCAAAGAGACACTCTTGCTTGGGTAGGAATTACAATCAAGAGAAGTGTATATTTTAATGGGACTCCTATTATTTTATATTTTCTTAATATTACTAGTTTTAAATTTAGTTTTTTTTTTTTTTTAAAAATGATGTCACACATGGGGGCATAAGTTTCAGAACTTGGATGGAGGGGTATACATTTCATAATTCATAATTTAGGGTACAGTATGTATTTCACAATTAATAACATGGGGATGGGGTATACTTTTCATAATTCATAATAAGGGTTGGGGTTTAAGGTCATCAATCATCCATTTAACAGGTCCTATCTGGTATTACTATTTATGTAACATATTCTTAACATAAAAACAGCTTTATTTATGTAATAAAGTAAAATATTCATACCATTATACTTTCTCTCCATTTTATTTTTTCTTCCTTCCTTGTACTGTATTATTTGTGTATATTGTGTTAATTCAACGGCATATAATCTTTGTTTTGGGATTAGCAAATCTGACAAAAACATCTCTACTGTACTAAGGTTAGCATTATATAAACGGTTTATGTGACATGTCCTTTGCTAGCTGTTTTTATATTTTTCTGTTTATTGTGTACATTTCTGCAGTTTATTCAAATGTATTTATCATTATATTAATACATTTAGAGCAAAACCATCATAATCCAAAATATTTTATTCTTAATCACTAAGCCTTAATCAATTTAGGAACAACTACAGCTGTCATTTCTAAAGTGATAAAAAAAAAACATTTCTAACTCCAGTTTTATTTTATATGAAGTGTGTTTAGCTGGTATCTTTTTTGTTCATTTCTTTAACTCAATGCAGTCAGTTTCACTGGTAATATTAACTTATGGCCGCTTTCTTGCCATACATGTACTGCTACAAAATCACAGCACTAATATCAACAGCATGATGGGTAGGTATTATAGTGTCACTCTGGATGTTTGTTGCAGTCATTGTTTCCATAATTGTACAGTGATAAAGTTATTTTTATGACCACAGACCTGTGTACCACTTAGCCTGCAATTATTTTTACCCAAAGGTAATAGCTGGATGGTCCAATACAAACATTGTTTCTTTTTATGCTTTATTCTTTTTCTTAGTCCTTATATACAGTACCTATTGGAGTTGCACTGTTAAAAACTGTATCAACTGATGGAAGGCAGAAAGCATTAAAAACCTGCATTTCACACATCATCTTAGTTATAGTATACTTAGATATAGTATGGTATAGTATAGTATAGTATTTTATGTTCCACTGGCTATTACATACATTACAGCACAATTTGTTGATTCCAATATATGAATTCTTAAAAGGTCTCTGTATGCTACAGTTATATCAATGATGAACCTCATTATTTACACACAAAGAACTTGAAGAGATGAAGGCAGCTATAAAGAAATTTTACAAAAGGATAAGTAGGAGAAGGGAAGGTAAAACAATCAGTATCAAGCCTCTGGCCCAGTAACAATGTTATTGCATTAAATACCATAAGACAATTACAAAAAATAACTAATCAAGTAAATTTGATTAAATTAAATTAATCTAATTATAATAGATGCTGTAGATGTTTTACAATTAACTATTTGTATTTAATTAAAGCATCAATTATTTTATGTTGGCTTTGCAAACATTTTTGCAATGTTGTAGCCAGTGTCACAGAGTGGTTGATTAAGTAAACATTACTTAATTGATTGTATGAACAATGCAAATGGAAGTGCATTTTTCTTAATACTCAAATTTAAGAATATTTTCCTTTGTAAATTATGTTATCTTTTTATTTTAAAATAAGACACATTTGCTAGATATACAACAAATATTTGATGAAGGCAAAGTTAACATTTATAGTTACTATTTTTTATTAATAGTTTGAGGATGCAGCAAGAATTAAAACTATCTTCTTCTTTTTCTCCTCCTTTCGGCTGCTCCCGTTAGGGGTTGCCACAATGGACCATCTTCTTCCATATCTTTCTATCCTCTGCATCTTGTTCTGTTGCACCCATCACCTGCATGTCCTCTCTCACCACATCCATAAACCTTCTCTTGCACCTTCCTCTTTTCCTCTTCCCTGGCAGCTCTATCCTTAGCATCCTTCTCCCAATATACTCAGCATCTCTCCTCTGCACATGCCCAAATCAAATTTTTCCTACCCATTGTAAATTGTGTTATACCAGTGCTTTCCAAACTTGGTCCTAGGGGACCCACTGTGGCTGCAGGATTTTGTTCCAACCAGATTCCTAATCAGTGACAACAGCTGATAGCACTGATCTCATTTAATTAACTGGGATTATTTTTCTTTTATTCTACATTCAGAAAAGCACAGCAGTGTGAATTTTACATTTAGAAAACATTTAGAAATATTTCTGCTTTTTTTTATAGATTTAAATTCTTAACTCTCTTTTGTTGATTTCATTATATTTTGCCTTGCTCTGTGCAGTTTCCCTCCTTCGTTGTATCTTATTAATGACAGTTAAACACAAGCAGAGCAGACACCCAATAGGCAAACACCACTGAATAATCAAAGGCTGCTACTACTTTAGCGTCAGACCCAGTAATTAGTAAATAATGGATTACCTAAACAATTAGAGAACCTGGAAAAGTAGAATGAAAATCAAGATGAAAATATGGGTAAAAAGAAAAAAATGCATTATTCCCAAATAACTGCTGGGTACATTTTATTTATTTATTTATTTTTAACAAACTTAGTTTTCTAATTTCTAGATTGTTCCCAAAACACAGAACAGTCCACTTAATTAACCCAGGAGTCCAATTAAAAGCTGGTTGGAACAAAATCTTGCTCCCAGGACCGAGTTTGGGAAGGACTGTGTCATACAAAGGAACACCCTGTAAACGTTTTAAAATAAACCACTTAATTAAAATCAATTTCATTGATTTCATGCTGTTAGAATTTTTAAACAAATAATATTTCCAGGGTAAAACATTTATTATTATTTCTATGAATAATGAAGATGAATGGTTAAGTAATATAGTTTGCTTTTCAGTATTTCCAGTATTTCACATATTCACCAGTTAAAATAAGTTAATTAAAAGGGGAAGGCTGATTCACGGAATAGCAAAACCTTTGGGCCAGTTTATTTTTTGTAAGCATTTATTTTCCTTCAGAGGGGAATCTTCATGCTGCAAGTGAGTTTCTTCCCACAGTCAAAAGACATACAGGTTAGATGTACTGGTGTTGTTAAATTAGCCCCAGTGGCTGTGTGTGGTATAGGCTTCAGCTTTTTCACAACCATTCCCTGTCTAAATGGCTTTGGGAAACAGACATCTGCCCATTTTCCAACCCGCTGAATCCAAACACAGGGGGTCTGCTGGAGCCAATCCCAGGCAGGGTGCCAACCCACCACAGGACACACACAAACACGGGCCAATTTAGAATCACCAATCCACCATGTCTTTGGGAGGAAACCCATGCAGACAACATGCAAACTCCACACAGGGAAGACCCGGGAAGTGAACCCAGGTCTCCTAACTGCGAGGCAGCAGCGCTACCACTGCGCCACCGTGCCAACAGACAGGTTCTCAAAAATCTTTTGAGGGCAAAATCCGGGAGAGGGTAATCATCACATTATAAAAGATAGAGATTTACGGTATAGGACACATACTTGTGCACAATTTTCTGAAATTCAAAAAGGAACTTGGGCTTTTTAAAAGTATGTGGGGTCAAGAATCCCACAGGGAGCCATATTAAGCTTGCAGCTTTTTAAAAACTGTATAATTAATTTAAATAAAAATGTAGCTGTTATTTAATTTCAGTTGACAATGACTGTAAAGTTGGTGGATTGCCAGATAAGAAAAATAACAACAGAGGGACTAAAGCAGACAGTGTATACAAGAAATTAGAAATTGTAATAAGAGTTGTTCAGAAAGATTCATCTTCCCTAGTTTGGCACACTCGTCAGGTTTCATCTGGAATTGTATGCACTTCTAGTCACCATATTACAGCAAAGATGTAAAAAAAGTATTCAAACTGCAGACCAGGTTCTGGAGCTTTTAATATAGCTATGAGTTATGATAGACCTTAAGACTAAAATAGATCATAAGAGGTGACATAAAAAAAATATTTTAAATGATGGTTGATGGTTGATGATGATAGATTGATTGTTAGATGAAACTTTAAAATCTGTCTTTCAAGGGGAGCACAAATTGAAGTTGATTAGAGGGACAACAAAAACAGGAAAATAGTGATAACTGCTGATATAAGAAAAACAGGTGCACTGAAAGTATACTAGATAAGCCTGGTGTATCATCATTGTTGACTGTAGAGTAGCCTGAGGATTGTCTTTTCCTGGGATAAATCCTAGGGAAAACCTAGTAAGTCTAGTTACTTGCAGTTTAAAGTAAACCCTTTCCACTTCATTTTACTGTGGTGGGCTGGCCCCCTCCCTGAGGTTTGTTCCTGCCTTGCCCCCTGTGTTGGCTGGGATTGGCTCCAGCAGACCCCCGTGACCCTGTGTGACTTCATTTTAATGGTCATGGCCTGAAGTAGAGTTTTGCCAGATGAAAGTGCTATAAATAAATTGACATTCTGAAGAATATACCAGACATTGTCATAATTTGTTAATTAATGCACTTCTTTTATTGCTGTTATATTTTAATACAGATTGATCAGAATGTGTTATTACTCATGGGTGATAAGGCTTTAACCATATATGGGGATTGTTTCCCCCTATATGGTGATCGTTCAGCAGTTGTAGACTTCTGTAAGAGGCAAACATTTCAGACGCATGAAATGTCTATGAAAGAAAAGCTGCTACAGAATTTATGCAAGAAAGTCGGTGTTTTGAAAAGGCCTGAGCCTTGTCCAGATGAAGAGGATAAACGACCAACTAAACATATGGGTCGGTATGGAAATAGTAATGCTAAAAAGTCAGTCATTGTCCAACCTGCTATATCCTAACACATTGTCACAGGGGTCTGCTGGAGTCAATCCCAGCCAACACAGGGCGCAAGGCAGGAACAAACCCCGGGCAGGGCACCAGCCCACTGCAGAATGCTAAAAAGTCTGCATGAAAAATTGAAAATGGGTGGGTTCAGAAAGAGAATAAAACAAGTGATTTTAAACAATTACATACAAAATGTGGTGGAAGAACAAGGAAATTTTCAGTTTTTAAAAGTGCTACAAAAAAGACAGTCTAAATATGGCAAAAAATATTTTCTTTCCTAATGGTAAGTCATTACACGGATCAGTTGAGGAATTTGATTTTGATATTACCAACTTTGAGCGTAAGTGTCTCTAATGGATGAAGACACAGTTGGAGAATTATATGACCAAACAAAACTCCCACTGCTGCATTTTATATGGTTACTTGCAAGAAAGAAATCACAAATTGTGAAGCAATTTGCAGATCTAAGACTCTATTAGAAGGGAACGAAACTCATAATATACCCAAATCACTGAGCAACTTTCCAGCATCCTCACCTGCAAAGTCTAGAGATCTTAATGAGGGATTAGTCTAAAACTTAGAAAATGAAGCTATCTTTGTAGTGCCTGATGCCTTGATATCTGAATCTTGCAAAGCTAGTTGCTCACATACCATACAAGATTTTCCTGCAGATGCCTCTAATTCTGCAAATCCTTTTACACTTAATGTAAATAAACATAAAAAATTGAATGAAGAAGGTTTGGATTACAATTATATAAACTATGAAATTCCCAAATCACCTGAAGAGTGCCAAAAAGAAGATAAACAGTGTACTGAACATGAAATTTCTAATGATGCAGTATTTACCACATTGAGCAATGACATAATTCTCTTTGGACCTTCTTTTGATACCTCTTGAGTCTACAACATGTTTCATGGAGTTTCAACTTATTGTAAGACGTGGAAATGCTATGGAAGATATAGTAGACGCTTATGAGAAAAATCCAGAAATTGACCATGGCTGCACTCTGAAGATTAAAAGACTTCTACCCTCAGGTGAAATTGAAGAAGCAGATGACTTTGGTGGAGTAATATGTGATGCATTAGCAGAGTTTTGGGAGGACTTTTACAATAAATGTACACTTAGTAAACCATTCAGCGTGCCATTTCTGAGGCATCATTTTACATTAAGTAAGTGGAGAGCCATAACAAAAGTGATCTTTATCGGATAGGAGCAGTGTAGGTACTTTCCAGTACAGCTTGCCCCAGCTTTCGTGGAGCAGGTTTTTTTTGAAGCATTGAGAAAAATAATACACTTTTAGAAAGCTTCATGATGTTTGTACATCCTTTGGAATCTGAGGTTCTCCAAATGGCAATTTCTAATATCACAGAAGTGGAATTACCTGAGCTCTTTGAAGTTCTTCAGGAACACTCATGCAAAAGGCTACCCAAAGCTGATAATATACAGCAGATAAGAGATAGCACATAAGGAGTTGATTCAAGAACCAATGTTTGTTATTTATTTTATATTATATAATATAATAATAATGTTATTATTTCATTTATGTTAGGTAGAATGCCCAGAGGGGACTGGGCGGTCCCGTGGCCTGGAACCCCTGCAGATTTTTTTTTTTTCTCCAGCTATCTGGAGTTTTTTTCTGTTTTTTCTGTCCACCTTGGCCATTGGACCTTACTCCTTTTCTATGTTAACTAATGTCTTATTTTAATTTCTTATCTTGTCTTTTATCTTTCTTTTCTTCATTATGTAAAGCACTTTGACCTACTTTTTGTGTCTCATACTTGTGGTTGTGTTTTGGAATTGCCAGATAACTATGAAAGTTATCCTGAATTTCGCAGTGAATTCTTAACTATTCTAAAGTCAGGCATATGGGTAATGGATATTGGGTGACAAAACAAACGTTACAGTACACCCATATAAATATGTTCCATTTACAGTTCTTTGCACTTTAGCAGCAAAAATTGGCATTGTTCTCAGTTGTGGTCCCCTAATAATGTTCCAAAGTGAGTGAGGAAAAACATTTGGAATACCAAGAAATTATGGATTCATTAGTAGTAGAAAGTATGGTTCATTATATAAGCAATGTTTTACTTTCTGAAATTAAAAAAATGTTCTTCTTGTAGGATATGGACTCACACTTAAAAATGCTATTAATGCATATATAGTAGTACTACTTAAAACAAATTTCTAGATTTTGCCAGGAAAAACAAAGTATTTTATTTCCCATTTCATTGTTTTCATATAGTGTGTTAAAGAGAGGCATATTTTTGTGATTACTAAAGAACAAGATTGTAATATTTTGGCTAAATTATTTTTAACGATGTTCCTTGTTTGAAATATTAACTTAATTGTTATATGAATACTGATTAAGTGTTCAGTTTGATACAAATTTTCTCACAAAATAAAATTTGTAATGCTATCATTACTCTCGTGAAACGGTTAAAACCTATATTATGTGTATTTTCTTGGACTGTTTTAAGTCCTTTAACTTTTTTCTTCTAGAAATTAACAACATTTTTGGTACAACAATTTGAATGCAGATTTATGTATGTTGTTACAATTTTCTTTTATTAATAATTAACAAAATAATTACCAATGTTTACACTCCTTCATTTTCATAAAGTTTTACGTGTTTGCCTAATGTGCAACTGCTATCTTTGTATTGTGAAATACTGTGAAAAAATGCAAGAAATACTGTAAGCATATGTGCTAATAACATGAGAAGCACAGTGATTGGATTGGCACTATTTTCTCAGAGATAGTCCTGTATTCAGACACTATTCTGGACACTGCCTGTGTAGTTTGTGTGTTCTTTCTGTTTCTCTGTTAAGTTTTCTGTACCAACTTCATGTCTTGCTATGTCAGTCTTCCACTGACATAGCAAAGATATAAGATAGTGTATTTGGTCATTCAAAACAAAAGGTGCTATATAAGTGAATTTGGGAATGTGTAAAAATGTGTACTCTGTGAATGACTGGCATCCCGTCCTATATTGTTTCATACCTTGCACCTGATGCTGCCCAAATGTGCATAATGTCCATTTGACCTTGATCTGCATTAGTAGAATAGAAAATAAATTGATTGTATAGTAGAATATGTCAGTCAGTCATTTTCCAACCCACTATATCCTAACACAGGGGTCTTCTGGAGCCAATCCCAGCCAGCACAGGGCAGGAACAAACCCCAGGCAGGGCACCAGCCCACCACAGGGTACACACACCCATTAGGATCACTAATGTACCTAACCTGCATGTCTTTGGACAGAAACCAGAGCACCCGGAGGTAACCCCCGCAGACACGGGGAGAACATGCAAACTCCATGCAGGAAGTACCCGGGAAGTGAACCCAGGTCTCCTTACTGCAAGGCAGCAGTGCTACCACTGTGCCACCATGCCGCTCACAATGTAAAACTAAAAAAAAATAAACTAATAAACAAAAACATATTAGTAAGTTTAGTTTTTCAACTGCTGGCAGACTCTCTTCATCTACCTACCTGTAGTTCTGCAGAGACATTGCCAACTCAGGAATTTTACGAGGTTTGTACCACTTGATCAGCGACATTATGCTGATCTTGTATGTGGACCGTCAGTCTCCCCATCAATGCCATTTTATTTTCAAAAAGGATTCCACCTGAGAGAAGATGGCAGGTGAATTATTGTCAAGAAAACACAGGCACCTGAGAAATAAACAGAAATGTTACTCACTCAGGATTTTTCTGCCCATACAGTAAAAGTTTTGTTGACCAGCACATTCCAGCTTCAGGTGTTTGAATAACATCGTGATATACAAGAAGCACAAACAAATGCGGCAGTTCCTCATAACGGGCATCAGACTCGTGCAGCCTGAAATTCTGTACGGGATTATCTGTATCTAATACTTCTTTCTTGAGCCCCAAAGATCCAGTGAACAGCAGCTTTGAAAGTTGCCGAGCACATTCAAAGCGAAATCGTCGCCTTGGTTTACTTCACTCACACTTGGTCCTGAATTGACCATGCTGTTACTGTCAGCTTCTGAAGAACATTGTTATTACACAGTAAATCACTTACATCGTCACATGCTTAATGCGCCCGTATACATTTTGCACTGTCACCGCAAACGCTGGGTCAACACCCGCCCTAAGTCACCAGCCGCCATTCGCAGGATGAATATATGCGGGGGGGGGCTCGTGGTGGATGACTTTCTGTTTTAGGGTTAAAAGTTACAAGGTTTAAAGTCTAACGGCAGGAATATTTATTCAGAAACCAAATATGAAATTCTTATTTATATATTTTGATTAATTTCGCCCATGTGTAAGCCCTGTTATGACGAAAACTAAAAACATTTTTAGTAAATTATTATTTTATTTCAGTTAGTCTTTTCAACTACTTTAATAGTTTAGTTGTAGTTTTTCATTTCGGTTTTGTTACGAGCAACGTTCAAAAAGTTTCCGCACTGTTCTTGAACACTGTTTATTAACAATTTCAAAAACAAATTACATCACTTTTCTACATAGTCACCTTCGTAGGTGATGCAATTTTCCCAGCGTAGTACTAAGTTTTTAATGCCCAATTACTCCTCCCGCCTTCACCGTTTCCAATAGAAATATAAAAAAAGTGCGGAAACTTATTGAACGTCACTCGTAATTATTTTATTTCAGCTTATGAAAATGTTTTTTATTAATATTTTCAGTTTTGATATTAGTTTTCATTAACTTTGCTATCCTTATTTCAAAACAAAATTTCTCCCCTTTTTAAAATAGGGTTTCTCAACTTAAGTAATTCATTAATTTACAGCTCTTTGTTTTTGCTTGAGCCCATTTCGCGCCTTCGGGCTCAAGAAGCCTGCAGATGAGCCTCTGGAAAAATGTTAGCTCAACATCTGATTTGTACCTTTGTTACCAGATGAAGTCCAGACAAACATAGAGCATAGAGATGCTAGCAGTTTATTTGCAATTTAGCGTACTCTTGGTAAAGACAGATAGTTTTACAATACCGAGCCTTTAAAGATGATCTCCGATGTTATATGGAGTTGTTGCTTTGTTCCTGCTGCGGGTTCAAGTGTACGATTCTTCTTGCATTGTAGTGAACTCATTCACTTGGCTGCTTTCCCATCATACTTTCTACTTTTATGCATTTTGCTGTGTTGTCGCAACTTAGGGGAAAGCATTACTGTTTCTGTTATATTGGTCTTATTGTTACAGTCTTTGGGTGGCTTTCTATAAAACGTTTTACTCTGTTGAATGGCACATACTGTATGTGATGCGATATGAATTATTAAATTACTAATAATTAAATGGAAGAAAAGTGCAATAGAAAAGATTCTGTATGCAGGCATACTATTTAGAAAATGCACATGTGCATACTGTACTTTTTTTCAAATGTAAGATCACAAAGTTTAGTCTTCTCCCTTAATGAGCCGGAGACAGAAAAATGGTTCAATAAAATATAGGTGTCTAACTCAATATAATCCTTATCATTGTTTCAACTCCTTTTACCATATTAAATGCAAAATATATCAGGAAATGAAATATTTCAGGATTTTTGGAATTATATCAACCAATTTTCACATCCCTAATTGTACAAAGGTCCATTTTCTGTAAAGAGAAATACAAGTGAAGTATACATTTAATAGACATCTGAATAATAAAGCAGTAACAGACAACAGGGACTCATGGCATGTTCAGGGAGAACTACTGAAATACTGAAGTGGCCAAGGGCAGATGGTTTTTAAATTGACCAGAATCTTTCTCCTATTCATTGTAAACTATCCTTAGGTTAATGTACAAACAATATATTCATATGTTTTAATATCCATATGCATTAAGAACTCAATTTATTAATAGGAAAGTATGCACTTAAATTACAAATATGGAATTATTCTTATAACAAACATAGGTTGAACTAATGAATTAATCTGAATCCTGTTTCCTTAAATAACTTACAGTAAAAGTAATGCAAGTGTTTGTTGGGCTGTTTTTACAAACACGTGACCCTTTTTTAGCTAATGAACTAAGTAATCTTATGAATACAAATTGCATCTTATTACAAACGTTACCCTCCCCTATAAAATTGTCCTTCAAAAAATGCACCACTTCAGCAGGCACAGACAATACAAACAGAAACACTTAATGCAGGTTTGTGGCTTCAGATATTACAGACTTTAATCTGTATTTGAATTGTTTTTAAATAAACCTTAATTGCTAAAAAAAAAAAAAAGGAGCAGCTGTATTTTTCTATATACGATAAGGTATATCTATATGCTAATTCTAAGTATTAATACGAGGGACGTTCAAAAAGTTTCCGCACTTTTATATTTTCGTTGGAAACGGTGAAGATGGGAGGAGTAGCAGCTGGGCATTAAAAAGTTGGTACGACGCTGGGAAAATTGCACCGCAAACGAAGGTGACTGTATGTAGAAAGGTGATTTGCTTTTGAAACTCTTAACAAATAGAGTTTTAAAAACGCAGAAACTTTTCAAACGTCCCTCGTATTTTGAGCTATGCATTTAATTTCAGGAAGCTTTAAATACTTTTTAGCATGTGTTTTCTTATATTAGAGTATTTTTTATTACTGTAAACAACATTATCTGCCTTAAGTAAAAAGCAATGATTCAAATTATTATGTGTGCTTTTAATATTGATAAATATTTAATAAGTATTGTCTTAAAACAAACAACTGCACAGCAACATTTTAGTTAAACAGCATCATTGGCAGTTGGCATCTCTAAATACTTTTAAACATAATTACTTTTCATGTAAGCCTTTTTCCTTTACAGTTCTATATTAAACCAGCTTTCTAGGACTTCAACATACAACCTTGAATAACGTTAGAAGATGTTGCATAAATGTTCAAAACTGTTTGAAATGTTTGAAAATATAAATTACATGTTGCAGCTGTCAATAAACATTAAATATCTAATCCTCTTTTTCCAGAACATTTTATAGAAAACTGAAGAAGAAAGTCAACAATTCTCTTCCCATGAGTTTCCAGAGTGCAACAAATTCAGAGAATGAAACTTTAGTTCACCCAGAAATGTTTTACATAAGTGGTTTACATGGTTTGCTCTTTGCAAATTATTTTTATATTTTTTTGTTCATTGCTTATATTTTTACAATATTTGCTAATGTATTTGTGATTTTATTGATATATTTTGATCAAAATCTTCATAATCCAAAATATATTGCTGTCACTCACTTAACCTGTGCTGATTTATGTACATCTACAGCTTTAATTCCTAAAATAATAGAAATATTTCTTTTTAACTCCAATTTTATTTCATATGGTGCATGTTTGGCTAATATGTTTTTTGTTCATTTCTTTAATGGAATTCAATCTCTTTCTCTGGCGATCCTGGCGTATGACCGGTTTATTGCCATATGTTACCCTTTACAATATCACAGTATTAATACTAACAGCAGGAAGTTCATAATTATATTTTCAGTTTGGGGGCTTTCTGCACTCCTATTGTCTACTATGGTTCTTTTAATTAGAAGATTGAGTTTCTGCCAGTCAGTAGTGATAAACAGTTACTTTTGTGATCATGGACCTGTCTACAGACTAGCCTGCAATGATTTTCACCTAAATTTAATAATTGGTTTTGTATGCATTGCTTTGTTGCTTTTTACACCCCTGACATTCATCCTGATTTCATATGTAGCGATCGGGCTTGCACTGCAAAAAATAGCAACAGTAGATGAAAGACAAAAAGCTCTGAAAACATGTACATCCCACATCATTCTGGTGGCAATGTTTTACCTTCCAGTGGCAGTTACATATGTTGCTTCACAGTTTGCAAATTTTCATCCCAATGCAAGAATTTTAAGTAACTCAATGGCTGCTGCAATTCCTCCAATGCTCAACCCCATAGTCTATGCGCTTAAAACAGAAGAGATGATGGATTCAATCAAAAAACATTATAAAAGAAACGGTAGACAAAAAAGTTAATAAAAGTTAAATATTATCTTGTTTTAGAATGGAAATGTCGTATTCCTGGTTTCCACAATTTATTAAGAATTTCAAAAACAAATGACATCACTTTTCTACATAGTCACCTTCATTTGCAATGCAATTTTCTCAGCGTCTTACCAACTTTTTAATGCCCAATTACTACTCCTCTCGCCTTCACCATTTCCAAAGTGCAGAAGCTTTTTGAATGTCCCTCGTGTGTGTGTATATATATATATATACAAATATAAAAAAAAAAAAAATATATATATATATATATATATAATGTAAAATAATAAATTGGTTATGCTTTGTAAACTGTTTGTAATTATTAATATTGAAACAGGTAAGAGAAAATTACATTTACATTTTTTTGGAAACATTTAAGTAAACTTTCTTATGCAGGCTATAATAGCATACTTTTAAAAAAGCTTTTTATTTTTAATTCATTTTGAATGAGGGAATAAAGGGGACTAAGTTAGATCCCCAGAGCAAGGTGAACACTGTGTATTTCTTTTAATATTTTCTATGTACATAACTGCATATATGTACAAAGAACACTTAATATTTTACAAATTACCGTTCCAGTCTATCCTGCCTGGTCTTCTGGTTAGACTGCAAACAAATACAGTAATAACTCACTAGTGCAAAATCTTTTATCTGCAATTTCTTAATTCAGTGCAATCATTCTAGTTTCAAATGTAGCTATTTAGTAAGTTTTGGTAAGAATCACAACAGTGAAAACAAGGAAAACAACAATATTTATTTCTCTACCACATTTTCATACATAGGATGTTGCTTAATGTCCTTTACAAGATGTCACAGAAATAGTAAAAAAAAGAAAATCAAAATAAAATTAGATAAATAACATAGAAGAAAGTAATACACATTTACATACAACAGATATATAAGTAATACAGAAGTAGAGTCCTTATGTTATAAGTATCTAAAGTAGAGCCCAGTGATACGATCAGATGGCTGGGAAGACTAAGAAAAAATGCAGCTAAGTAAGAGAATAAAACAAAATCTTCCCAGTGTCCCAGGCCAAAGTCCACCCTGTCCCCACTGGGCATTCAATCTAAAATAAAATCTCTTAAGTAGTTCATTATTATGTGCCCTGCGGTGGGCTGGCACTCTGGCCAGGGTTTGTTTTCTGCCTTGTGCCCTGTGTTGGCTGGGATTGGCTCCAGCAGAACCCTGTGACTCTGTAGTTAGGATATAGCGGGTTGGATGATGGATGGATGGATAGTTCATTATTATTTTATTTTGTTTTATTTTTATATGCAACTTCTCAGAAGATTAAATGCAGTGGGTCTCATGGACAGCAGGGGTATCCGCTTTCATTCAGACATCACAGGTGGCTTCAGAAGGACCAGAGAAGAAAACAGAAAAGTAAATATTAATAGTGATTGCAGATTCATTGAAGAGTATGATAATTCTATGTGTATCTAGTTTATTAATAGAAAAACTAAAAAGTAGCTATGAAAAGCAAAATGAAAAAAGTACTTTTGGTAAAGTATTTTACATTTTTGGTGCATAACAGAAAACAGCCACCTCACCAGTTATTTTATGCTTGGCTGGTGGAATAATAAGCAAACCACAATTAGAGGATGTAAGGTAACCATTTGGAATGAAGGGGTACAGACTCTCCAAAACATATGACGCAGCAAGATTACTTCAGACTTTATACACCATTGGTAGAATTTTAAAGTCATTTCTATGGAACACAGGTAACAAATGTCTAAGCAATGAAACTGGTGACATGTGCTCAGATTTTCTTTTTCTGCTTAAGATTCTTGCTGCTGCATTCTGGACTGACGGCAACTAATTTATGTCTTTCTTATAGGTAATCCTGCATTACCAAAAATATAAAAAAAGGCCTGACTTAATTTCTGAGGATCTTATAATGTTGTAAGAGGTCCAACGTTTGCAGTATTCCTTAAGTGGAAAACCACAAACCTTAGGTTATAGTACACGATTACATGACTTCTACTGTTACGGAATCAAGTTTATTTCTGTGATCTTATTTATTTCCATTTTTATCAATGGCCAAGATTTCAGTTTTGTCCGTATTTAGCTTGAGGAAACTGAAATTCGTCTATTCAGAAATATAAGTAAGACAATGGATCAGATAAGTAAGACATTGAATATGCTGTCTGCCGTGGGCTGCGCCCTGCCCTGGGTTTGTTTCCTGCATTGCACCCAGTGTTGGCTGGGATTGGCTCCAACAGACCTCCGTGACCCTATAGTAAGGATATAGCGGGTTGGATACTGGATGAATGGATGGATGAATATGCTGTAGGAAAGAAGGTGTTTAAAGAATGCACATCACATATTATAAAGCAATGTGGTAATAAAATGTAAAGAATTGGCTTATATCAGCACTAACCTTGCACATTGGCAAAACAGACTGACATTTGTTAGAGGAGGTATTGTGACCACAGAGTTTGTAATAGTTTTTACTTTGCTGTATTACAAGGTTTGTCATATCTGAGTGTAAACAATGAGTAATTAAGTGAACTGATCTGAAGTAAGTAGTAATCAATTCTTTGTGTTTCAAAGAGACCAGAATTATCTCTTTAAGGATTTATTATTGTAATACAAAACATTTGAAAAAACAGTAGTGTGGTGTGTTTTTTAACAGGGAACAGGAACAAAAAACAATTGTAAGATTAATTTTATTTTACATACAATCTACAATTCATAGCTATCTGTAACATTATTGGTTATCTTTCCTGTGATTCATTTATCAGAACCTGCTTTATCTAATTCCAGTTGTGGGAAGTTTAGTCTAAATTTAGGACTGCGATAATTGAAATTGAACTTTTCTGGGAAGTGCCAAATATGTTTGGCTTGTGTAAGGATGCTGGAGTATACAGAGAAAACACACATGAACAAGGGAAGAATATGCAAACTCCACACATGACAGAGGCCAGTCCAGGATCTTACGCAGTGTTAACTTGAGCACCACTGTATCAACCCATTCATCTATTCATCCGTTTTTTAAACCTACTTGATGAAAGTTTCTGTTCATTGAAAATTACAGTCTATCCTGGCGGCTTTTGGCACTGGGAATGAATCAGCCCAGGAAAAATTATCGGATCATCACAGGAAACAAAAGCACACTTATTCAAGCTCAGTTATATTTGTCAATCAACTCAAAAAGTCTACTTTAATCTTAAACAAATGCAGTTATGTATATCCTGGGATGCAAATTTATGGTCACATAAATTTTATTGGCACTGGGCATGAATCAACCAGCCCACCATAGGGCACAATTACACTAACTTATACCGGCCAATCATCTCTAAGAGTCTGTCTGACTTTAAACAAATGCAGTACACATTGATAAGTATTCTCTTCCAGAGCTGTTACGCCAAGCTGAAGTGATGGAGAAAATAAGAATCAAAAAATGGACAAGAAAAATTGTGGTCAGGTACAAGTGCAGTGAAAACCAAAATGTGACAAAATTAGAAAGGTAGCATAAATTAAAGTCAAAGAGAAGCAGGCTAAGGTCTTATACCAAAGTACCAGAATTATAAGAAAGTTTAATTTACTTTCAGGAAGTTTCTCTACAATCTTAATAATAATAATAATAATACATTTTATTTATATAGCGCCTTTCCCATGCTCAAGGCACTTACAGAATATAAGAAAGAACAGCAGGGTATACAGTATATAGCATTGTACAAACCAAATAAATAAATAAAGAAGATTAAGACAGTAAATTATTATTATTATACGCACAACACCAATCACATCATCAACTCTGCGGATGATATGATGGTGCTGGGACTGATAAGCAGGGATGATGAAAGAGCATACAGAGATGAGGTGGAACGGCTGACTGCATGGTGTGAAGACAACAATCTATATCTCAATGTTGACAAGACAAAAGAGATAATCGTAGACTTCAGAAAATCACGTTCTGCCCACATCCCAGACAGCATCAACGGTTTAGATGTGGAGATTGTTAGGAGTACCAAGTTCCTCAGTGTGCACATAACTGAGGAACTTACGTGGACACATAACACCTCATCACTAATCAAGAAAGCCCAGCAGAGACTACACTTCCTGAGGCGGCTGAAGCGAGCACGTCTTCCCCCTTCCATCCTCACCATGTTCTACAGAGGCACCATTGAGAGTGTTCTGACCAGCTGCATAACTGTCTGGTTTGGCAACTGCAACATATCCGACCGCAAGCGCCTGCAAAGGATAGTGAAGACAGCAGAGAACATTATTGGGGTGCCTCTCCTTTCACGACAATACATATTTTACAAACGCAGTGTCCGCAAGGCCTGCAGCATTGTGCAGGACCCCTTACACCCCTCACATGGACTTTTCACACTTCTGCCATCCAAGAGAAGATATTGCAGCATCAAAGCCAAATCTGCCAGGCTGCAGGAGAGTTTTTACCCCCAAGCTGTTAGACTCCTTAACACCAGGCTGCCCCCTGGGACCTTCCACACTGCCTCAACCTCCTCTTAAAACAGAACTTTTATACATGAAAACCACTGTCCTGCAAAGATGAGTGTGCATGTAGAAAAGAACTGAAAATCTCATACTGACCTTTAAGGATTTTGTCACTCTTTATCCTTCTGCTGTGAAACATTCTGACCTGTCATTGTTTACACACGTCTTAAACAACTATTATCATACACTGATAATTTCTGTATTATCTATATCTATTATTTATTATATTACATATCTTACATATCAATATTACTGCTACTTCTTTGTCCTATCTTTGCACAATGTCTTGTCTTGTTTGCGTTTTAATCTTTAATTTTCACATTTTTAAATTTTAATTCATTTTTAATTTATTATTTGCATGTCAAGTTGTTACACTGTGGACCCTGAGCTTCGCAATTTCGTCTATCTGTATACTTGTATATGGTTGAGATGACAATAAAGTTCACTTTGACTTTGACTTAATTCAGAGAAAGCCTAACAGGCAACAGAATTGATGGTCCAGCACACACACACAGGTTACATGAGCATCTTTGATGGTCCAGCACACACACACAGGTTACATGAGCATCTTGACAGAGAGGAAACTGAGAGAAGGGTAATACAGTCAAGTAGAGCTAAAAGCCTTCCTGAACAGTTGAATTTTGAGTTGTTTTTTAAAAGAATTCATGGAGTCAGCTGATCTAATTAATTTCAGTAGGTCATTCCAGAGTCTGGGCGCTATACAGCTGAAGGCCCTGTCACCCATGGAGTGTAGATTAGTGTGGGGCACAATAAGATTACCAGAATCAGAGAACCTTAGTGAGCAGGCAGGCACATAGTGATGGAGAAGGTCACTGATGTAGTTTGGCATGAGGTTATTTAAGGCTTTGTAGGTTATTAGTAGATTTTTATATTCGATTCTGTAAGACACAGGGAGCCAGTGAAGACGTAGCAGGATGGGTGTGATGTGCTCGCTGCTGCTGGTTCGAGTAAGGACTCTTCCAGCTGAGTTTTGAATAAGCTGGAGCTGTGATATAAGATTAGAATGGGCACCTGCCAGCAACGAGTTACAATAATCTATGCGGGATGTGATAAAAGCATGGACAAGTTTCTCAGCATTAGAAAAGGAGAGAAATGAGCAAACACGGGACATGTTACGGAGGTGAAAGTAAGAAAGTTTCTTAATGTGATTTATGTGGGCGGAGTAAGAAAGGGAGGAATCAAAAATGACACCAAGATTCTTTGCAGTAGAGGCAGGTCTGATGAGATGGACTGGGAAGGAGCTCATTTTATTAAGTTGCATTTTAGTCCCAATTTGCAGGAGTTCAATTTTGTTGCAATTTAATTTTAAAGAATTCTGCTCCATCCAGGTATTAATTTCACTAAGGCAGGTTGTGAGCTGAGAAAGCTCTGATGAAGTTCCACTTTTAACATTGAAGTACAGTTGAGTATCATCTGCATAAAAATGATAGCCCAGTCCATAGCTATGAATAATATGGCCAAGGGTAAGCATATAAATACAGAAAAGAAGAGGGCCGAGGACAGAGCCCTGAGGAACTCCTTGTGTGACTGGCGCTGAGCTGGATCTGCTGTTGCCAAGACTAACAAACTCTTGCCTATCAGTCAGATAGGACTTGAACCACTTGAGGGCAGTGCCAGAGATACCCAGCATGTTCTCCATTCTGGACAGTAGAATGTCATGTCTGACAATGTCAAATGCTGCACTGAGGTCTAACAGAATTAATATGCTGGTTTGCCAGGGTCTGCTGCCATAAGCAAATCATTGGTTACCCATAGCAGAGCAGTTTCACAGCTGTGCTGCACTCTGAAACCAGACTGAAAGGGTTCAATATATGACCACCAGAGTGGGTGGGAACATCAACATGTTGTGTCAAGTCAAAACAGTCCAGTAAGGATAGGAATTCATTTCTCAGTTTAGATGTTGTACTGTCAATATGGATGTTGAAATCACCAAGAAGGATAATTCTCTGAGAGTAAGAGCTTAGGTGGGTTAAAAGTTCAATCAGATCAGATAAGAAGGATGCATTGTATTTTGGGGGACGATAAAGAACAATGAGTGAGACAGGACCTGATTCTGTTATTAGTTTAAGAGCCAGGCACTCAAAAGACAGTGGACAGTCAATTGGGATTCGTTTGATGTTTAAGTCTGCTCTGATAATTACCGCTAGCCCACCTGCTTGTCTACAGCTGCAAGGTTCTGTATGAAAAGTGAAACCAGGTGGAGTCGCCTCCATGACTTCACGGCACACAGCCTCCAAAGACATTTCCCCAACAACCCATAGTTATGTCTGGTAAAAAGCAGACAACAGAGTACACAATAAAACAAAATTGCATCATGGCAATCAACAAAATAAGACAACTTTTTAAAAAACAAAACGAAAGGAATTAATAAATCTAGAATATTCCTTTATAAATCAAAGAATACATTTTGTAGGAAAAGTGGGCATTACCCATTCTTCTAGGCTTTTTTTGGCACACAAGGCCTGGTAGGACAATAGATTTAACAGGGGTTGCAGAAATTCAGCTGCACCCCAGCCTCCATCCTACATTCTTGAGTAAATGGCTGTCCATACCAATTTCAGCCCAGTACTTTATCTGATAACAAAAGTGTAAATCAGAGTTGAAATGACACCATTGCAGAAGCTCCAAAATTTACTTTGTTCTTAAACTTATGACTGCAAACTGAACCTTCCTGTATTTGATGGACACAATCACACTCCTATAAGCAGAGACTGGTTCTGCAAGTGGAAATTACCTTGATCTAGTCACCCAAGGTTAAACCTTCCTTCAAAAACAGTCTCTCTGAAACATAAAGTTAATGAGCTGCTCTTTCTTTGTGGACCTGAAAGCTGAGATCCATTCTGCCAAGCCAAGCTCAAAGCCAGTGACTGAGCCCACTTTGAGAAGACTGAGAATCAGGAAAATGCTACATTAAGAATGAAACTTCAGCATCTACACCCTCTTGCCAGACAAAGTAATGATTTTCCCTGTTAAATTGCAGATGACTGAACACAGATCCTAACAGTGAACTGAGGATGGCAGCATCACAGTACACCACAAATAAAGGACCTAGTAGCAAAAGAGAAAGAGTGCAATCCAAAACAAGAAAATTCCTTCAGTTAAACCCAGAGCAACAATGGCAACAGCTCCACACAACATCAGATATCAACCTTAAACACTTGTTATAGTGCTGGGCGGTCTCATGGTCTGGAACCCCTGCAGATTTTTTTTTTTCTCCAGCCGTCTGGAGTTTTTTTGTTTTTTCTGTCCTCCCTGACCATCAGACCTTACTCTTATTCTATGTTAATTAGTGTTGTCTTATTTTAATTCTTACTTTGTCTTTTTTTCCCTTTTCTTCATCATGTAAAGCACTTTGAGCTACATTTTTTTGTATGAAAATGTGCTATATAAATAAACGTTGTTGTTGTTGTTGTGAGACATCAGAGAAGTTATAGTAAACCATCTGACAACTCAGCATGGGTAGGCAGATAGGAAATATGTACATCTAGGGGGGATGCCAAGTAATGAAGCAATGACCAATGTGTTGAAGAGGTTTTGTGAGACATCAGAGAAGTTATAGTAAACCATCTGACAACTCAGCATGGGTTGCCAACCTTTAGAAACTCACGGTGAACAAGACTTTATTAGAAGAGGCAATATAGGAATTACGTGTTTTTGAGTTCATTGAGATGGTTAAACCTGCAATTTAGTAAGACACCAGAAGTAGATATAATCAGGAAAAAATGCTGAATTAGTCTTTGTGGAACTTTGGGGAAAAACAGAATTCCAGTAACATATAAATTGATGTAGTTTTGTACCAGGCTCTACTTTTTTATTTTCCAAGTTATTGGTTATAACTGAAAAATCCTCTTTATGATCTAAGCACATGGCACAAGATAGAAAATAATTCTTCAACAAATGTGGGTGTCACAGTGTTGCAGTGTTTTAACTGATACCTTGCAGTAAAAACACCAGTTTCCACCAGAGTTCTCATACAGGGTTTTAACAGCACCAATTCAGTTAACCCCTGTGTCTTTGGACTGAGTAAGGAAACTAGACCACCCTGAGGAAACCCCCACATTCTTAAAGCCTGCTCTTGACCAACATCCAGCCTTTTTAAAATAGCATGTGAAGCTGAACAATAAGGCATGAAACCATAATTAAAAGGAGATTTAATAAAACCTATACCCTAAAGGTCATGATGATCATAAACTTCATGTACCTGTTGAAATCTGATTGTCCTGGTCTTGACTGACATAAGGAAAAAAGAAGAGGGAACCAGGAATAGGAAATTGTGGGGAAGATGAGTATGACGGTGTAGGAAAATTCATTAATGGTTTTAAGGTTCAGTCTGTGAAAGTAGAATAAATACATAATGAGGAGGTGGTGATTTTAGGGGATCTGCATGCTACCGCTTCACATGCATAGCTGAGAAATTACCATACTAAACTATGAAGGAGAAGGACAGAACACATTTGGTAATGGACATGTGTAAAATATCATAGCGCCCTGTTACACTCCAAGTTCAGATAAAATAAGGGTCTTTCCTTGGAATGCATCTTTTCATGTCATACTTTCTTTCTGTGATGTTTTAAACATAGCTAAAGTATATGCATGAATGTTAATTTATCTTTTTATATATACTGCAAGTTCATTTTTTGTAACCTTGTTATGTTATGATCAAAAATAGCCAATAAATTAATATAGTTCCTTCAATGCAGAATGTGGAAAAATTTTAAATCATAGTGCAGTGATAATCTATTCTAATATAAGCCAAAGCCCTCACTGACTGACTGACTCACTCACTCACCTTCGTGTAGGTGGAAGGCTGAAATTTGGCATGCTCATTCCTTACAGCTTAATTACAAAAATTATGCAGGTTTCATTTCGAAATTGTACACATAACGGTCATAACTGGGACCTACTTTCGTCCATATATACGGCTATAGCTTGCAGCTCAATCGCCGTGTGAGGCGGAGTTGCGTCCCGCATTATCATGCCTCCCACGTAATTGAGTACCTGCCCATATAAGGCCGTCTGTCAGCAGCTATCCGATAGACACGCTGCCGCGAAATATTCGTAAGTGAAGGACTGTGCTTATGCAAAGGAAGATGAGATGGTCAGGCACAAACTCAGCGAAAGTGCGAGAGAAACTTTTAAGTGCCAGGTCTTAGCTAACATTAAATAAAGCCGTGGGCATCTCAAGATCGCACGAGATAGTACAAGCACAGCTGAGAACCTTCAATGCATGTACTCCGAGCGGCTCACGTGAACTGACTTTGCAGGACTGGGAAAGGTAAACCCGTGCATGCAGTGTGTGATGTAACAACCCTCTGACGCTGAACAAGCCTTTTGTACACATATCAATAGGAAAGCAAGGTGTAATGCTTAAGTTTAAATTATGTTCATAGACACGCTGCCACTAAATATTCGCAGGCAAATCCACAACTTAATACCGGGAATGCCTGTTAAACATCTTAGATTCACGAGTACTGATTTGGGTAGTAATCACTTCGATGAATGAAACCTGTTCAAAAAACGCATTACACAATTGAGAAGGCAGCAAAAGAATATGAAGTGAGTGATGCATACATAAGTGCAGCTACAGCGGAAACAAAGCACGGTGTAAACCTTAAGTTTAAATTAAGTTCATAGACAGGCTGCCGCTGGCGTTTGACATGCCTACGATGAATATGATATTCGCGAGATACAAGTTTAATGAGAAGACGCAGGGTATAAACGAGACTTTTGATCACTTTGTAGCAGAGTTAAAATTGCTGTAACAAAGTTAAAATTGCTGGTGAAGGACTGTGCTTATGCAAACAAATAGGAAAGCAAGGTGTAAAGCTTAACTTTAAATTAGGTTCATAGACACGCTGCCGCTGGCGTTTGCCATGCCTAAGACGAATACGATATTCGCAAGACAGATCGCACGAGATAGCACAAGCACAGCGGAGAAGCTTCGATGCATGTACTCCGAGCGGCTTACGTGAACTGACTTTGTTCTGGCTTTAACTACTGTGAAATAAACAGACATAAACTGGAAGCGTGAGTCTGTGCCTTTTAATAATCTCGAGAGAGAAACATGGTGGCAGTGTAGGTGATGGAACTGCGCCGAAAGTCACGCCAGTTTGCTGTTGAAAGTTCAGGACGCGGAGACGCTAACACGAAAGGAAAATGGAGAGTCTGAGACCGCCGCTGACATTAAGCCTTGATGCTAAAGACCTGACGAAGTCATGGAGAAATTGGAAGGACGAGTTCAGATTGTTCACAGAACTTGCAATGCCGGAGGCAGAGGAAAACACTAAGGTCAGATTATTCCGTTATCTTATTGGAGAGAGCGGCAGAGAATTGTGTCAGGCGCTGACCGGTGATGTAAGACCTGATGAGTTAACCATGAGCTTGATGATACGTAAATTTGATGAACATTACAACCCGAAAATAAACGAAACTGTAGAGAGGTACAGATTTTTTTCAAGAAATCAGGCAAGGGAAGAAAATATAGACAACTACGTCACAGATCTGAGAGTGTTAGCCGGCACATGCAATTTCGAGGAGATTAAAAGTTCCCTTATACGTGACTAAATTGTGTGCAGAACCAGTGATGCAAGTTTAGAGAGGTGCATACAAATATGCAGAGCCACAGAACTGTCGAAGGAGAACAGCAGAACAGTCACACGGGGTTCCCTATTCTATACTTCTCCCGGTGCGTCTCTCTAAACCCTCCGTGCGGGAACATTATCATAAGGCTTAACAATCCTATTGTTACACCTTCTACATGCACCCAACCGTCCTTATTACGGAGTCTTCCTTGCTTTACTGCTGGCTGCTTCTTTCCATTCACCTTCCCAGCTCTTTATTTAAACAGTTTTCCTTCTCACTTTTCCGCTCCTTCGCTGTCTTCTCCCTTTTCGTTCAAAATACGCGCCTCCTTGCCTTTAGTTATTTGGGTAGTGAACACTTCATTGAATGAAACCTGTTATCTTTACAACGGTTGACAAACACGGAATGTAACTTGAACACAACATGTCCTCCATATATGAACCTGATTGAAAGAAATAATGATAATCAAATCCTTGAAGACAGCAACACTCATAACAGTCACAAAACAATTACATTGACAATCAGGTTATGTTATTTTTAAAATGTTTCCTTTTCTTTTTCATAACTTCTTTAACACACTACTTCTCCGCTGCGAAGCATGGGTATTTTGCTAGTCACTTAATATATTTATAACAAACTGTTAAAAGAGAAATATCTTGCTTTCTGAAAAAATATTTTAACCAAAAATATTAATATGAATATAATTTTATGTAAACATTTTCTTATGAAACATTTATAATGAAAATAAAGATATTACACAAATGAATGCATCAAATGTATTTTTCCTACAAATACCTTAGGTATTAATTGTGCATATTGTGCTAATTTAAAAGCACATCTTTTTTCTCTTAAGGTTTGTAAATGTGACAAAACACCTCCAGTGAATCAGGAAGGGTTAACATTAGTCAATTTTATGAATATAATTAGCATCTCATTAAAAACATTACCATCCTCAAATAAGACTTCTCCTTAAAATTGTAACAGTGAAGAAGGAAGAACCGAATTTTGAAAAATATAACAGTAAGTAACTCTTTGAGCATGACAGATTTAAATCTTTTTTTACATTAAAGATCCTTTTTTTTAATCAGAAGTAGGAGCTGTATTGATGAATTCTAGAAAAAAATTGAGTACTTGTTTATTTCTTTAAGAATGCATTGTGAAACTTTTTTCTGACATTTTAGAATTATACGAACTTGTGGATCTTTGATGTAACTAATAATATTTATATTCATCAGTTCCTTAAAGATAGCCTTTAGTAGGCACTTTAAATTAATTCAATTTTCAGTGACCTTTTGAAATTGTAAAAGCATATCTACATGATTCTACTTCAGAACACTTTATACTATGTTACATTCTGTTCAAATCTTTCTGCTCAGTAGAAAAACAATTTCAAAAATACTTTTAGCTTTTTTGGTATTATTGTGTGAAATTACTATATTTTACAAACTGAGGAGGACAAAATACTGGTAAAGCATATTGATATGTTTGCATTGTTTACGATTTCTCACCTTACATGTTATTTTGTAACTTATGAGCATGCTGAGAACACACATTAACCTCATATCAGGAATATTATACTGTTTCTAAGACACATAATTATGGTGCATTTTTCAAATTTTAATCTAATTTATGTATCTATCTCTTGATGTATTTATTTATACAAAAGAGCTTCTGTAAAAAGCCAAATTACCCCTCACAAGAAATAAACAAATCAATCTATCACTGAAAATTAACAGTAAATATCTAATGCTTTCTTCCCTAGACAAAAGTGTATTACACTGAAGAAAAAAGCCAAGAATCTGCCTGTGATGAGTTTAAATTATTCTGCAAATAATATATTTGTTCGTCCAGAAATGTTTTATATAAGAGGTTTACGTGACATGTCCTTTGCTAGTTGTTTTTATATTTTTTTATTTATTGTGTATATTTTTGCAGTGTTTTCAAATGTATTTGTTATTATATTAATAAATTTAGATCAAAGTCTTCACAATCCAAAATATGTTGCTGTTAGTCACTTGGCCTTAGTCGATTTAGGCACAACTACAGCTGTCATCCCTAAAGTAATAGAAATGTTTCTTTTTAACTCCAGTTTTATTTCATATGAAGCATGTTTAGCTGATATGTTTTTTGTTCATTTCTTTAACTCAATGCAGTCACTTTCACTGGTAATACTAGCTTATGACCGCTTTCTTGCCATATGCTTCCCTCTTCAGTATCACAGCATTAATACTAACAGCAGGATGGTAGGAATCATAGTGTCACTCTGGATGTTTGCTGCAGTCAGTTTATCCATTACTGTGCTTCTAATCACAAGACTCAGCTTCTGCAAGTCGACTGTGATAAACAGTTATTTTTGTGATCATGGACCTGTGTATAGATTAGCTTGCAATGATTCTTACCCAAACCTAATAGCTGGATGGATCGATACAGCATTGTTTCTTTTTACACCACTAGGCCTCATTCTCTGTTCTTACATACTTATTGGGGTTGCACTGTTAAAAATTGCATCAACTGATGGAAGGCAGAAAGCATTAAAAACCTGTGTTTCACACATCACCTTGGTTATAATATTTTATGTTCCCTTGGCTATTACATACATTACAGCACAATTTGTTGATTCCAATATAAGGATTCTTAATAATTCTCTGTCTGCTACAATTCCATCAATGATGAACCCCATTATTTACACGCTAAAAACTGATGAGATGAAGGCAGCTATAAAGAAACTCTACAAAAGGATAAGTAGGGAAAGGGAAGGTAAAGTAATCAATATCAAGTTTCCAGTGAAGTAATTGTGTTTTTTTTGCATTAAATAGTAAAACAACTTCAAGTAATACCTAAGCAGGTAAATGTCAGTATATTTATACTTATTTACTATTTGGATTTAATTAAACTTAATTTAAGAATTGTTCATTGCTTGTGAACACTTTTGCAAATCTGTGGCATCATGTAAATGAGTATAACAGCAAACTCATTGTTTTGAAGAAAACAAATATGAATTCTGCTTTTTTAATCAAAACTATCATTTTTTTCTGTAGTACAGTAAGTTATCTTTATTGACATACTGTATATTAAACACATTTTTGATGAAAGCGAAATTAAATGTTCTTTTATTTGATGTGTAATTTAATCTATAAGCTGTAAGCACAAAATTGCAAACTATACTAATGGAAATACACACACTAAAATAAAATGTAGAAAAATGAATTCATCATGTTCATAGAAACATGCAAAAACATGGATGCATAAATACACATTTTTGTTTTTATTAAAACTTTGAATAATGAGACTGGTTCAGAATTTTAACAAATTCCCTTGAACAACATTATAACCTAAGTTTACTCTCACAGGGGTCACCTGAATAGTGTCAAAACAATTTGTAAATTGTTATTGTATTTAACTGAAATAACGTTTTATTTTCCCATTTCTCAAATGAAGATGTCAATACATTCCACTGTGCATTTAAAAAACACTCTTTCAGGTTGTGCATGATGTGTTTATTTATAGGAATAACTACATAAATGCAGTAGAAATAGCAGCCTATCTATTCTCCACACCATCTTGGTATGTACACCCTCTACTATAAGAGTACTAATGATTTTGGACATTTCTAACCTCCACCCCTTCAATGTCATAACATTTCACACACAACTGTCACAATGCAGCCTCCCTAACATTCATATCACAATGCCACCTTAAGATTTAGGAGACAGTGGATACACATTTTCTACTTGTATATATTGTGCTTTACCACACTGTGGGCTTGCTGATGTGCTGAGTATAGAATTTTAATCAAATATTTTTAATCAATGCTTGAAAATTTTTACAATTTAATGCAAGTATATACTTAAATGAAGTTGTAATAATGGATTATTAAAAACATAAGGGGAAGGACTAAACTAAAGGGTTAACTAAACATGGCTTAAAGCTTAGAAGAACCACTAGCATATTAACTAAAGTTAAAATAAAGTAAATGAGTAATAAACACCCCCTTAAAAGCGAGGACAAACTAGCGAGGGAGCCCAAACACTCCTATTGTGTAGCAGTGATAAGATCAATGGGAAAACCTGTAGGACAGCCCTATTAACAAAGTGATGTTTAGAATAATGAAGGAATCAACATGTATGAGAAGTTACTGGTGGCTTTGGTTGATTGGCTAAGATGATAGAATTCTGCATATTAAGAGTCAGGTGACGTGATGTGTTAGATAAGGAAATGGTAATAGAAAAGGATAAAAGGGAATGAATTGTATTATTGATTGCTCACTCCAAGGACTGAGACATTTATGCATATGTATGAGCAAATAAAGAATTGTTCTGCATTTTCAGCTGATCTCTGTGAATGTGAAGTGTGGAAACCTTTTGAATGTCCCTCGCATTTAAAACAGAAGTTATTTAAATTATTTTTTTTCAAAATATCTATAATATACAATCCTACAAATGTATGGTTCCATATCATCTTGAACAAGATATAATTTATCAAGCATAGATAATTGTTAGTTTTCTGATTTGTTTGTTGTTTAAGTGAGTACACAGGTTGTTGTCCTGAACCACTTTCATGTCCTCTCACTGGATGGTAACTGGTCTCGGAGGATGGTGACTGGTCTCAGACATTAGATGGATGTTTTCATTTGGCATTTGAATGCCATTAAAAAGAAAAGTACCATGCTGAAAGTTAATTGCTAAGCAACTGCTAAAAATAAATTACTAAAAGCACACTGGGAAAAATAATAACTCCATAGATTTGGAAGAGAGGATGACTCTGATATTTGTATATACTCAATGATTAAAGACTTGTTTTCAAAATATAGCTGCCGTGAGCTTAGAGGGAATTAAATTTTTCCTGTGAACAATACATTTTTACTAGAGAAATATAATTTTCTAAAGTTTTTTTTTTTTTTTTAATGTGGGGAACCAAATGGGATGCATTATGCTTGCCAAGGAAGGCTGCAGTAGGTTGGCTTATTTTTAATATTAACATCTTTCTTGTGGCTGTATTGCTATATTTACAGTGTGAGGTTGCTAGGGGCGCTACCAGTAAGCTGCGAATACAGTTGTCATTCCTGTGGCAGTATAAAGATTTCCATTATGAATGATGCAAATCCAACTTTGTGGATAATTCAAAAAATAATAAAATTAAAAAAAGCTTTGCAAGTGTGTCCTTCTCTCCTTTTCTCTGAGCACCTAGTGGTATTATAACAAAAGCTGCAAAAGAGTCAGTAATAATTTTGGCATTAGCTAAATAATGCTGTCTGGGTATCATTTCATGCCTGCTGAATGTTTTGGATCAGTCACAGTGAATCATGGGTGTTAATGAACAATGTATAGAATCTAGTTGTTTTCCAAGTAACATTTCAAACGTAATTGATTAGATTTGTAGCTGGGAAACTATGTAGTCCACTAGGTATAGAGGTGTTCCTAATGATAGCAGTAGGGTATAGTCATGATTAGATTAGAGATCTTTATTGTGTCACTTTTGCGGTGATCTATAAATAAATACAGTTAATAATAAGAGCAACAAAAGATTAAAGAAAAAAGTGAAGTACAGTAAAATTACACATAAACAGTACACTAAAGTACACAGGGCAGGAAGGATCAAGTTGCTGGAAAATAAGTTGCAGCAAGACCACATTAAGACCCCCACAGGCCCCAGGGTGTCACATGCATATCAGAACACTTCATGGACATCACATATAAATAAAACTAGATAGTGGGTGGACTTATTTGGAGATTTAACACTAGAATTGCCAAAGCCTATGAAAAAACTCATAATCCTGGCCCACCTTAAATCCATTCGTACCTCTCCATTTGCATCTTTTGTGTTGTAAATGTGTTGATCAGTAAAAGCAGCAAGCAGCCTGCTATCCCATTCCCCCCACCAAAGCAGAAAGGGCAGAAAGTTCTTTCAGCTCAAGTATGTTTACCTGCGTGTGAGTTGCCTGGAGCTATATAAGGTGTGGCGGACGGCCGGGACCCATGCCCAGCCAGGACGCATCTTTGTCACTAGATCCGGGGGACCAGCCATGGGAGCCACGCTACGTTCCCTGTAACCTTTGTTGGCAGCCCCCCTGGGTTGCGTCGGGGCCACTCTCTTGGAACACTGGAGCTCCTCCTGGTTGGGCTCCGTGGCCTCCGCCGGGGGAGCTGCATAGAGATGCACAGCTTAACGAGCCCGTCTGGGCAGGAGCGCAGCCACACCCGGAAGTGCAGTTGGAAGTAGGTCAACAAGCACCTACAGCAGTTCCGGGTGGGCTATTATAAGAGCAGCCTGCAGCCACTACTCAGGACGCCAGAGTGTCGGAAGGAGGAGGACAAAGTGGCCCAGGGAAGAGTGGAGGAAAAGAAGAGTGGTTTGGGTGTTTTACTTTTGTATGCTTTGGGAATGTGTTGTGCCTGTGCGGATTATGGGGAAGACATGCCTCACAGGTGAAGAAAAAATAAAATCTTTTTTGTTTATTTTACCCATGCCTCTGGTGTCAGTCTGTGTTGGGTCGGCACCAATAAAGGGCCTTTGCCACAAAGGTTAAATAATATATTGTTATTTTGAATAAATGCATTTCATGTGTGCTCCGTGTCTACAACAATCTATGTCAACACACCATTAAAACTGAAAGCATTTTCAAGTTTTAGTAATAATTGACAAAATGTAGACATAAAGTTTATAATGTGTGAAGCCTGAAGTCCAAATATCAAATAAACACTTTCACAAAAGGTACAAGTATAGCAAAACAAGTGTGCTTTTATTCAAGAATATTATAACTGCAGAAAAAGAACTTGCTTTAGAGTGCGACATTGGCATGCCCTTTATACAACTGCTTTGCTGGTACATCGGTAAGAAGTGTTAATTTGTAATCAAGATGTTCTTGGTTCTATCCCAGGCACCTCTGTTTTGAGTAGTGAGCTGCTCTTATTCTTACTATTATAGAATAAAAACATACATTTGATTTGAGTCTTTAACGCCCGGTGTAAATTTATGGTACTTGTAAAGGTTAGTGTTTTTTTCTTTTTATTCAGTTTTATTCTCTAGTCACATTCATACTTTCCCCAATTTGACACTGCTGTTTTCAAATAAAGACGTGCTATAGCAGGGGTGAACTCAGATGAGGACGGGGGTTCTACATCGGAGTAAGAGAACAGAACCCCTCCCTGCAAGAAATGTGCACTTACATATAAGAACAACGCAGCTGCACTGGGCGTAAAGGTGAAAGAAGGCACCATTTGGATGCAGCAACAGGTCAGGCATCATCCTGCCAGTCAGTCTGCCCCACACCTATCCTTCAAAGAAAAACCAGGGCTTACAGAGCTCGCCAAGGTATCATGCAAAGTCCTGTTTGTGATTATGTTTTGTGATGGTCTTTATATAAAAAAACATTTATATGCTACTTATATAAAAGCCAGATCGAATGGTATTTACCTTGATTTATTTACTTATCTTCCTACAGTGTAAAGTCACAAGTATACTACAGAGCTTCCTCTGTTTGATCGACACCGGCACTCTCACAAACTACATGTGTACTGGAGTGACTTTAGCTGCAGGTGGAAGCTCCATGCAACTGTTGTTACGGTTTAGTCCAGAAACGGTTTCATGAGCTTTATGACCTTAGTCTCGGAAAGTCTTTTTCCCGTGGGGCGACTGGGATCTTTTCCTGAATAAGATCAAACACAGTTGCGTAGGGTGCAACAAGATTTATCTTGTTCCACTATTCACTGCAACAGCACTCATACAGTACCTGAGGACTGCCTTCTGTTAGTACCGTTCTACCCAGTCTGGTCTTGATCTGCAGCTAGTGCAGTACTATATCAGGTACACTGCAAGTGACTTATAGTTACAGTGTCTCCAATTGCTATAATAATGGAAGTGTTGTAAATCGTTCCTGATTGCATTATTATTTCTTTCAGTGTTTTTGTTGAAGTGGTTTGTCCTTGTGAAATGGCAATGCACTATGTTCTTTAAAACTTTAGAAGACTCACAGATATGAGGCTGCTTGGCTCACTATACTTTCATGGAAACAATTTCTGATTTGCAGTTTGTTATGTGGAGAAGTTAGAAGAAAAAATTAGAAATACAGGAGCTGAAGGTTGTTACTGTAACTGTAACTGTAACAGAGATTTCCTTTTTTTAAAGCTTAAGTAACAACATAATCTTAAATTAAATTTGTATAGCGAGATTACAGCAGCAATGAAGAAAGCTGACACTGAGGATTATCTATTGCATTCCATGGCTCAGATGACATACACAACACTACCACATTATTTAAATTAAACAAATGGGCATTACACTGAACGTCTCAGAGTCAACATACAGTTGATTCTGCAGTCACTAAGGGCTTTTTATGGATACTGTGGTAAAGTGGCCTGGGAGTATCCACAATGTCTTCATTAAAGCCAATTTGACATTTTGTCAAAAGTCAAGAAGCGACAAGAGTGTTGTTGGATAGTTATGCCTTTCATGCATACCTGTTGACACCTGTAATTAACCCTCAAATGACAGCCAAAAAGTAATACAATGAAATATACAGCATGGTGGTAGGCAAGATATAGGCATAGCTACTGCATGAGTAAAATGTTCTTCCACTGACTTCCGTTGTAAGTATCCATCCATCATCCATCCATCTTCTTCCGCTTATCAGAGGTTTGGTTCGTGGGGGCAGCAGCTTGAGCAGAGAGGCCCAGACTTCCCTCTCCCCGGCCAGTTCTTCTAGCTCTTCCTGGAGAATCCCAAGGCATTCCCAGGCCAGCCGGGAGACATAGTCCCTCCAGCGTGTCCTGGGTCTTCCCCGGGGTCTTCTCCCGGTTGGACGTGCCCGGAACACCTCACCAGGGAGGCATCCAGGAGACATCCTGATCAGATGCCCGAGCCACCTCTACTCTACTCTGAGTCCCTCCCGGATGACTGAGCTTCTCACCCTATCTTTAAGGGAAAGCCCAGACACCCTGTGGAGGAAACTCATTTCAGCCGCTTGTACTCGCGATCTCGTTCTTTCTGTCACTACCCATAGCTCACAGCTCAGCTCCTTTTTCACCACGACAGACCGATGCAGAGCCCGCATCACTGCGGACGCCGCACTGATCCGCCAATCGATCTCATGCTCCATTGTTCCCTCACTCGTGAACAAGACCCCGAGATACTTGAACTCCTCCACTTGGGACAGGATCTCTCCCCCAACCCTGAGAGGGCACTCCACTCTTTTCCGGCTGATGACCATGGTCTCAGATTTGGAGTTGCTGATTCTCATCCCAGCCGCTTCACACTCAGCTGCGAACCGATTCAGAGAGAATTGAAGATCACGGCCTGATGAAGAAAACAGGACAACATCATCTGCAAAAAGCAGTGACCCAATCCTGAGTTCACCAAACCGGACCCCCTCAACACCCTGGCTGCGCCTAGAAATTCCATCCATAAAAGTTATGAACAGAATCGGTGACAAAGGGCAGCCCTGGCGGAGTCCAGCTCTCACTGGAAACGGGCTCGACTTACTGCCAGCAATGCGGACCAAGCTCTGACACTGGTTGTACAGGGACCGAACAGCTCTTATCAGGGGGTCTGGTACCCCATACTCCCGGAGCACCCCCCACAGGATACCCCGAGGGACATGGTCAAACGCCTTTTCCAAGTCCACAAAACACATGTAGACTGGTTGGGCAAACTCCCATGCACCCTCCAGGATTCTGCTAAGGGTGTAGATCTGGTCCACTGTTCCGCGACCAGGACGAAAACCACACTGTTCCTCCTGAATCTGAGGTTTGACTATCCGACAGGACCCTCCTCTCCAGGACCCCCGAATAGACTTTTCCAGGGAGGCTGAGGAGTGTGATCCCTCTGTAGTTGGAACACACCCTCCGGTCCCCCTTTTTAAAGAGGGGGACCACCATCCCGGTCTACCAATCCAGAGGCACTGTCCCTGATGTCCATGCGATGTTGCAGAGACGTGTCAACCAAGACATTCCTACAACATCCAGAGCCTTGAGGAACTCCGGGCGTATCTCATCCACCCCCGGGGCCTTGCCACCAAGGAGTTTTTTGAGCACCTCGGTGACCTCAGCCCCAGAGATGGGGGAGCCCACCTCCGAGTCCCCAGGCTCTGCTTCCTCATTAGAAGGCATGTTAGTGGGATTGAGGAGGTCTTCGAAGTACTCCCCCCACCGACCCACAACGGCCCGAGTCGAGGTCAGCAGCGCACCATCCCCACTATATACAGTGTTGACACTGCACTGCTTCCCCATCCTGAGACGCTGGATGGTGGACCAGGATCTCCTCGAAGCCGTCCGAAAGTCATTCTCCATGGCCTCCCCAAACTCCTCCCATGCCCAAGTTTTTGCCACAGTAACCACCGAAGCCGCATTCCGCTTGACCTGTCGGTACCTATTAGCTGCCTCTAGAGTCCCACAGGATAAAAGGGTCCGGTAGGACTCCTTCTTCAGCTTGACGGCATGCCTCACTGCCGGTGTCCACCAATGGGTTCGGGGATTGCCGCCACGACTGGCACCGACCACCTTACGGCCACAGCTCCGGTCAGCTGCCTCAACAATAGAGGCACGGAACATGGCCCATTCGGACTCAATATCCCCCACTTCCTTTGGGACGTGGTCGAAGTTCTGACGGAGGTGGGAGTTGAAGCTACTTCTGACAGAGGACTCTGCCAGATGTTCCCAGCAGACCCTCACAACACGTTTGGGTCTGCCATTTCTAATCGGCATCCTCCCCCACCATCGAAGCCAACTCACCACCAGGTGGTGATCAGTTGACAGCTCCACCCCTCTCTTTACCCGAGTGTCCAAGACATGTGGCTGCAAGTCCGACGACACGACCACAAAGTCGATCATTGAACTGAGGTCTAGGGTGTCCTGGTGCCAAGTGCACATATGAACATGGTGTTCGTTATGGATAATCCGTGACGAGCACAGAAGTCCAATAACAAAACACCGGTTGGGTTCAGATCGGGGGGGGCCATTCCTCCTAATCACGCCCTTCCAGGTCTCACTGTCATTGCCCCCGTGAGCATTGAAGTCTCCCAGCAGTACGAGGGAGTCCCCAGAAGGTATGCCCTCTAGCACCTCCTCCAGGGACTCCAAAAAGGGTGGGTACTCCAAATTGCCGTTTGGCGCATACACACAAACAACAGTCAGGACCTGCCCCACCACCCAAAAGCAGAGGGAGGCTACACCCCAATGTACAGACTCCAAGTTGGGGGGCAATAAGTATGCCCACACCCGCTCGGCGCCTTTTACCAGTGGCAACTCCAGAGTGATAGACAGTCCAGCCCCTCTCAAGGAGATTGGTTCCAGAGTCCAAGCTGTGCGTTGAGGTGAGCCCGACTATACCTAGACGGAACCTCTCGACCTCACGCACTAGCTCAGGCTCCTTCCCCTTCAGAGAGGTGACATTCCACATTCCTAAAAGCCAGCTTCTGTAGCCGAGGATCGGACCGCCAAGGTCCCCGCCTTCGGCCACCACCCAACTCACACTGCACCCGACCTCCTTGGCCCCTCCCATAGGTGATGAGCCCATGAGAAGGGGGACCCATGTTGCCTCTTTGGGCTGTGCCCGGCCGAGCCCCATGGGTGCTGGCCTGGCCACCAGGCGCTCGCCATCGAACCCCACCTCCAGGCCTGGCTCCAGTGGGGGGCCCCGGTGACCTCCGTCCGGACAAGGAAAAACACTGTCCAAATTTTTTCTTCGTCATAAGAGGTCTAAGTCCGTTGTAAGTAGTTATTTGGATTTAATCAAAAAAGCATCATTTATCAACTTCTACAGTCACACAAATTCTACAGTATCTGGGAAAAAAGATTTATTAATTTTCTTTAACTTCAAGTTTTTATTAGTGTACAAAGAATCCTTTTGAACACATTGCAAACTGTGGTCAACAAAAGGGTTAATTCTTAATGGAAAATATCATACCTTATGCAAATAAGGGTAGTCATGTAAATAAAAGTAATTTTTTAAACAAACTGCCAAGCTAAATAGAGACTAAGTATGTAAAATGCAAAGCATTCCATAACATCAATGCACACAGTTCACTCCTTTTAAATGACAGTGATATGTATGGCCAGTCGCATTTTCCATTCTGCCATTCTAATGAGGGCAAACTCCTTCAGCATGAGTGACATTGGATGTCACAGCAGTTACAGAAGCAGCAGCTTTTCTCAATTGCTAAATGCGCAATGTAAGTCTGCATATAAATATATGTAGGAATTGCACTTAATATTGCTGCTGAATATTTGTAAGTGTTTCAAGTACGACATTCATTAATTAATATGTTTATATTTAATGTGAATAATGCCATTAATATGTAATTATGCAATGCACAAATGCAGAACCATAATGTACTTAGGTATTGGTCTGGCCTGCCTTGCAGCCTCTCTAGCTTTCTTACTTGGAGACACATTTCCTTTTTCTGTTATTATTGATCAATTATCATTTCTTAATCAACTTCTGAAAGGACTGTCACAGTCACTGTGTGTTCTTCTGTTTTTATGACAAAATAACATAACTTTTCAAAGTTATCCTATAATACAATGCACCATATATCATACCAGTATCATGCTTAAATGGTCATCTTTGCTTTTTGGGCCCTAATAATATGGGAGGAATTTTCTGCAAAAATAAATATTAAATATTGTAATTAAATTTTGTTTTGCTTTGAAGCTCACAGTGAGGTGGTTAAAAAAAAGATCAATACCATGTGACTTAAACACAGTCAAAATGAGAGGTATTCTATCGATTGAAGTGGCTACAGCTACAAAAGATAAAGAATTGTGGGAAACCGAGGTGCAAAGCCCTGCCCATTAGCCCACACTAATTAAAATATATTTGCATGTTGAGGACTTTGCAAATTGCAAAATGGAAAATGAAAATTCAGTGAGCAGCAGGTGGCACCAGTATTTGTGCTTTACTTTTTATTTTTTGCAGTTTGGGCTAAACATAAAATTGCAAATGTTATTTCATTTAATTTTTAATTTTTGCAGCATACTTGTGCATAGACTTTGAAAAATAAATGTCAAAGGAGAGACTGAATTTTCATTTTATAATCTTAATTTTTGTGATAACTTTTATAATAACTAATGACAACCCACACTGTTATATCAATATAGGACCTGGTTTTATTCAGTTACCACCTTGACTTAAAATCCTTTTATACGGATGCCCCAGTGTCATTACAGTTAACACATATTCTTACATCTTCCCTACAGAAACATTTTTTTTAATCAACTGAGGCATGTTTATAAATAACACCTTGCAGTTGATAGGAAATGATAACAATATAAGAGTAAAACAAATGACAAAACTGACAACTTACTGAATATACTGTAACTAACATGACTGTCCTTTGTGTTTATCAAAGAAGCCCATAACAAGAGTTATTCCCCATTATCTCCACTTTTCAAGCATCTGTTAATATGAAAGGGAAGGAGAGGAAAACAATGAATAGAAAGAGAAAAAAAAATTAAAGATTAAATCTTTCTGCAGGTTTTACTGCCCTTCCAGACTTTCTCAGGAGCACCTTATCTGACCAAGTGCTTGATAAGTTATATTGATTTTGGTTCCATCTTCTACTGTCTTCTGTTGTGCTGAGGTCTGATGTTCCTCTGGTGGGTCCTTTTGGTTACCATGTAGAACTTCATCAGGAGTGCTGGGTAACTGAGTATGGTTCCTCCTCACAATGGCACCTCCCTCTGTTAGTACTTCAAAAGATCTTAGAGACACTTCGTGAAGCACAGTGCCCCTACGATTCCACTCACCTCACTCTATATTTAAAAATTCTGACTTTGCCCTCTTCTTTCAGTGGAGGTAAAGATTTTCCTGAGCAGTTATAATAGTAATTTTGGTGCTGCTTTAACTGATAAATGTTATTGTGTAACAGATGACTGGATTGTGTTCTGTACTTTTGGAACTAGTGTTTGTAACTACCGACCCATGAGAAGCTCTGCTGGAGACTTCCCACACTTTAAATGTGTTGCCCTGTATGCTAGCAGTACCAAATATGGTTCTTCATTATTTTCTGCTTTCCTTTTAATTTGAACACCTTTTTCTGCCTTCCCATTAGCCTGTGCAGAATGTAGACTGATATTGTCATGCTCAAACTCATACTGACAGCCAAACTGTGCAAACTCTTTACTGGCATATTGTGGGCCACTACCAGAGACTCTCACATTTGGCTATGCCATGCCAATCACCCGCATTGTAGTGTGAGTAGAAAGGAGCGTGATTTCTGAATAATTAGAGAAATAATTAATCAATAGTTGATGAACTAGTAGAAGTCTTTACCTTCAAAGTAAAACAAATCTATTCCTACTTTCTCCAAGGGCTGTTTAGGTGTATCCATAATCATTGGCTCTTTTTGTTGTCTGTTTTTATGTTTAAGGCATGTTGCACAGGAGCAATCATATTTTTGATGTTCGAACGAATTTCTTCCAAGAACACAGATTGTCTTGCCAGACACTTAATTTTATCAATGTCTGAATGTTCTTCTGCAGGATTTCTTTTATCAGTGAGGTTGGAATAACAATGTGCTTACCATTCAACAGAAGCTCTTCTACCACTAGTAATGTGACCCTAAGGAAATACAGTAATTCTGTGGGCAGGCTTGTTTTGGCCAGTCACCTTGCATTAGCCTTTTGCAAATACTTGTCTGTTGCGGTTTCCATTCTTATTTTTTGTCTTACAGTTGTCCTAACAGGAATGGGTTCCAAAACCCTATCAACCTGACTAGTGATTTTTCTAGTTCTTGTGAGCATACAGCCTGTGACCTTCCATGTGTTGCTCTAGATAAAGTATCTGCAACAATCAGGTACTTCCCAGGTTTATAAGACATTCCACAATTGTACTGGTGTAGTTTCATCATCAGAAATATGACTTCTGGCGAACTGACATTTCTCTGTATATAATTTAAGACCATATTGTTCTACTCTTCAAAGAACTCTGCAATCTCTCTCATTTAACTTTTCTCTGGTCTTTGCACAGATGATCACATCATCAATACCTATCCTCACTCCCTCAAGACATTCAAAAATTGTTTCCATTGCTCCATAGAAAATCTCCAGTGCCCACCAAGTCCCAGGTGGTAGGCACTGATAACTATAAAGTCCAAAGGGTGTATTAGATAGATAGATAGATAGATAGATAGATAGATAGATAGATAGATAGATAGATAGATAGATA
>JANRMT010062834.1:28521637-28553554 GCA_026402145.1 Polypterus bichir lapradei | reverse complement strand
ATAGATAGATAGATAGATAGATAGATAGATAGATAGATAGATAGATACTTTATTAATCCCAAGGGGAAATTCATATAATCCAGCAGCAGTATACTGATACAAAGAAACAATATTAAATTAATAGTAATAAAAATGAAAAAAAAAAAAAAATGAAAAAAAAAGCAGACAATAACTTTGAGTAAGGTAAGCATTTACTCCCCCGGGTGGAATTGAAAAGTCGCATAGTGTGGGGGAGGAACGATCTCCTCAGTCTGTCAGTGGAGCAGGACAGTGACAAAAGTCTGTCACTGAAGCTACTCCTCTGCCTGGAGATGACACTGTTCAGTGGATGCAGTGGATTATTCATGATTGACAGGAGTTTGCTTAGTGCCCGTCGCTCTGCCACAGATGTTAAACTGTCCAACTTTACTCCTACAATAGAGCCTGCCTTCTTAACAAGTTTGTCCAGGCGTGAGGCGTCTTTCATCTTTATGCTGCCACCCCAGCACACCACCGCGTAGAAGAGGGCACTCGCCACAACCGTCTGGTAGAACATCTGCAGCATCTTACTGCAGATGTTGAGGGATGCCAACCTTCTCAGAAAGTATAGTCTGCTCTGACCTTTCTTACATAGATCATCAGTATTGGCAGTCCAGTCCAATTTGTCATCCAGCTGCACTCCCAGATATTTATAGGTCTGCACCCTCTGCACACAGTCACCTCTGATGATCACAGGGTCCATGAGGGGCCTGGGCCTCCTAAAATCCACCACCAGCTCCTTGGTTTTGCTGGTGTTAAGATGTAAGTGGTTTGACTCGCACCATTTAACAAAGTCTTTGAGTAGCTTCCTGTACTCCTCCTCCTGCCCACTCCTAATGCAGCCCACAATAGCAGTGTCATCAGCAAACTTTTGCATGTGACAGGACTCTGAGTCATATTGGAAGTCTGATGTATATAGATTGAACAGGACCGGAGAAAGTACAGTCCCCTGCGGTGCCCCTGTATTGCTGAACACAATGTCAGACCTGCAGTTCCCAAGATGCACATATTGAGGTCTGTCTGCAAGATAGTCCACAATCCATGCCACCAGGTGTGAGTCTACTCCCATCTCAGTCAGCTTGTCTCTAAGGAGCAGAGGTTGGATGGTGTTGAAGGCGCTAGAGAAGTCCAAAAACATAATTCTTACAGCACCACTGCCTCTGTCCAGGTGGGAGAGGGATCGGTGTAGCATATAGATGAAGGCATCTTCCGCTCCTACCTTCTCCTGGTATGCGAACTGCAGAGGGTCGAGGGAGTGGCGGACCTGTGGCCTCAGGTGGTGAAGCAGCAGCCGCTCCATGGTCTTCATCAGATGTGACGTCAGTGCAACAGGCCGGAAGTCATTCAGCTCACTAGGACGTGATACCTTTGGGACAGGGGTGATACAAGATGTTTTCCAAAGCCTTGGGACTCTCTCCTGTTCCAGGCTCAGGTTGAAGATGCGCTGTAGAGGACTCCCCAGTTCCAACGCACAGGCCTTCAGCAGTCGTGGCGATACACCATCTGGAGCCGCTGCTTTGCTGGCACATAGTCTTTTCAGCTCTCTGCTCACATGGGCTGCTGTAATTGTGGGTGGGGATGTCTTACCTATGCTGGTATCAGCAGAAGGATGGTTGGAGGATGCAGTACTCTGAGGTGAGAGTGGGTTAGGGTGATCAAACCTATTAAAGAAGTTGTTCATTTGGTTTGCTCTCTCCACGTCTGTCTCGATGGCGGCACCCCGCTTCGAGCTGCAGCCAGTGATAATCTTCATCCCATCCCACACTTCCTTCATGCTGTTGTTCTGCAACTTCTGCTCCATACAGGTACATAACTATGCACTATTGCTATCAGGTTGCAGCTGCCATAAACCATGTGATGCATCTAATTTAGTGAACCACTTCTCTCCTGTCATCTCAATGAGGATGTCATCCCTATTTGGCATTTAATAGTGTTCTGCTCAATACACTTTGATTTAGATCTTTTGGATCCATATAGGGCTCCATCTAGTTTTTTAATACAGACCATGGAGTTCACCCATTCAGTTGCTCCTTATGTTGGCCATATGACTTTAAGTGCCACCATTCTATTTAATTCATGCCATAATTCCTGCCTGAGTGGTATGGGTATCCTTCTTGGGGTATGAACCGCTGGCTTTGCTATAATTTTTAATTGAATGCTATGTGTGAAAGGTATAGCTCCAATTCTATCAAATACGCAGGATATAATTTTTCCCAATATTGTGTATGTTTAATGTGTTCCTCACTACCTTCTGGTGAGGACTGCAAGAATCTGCACTTGCTTTCAGCCTAATCTGAAATAGCTAATACTTCACTATTCTCATATCCTCACAAGCTAATTGCCCAACAATGATTCTTTACCTTTTGGCACTTTTTTATGTTTTTGTATTGTACCTGCAGTTTACATACACCTTTTGCCACAGTCACCAGGTCATTATATGCTTTAAGGCCAACTTTATTCTTTTCTATCCTTGATTTGTCCAGAAGATTATTGTAATATTGTCATGTTGCCAAAATTGCCATTGCACCTGTGTCTAGTTTCAAATTTAGAACAGTGTCATGATGTAGACCTTAAATTACTTGATAACCAAAAAATAAGGTGTATAACTAGACCAAGAGATAAAACCAGACCCTCCACCAGGGGCACCTGTAATAGAAACTTAGTTCAAATTAAAACAAAAAATATTTCACCAGTTCAGAAAGAAGTATGCAGTTGTAAATGCTGTTTATTGAACATTGTCTATTTTGAAAGTAAAGCTGTTTTGGTAAATGATATTATATTAAGTACAAAATCTGATCTGTGTCTTCTCTCTGAAACCTGGCTTAGTAAATCTGACAGTGTTCCCATAGATGAGGTGTCACCAGATGGATACATATTTCTTCATAAATCTAGAGATTCTGGTCAAGGAGGAGGCCTTGGAATGATTTATTGTGACAAAATGCAAATTGCTTCAAAAATTTAGGGGACTTCACATCCTTTGTAGTACTAGACTACAAACCACCAGGGTCATACTCATTGTTCATAACTGAATTTGGCAAACTTTTATCTGATTTGGCTATCAATTTTGATCATTTAGTGTTGATAGTGGATTTTAATATACACATTGATGTGGAAACTGACACTTCTAGCAAATGTTTTACTCATTTCTTAAATTCAGTAGGATTTTTACAGATTGTCGAAGGTCCAACTCATAATCATAACCACACATTAGATTTAATTATAACTTACAAACTTGAAATTCAAAATTTAAATATTCCATTAAATGTAGTTATTTCTGATCACTACTTAATTACATTTGATTTGGTTTGGTTCTGCCCTTACCAATACACTCACAGATTAAAACAAAGCCAGTGCGACATCTAGATTGTAATCCTGCTTCAAAATTTATAGACACTTGTAAGTCATCTGTAATTTTGGAAAACTGTATAGATCAGTTAACATCAAATGAAAAAATGGAAAACAATTTAGATCAGCTAACATCAAATTATAATGTGACCTTGAGGGATGCTCTGAATGTAGTGGCACCCACTGCACACCCAACCTACCTGGAAAGGGGTATCTCTTTGAACTGCCTTTCCCAAGGTTTTTTCCATTTTTTTCCCTAAAATGTTTTTTTAAAATGGTAAAAATACAAAGTATAACATTTTAAACAAACAATGAGTTTTGTTAATTATAAAAAAAACATGCCATAACTACTAAAGATGTTGTTTCTTTTTTGTATGGGTAATATGTTCAAAATAATTCACATTAAATTAAAATAAAACAGTGTCAAAATATATTAATAAACAAATTAGAAGCATTGGCCTTTAGGATATATCGAAAACTTGTGAGCAGACGTTTATCATATCTCACTATTTGTATTTAACACTAGAATTACCAGAGTCTACGAAAAAACTTGTAGATCCGTCCAACCTTAAAACGCTTCACACCTCTCCGTCACGTCCTTTGTCTTCTAAATTTGTGGCTAAGCAGCAAACAGCAAGCAGCCTACTATCACATCCCACACCGGCACACAGTTTTCTCAACTCAAGTCTGTTTACCTGCGTGTCAGTTGCTTGGAGTTGTATAGAGTGAGAAGTCAAGCAAAATGACACCTTTTATAAATACTATATCATTATTTGGAACACTTGCATTTCAAGTGTGTTCCGTGTCTACATAAATCTATGTACACACATCGTTAAAAAAGAAACGTTTTTCATGTTTTAGTCATAATTGACAATATGTAGACATGAAGTTTATAATGTGTGAAGCCTGAAGTCCAAATATCAAAGAAACAGTTTCACAAAAAGTACAAATATAATAGAACAAGTTTATGCCTACATTTTGTAACATTTATTACTAAAATATGAAAAAGTGTCTGTTTTAACAATATGTTTACACAGATTACTGTAGAAATGGAATACACATGAAATGAGTGTGTTCCAAATAACGATCTATTGTTTCCACTCTAAAACTCCACTTCACTCCCAGATAATCAATCAAGGCATTAGCTGGGAGAAGTTCGAGCACGTTCTAAGTCGGTGGGGGGATGGAATTGCCGGCTGCTTGCAGCTTGTGTTTATCAGCACATTTAGATGAACAAAAGATGCTGGCGGAAAGGTGAGAACGGTTTTAAGAAGCGATTTAAGTTGGGACGGATCTACGAGTTTTTTCGCAGGCCCTGGTAATTCTAGTGTTAATTAAACCACCAATTATTTTATGTTGGCTTTAAAAACATTTTGTAGCCACTGTCACAGAGTAGTAGATTAAGTAAACATTACTTAATTGATTGTGTGAACACTGCAAATGCAAGAAGTTTTTTCTTAAAACTCAAATTTAAGAATATTTTCCTTTATAAATTATGTTATCTTCCATCCATCCATTCATTGTCCAACTTGCTATATCCTAACTAATGGGTCACGGGGGTCTGCTGGAGCCAATCACAGCCAACACAGGGTGTAAGGCAGGAAACAAACCCTCGGCAGGGTGCCAGCCCACCGCAGTTATGTTATTTTTTTATTTTAAAATAAGACACATTTACAAGATAAAAACAAATATTTGATGAAGACAAAATAAAAATTTACAGTTACTATTTTTTATTAATAGTTTGAGGATGAAGCAAGAATTAAAGCAATAACATTACAAAATACAAGGTAGCTCAATTCAATGTGTTTGTATTTGATACTTTAATCTACAAGCCAGGAGCATTGCATTAAATTACAAATATACTGAAAATATGCTTACAATTAAATGCAGAAAAAATCAATGCATTTTGTGTGTAAATATATACAAATACATGCATCAATACATTGTTTTGTGATTTTATATCTTGAATAATTTTAGACTAATGATGATTGGCAAAATATTCACAGCAAATATGTTACATTCAAAGGTGAACTTGGTTGTCAAATATTTTCCTGAAAATCAGTTGCAGCTGGCTCAGACAAACTGTTTTTTTTAGTGCCCCATTATGCCTTGTGAGACCAGTGTGATATCATGTTAACTTTCACGCATACATATTGGATACGTACTCCACCTAACATTTAAAATCATTGCCCAATCTGCTTCATACATGATTGGCACCCACATGTGTTTTAAATAAAAAAAGCAGTATTTTCATTTGAGGGCTACATTTGATGATTATAATGTAAATATTATGTGTAGAGCCTCCAAATATCTGACACTAACTCCTGTGTGCTCACTCACATGCCACGATATCTAATTTGCTATGCTGTTGAAATGCATGTGCAATTAGACAGGGACCACAGTTGAAATAAACCTTAAGGGAACCCAACCTCTCTCTCTCCACATGACATCCTGAATACAATGAAAGATTTATTACTGCTTACACAGCATTTCTATATTTTTGATGGAAAAAAGTGTGAAAGATATGCGCAGATCGATTGCAAACAACAGAATGAGCCAGTCCCATGCCGTTGCTTCATGACACAGCCAGTTACTGCCCTGAAGATTTTTTCTTTACTTATTGCTAGTTTCAGTTGTTGTATTTTGTGTGTGAATGTCAGTATGCCTGCATCTTTGTTGTTTGAGGCATAGGCACATTGGCACAATGGTTGGCACTGCTGTTCTACAGCTCGTGTCACATTAGTCAGTTCAGCATAGATGGCAGATGCTTTCCTTGGACTGGAACACATAAAAGACCATTGCACCTTTATAATACATTCTAAACTCGTTCATTTCCAAATTGAGTTCAAAGCATTTTGCTGAAAAGTTTGCTGATTTCATAGGACTCACACTGAAGCAAACTCCACGGGGTTTATTCATCACTAATAAAGAGAATGGTTTAAAAAATTTAATGGCTACCTTTGAACAACATCAAAACGTAACTTTTATCACTTTCAGACATACAGAGACTACCTGCAATGTCTTAAGATAATTTGTCAAAAAGATACTTTGTTTTTCCTTGTGTCACTTAATGTGAAAAGATCTGTGCTGTTTTAATAGCCCTCAGCAGATCACTCAGCAGATCACTCTGTATAAGCAGGGCAGAAAGTCTTCATAGCTGAATCACAGTGATGACGACGAGTAAAAATTTTCTGGGCCCTTTGCATACTTTTTAATGCCTGAACGCTATCTTCATTGTTAGTCTGCAACACTCAGACTTTACTTTCATGTGCAAATTATTCACAATACTCACCTTTAAGATTATAATTAAAAAAAATTAATACAAGGCTCCAAAGCATCTGTTACCATGCTGTCCTCTTCCTCAGGTCTTTATTATCTGCCCACAGCCAAAACTGCAGGCCATGCACCAACACTACCCTGTCCTCTTCCCCACAATTTTTCCTGGCCACAGACTAAACCCTCTGATTGGTGAGACTGCATGCTGAATTAATGTCTTCACCTCCGGGGCACCTAATTAAGCCACAAACATACAGAGCTGCTCAAATCTTTTACAGAAACAATACAATGTTTGATGCACTTCTTAATCAGTTCTTGATATAAAATGACCTGATTTACAATCTGTGAAGCTCAGAAAGATTTGAAAAAAATAACCACAGTATTTAAACAAATTGCATTCTTTTTCATTCTAATTCTATTGCAAACCCCAAACAGAACTTAATTATGCTCAATCATTTGTATGCCCTTTAATTTTATTCCAGCACATTAACAGAATGTGCTATAGAAATAAATGTTGTTGTTGTATTTGTGTATGTACATATTGTGATGATCAAAAACTGTCAAGAAATTGAAGTTATGCCAATACAGAAATAGGAATTATTTTAAATTATAGTACAGTGAAAATCACTAATAATATCACTACACTGAATGTCTGTGACATACTGTTAAAAGAGAAATAGCTTTATTTAGGAAAAATATGTCAATGATAATATTCATGCCTTACTGTATTAATTGAATACATTGTGCTGATGTAATTGCATATACTCTTTGTTTGAAACGTCTCAAGTGAACAAAGAAAGGTTAACATTAGTCAGTTTTATGAATACGATTAACATCTCATTAAAAACACTTCCATTCCCTATATAAAACAGTTTGTTAAATATGAACCAGTAAAGAAGGCAGAATGGAATTTCAAGAACTGTAACAACAAGAATTGTATAACTCTTTGTAGAATATGTCAAATTTAAATCTTTTTTGGATCTGTAAAGAAAGCTTCATTTTTTACTTACAAGCAGAGCTGTACTTCTGTATGCCAGAAACAAAATAAATTCTTATTACTTTTACATTTCTTTAAGGTTACATTATAAAAATAATATTTCAAAGGTTGGAGTAATCTTCACATGAGAAACTTCTATACAACTATTTTCTTAATGCATAAGCTTATCAAAAAGCAGTAAGTACAAAGTCTAAATTAGTACAAATCTGAAATTTCTTTTCAAATTACTCTGTTTACAAAAGAAAAATAATTTCAAAAATATTTGAACAATTTTACTTTTTTTGATATTATTGTGCACATTTGCTGTTTCAGAAATTGATGAAGACAAAATACTGGGGAAGCATAAAGATATGTTTGTATTGTTTAGGATATCTTACCTTAAATGTTATTGTGTAACTTATGAGCATGTTGAAGGCACAGATTATACTAATGTGTTGTGAATATTATAGTATATCTATTAAAAGGACATATAATAAATAGTGCATTATTCAAATTTCAGTACAATTATTTAGAAGCATTGATATAAATACTGTGGTCAGGAGGACTGTAAATTAAGAGAGAATATCTAAATATTTTTTCCTAAAAAAATTTATATTACACTAAATGAAAAAGCCAAGAATCATCTTGTGATGAGTTCTCAGAGTTTCAAAAGTTCTGAAAATAATACAATTGTTCATCCAGAAATGTTTTACATAAGAGGTTTAAAGGAGATGTCCTTTTCTAACTGTTTTTATATTTTTTTATTTATTATGTATATTTTTGCGCTTTTTTCAAATATATTTGTCATTATATTAATATACTTTGATCAAAGTCTTCACAATCCAAAATATCTTGCTGTTGTTCACTTGGCCTTAGTTGATTTAGGCACAACTACATCTGTCATTCCTAAACTGATAGAAATGTTTCTTTTTAACTACAGTTTTATTTCATATGAAGCGTGTTTAGCTGATATGTTTTTTGTTCATTTCTTTAGTGCAATGCAGTCACTTTCACTGGTAATATTAGCTTATGACCGCTTTCTTGCCATATGCTTCCCTCTTCAATATCACAGTATTAATACTAACAGCAAGATGGTAGGAATCATAGTGTCACTCTGGATGTTTGCTGCAGTCATTTCTTCCATTTCTGTGCTTCTAATCACAAGACTGAGCTTCTGCCAGTCCACGGTGGTAAACAGTTATTTTTGTGATTATGGACCCGTGTACTTCTTAGCCTGTAATGACATTTACCCAAACGAAATGATGGGTTGGTTTATTACAGCTGTGTTTCTTTTTTTGCCATTATGCCTCATTCTCTGTTCTTATATATTTATTGGTGTTACACTGTTTAAAATGACATCAATTGATGGAAAGCAAAAAGCACTAAAAACCTGCATCTCACACATCATCTTGGTTATAATATTTTATGTTCCCCTGGCTATTACGTATATTTTGTCACAGTTTCTTGATTTCAATATAAGAATTCTTAATAACTCTCTGTCTGCTACAATTCCATCAACGATGAACCCCATTATTTACACACTAAAAACTGATGAGATGAGGACAGCTATGAAGAAAGTACTCAAAATCAAATTTCTGGCATAGTAATTGTGTTATTACATTATAGAGGATAAGACAATTACAAGTTATAACTAATAAAGTATATTCAAATTTATCTGTGCAGATGTCATTGTTTTGTTTACTAACTTTTTTTTTGTATTTGATTAAATACTCACTTATTTTAAGAACTGTTTTTTTCTTTGAACACTTTTGTAATTTTGTAGCCTTTGTCGTAGACTAGTAGATTAAATAAGCATTACTTAATTGATTGTATGAACAGTGGAAATTTGAGTACTTTTTTCTTAAAAGTGAAAATTAAGAATGTTTCCCTTTGTAAATAAATGTATTTATTAGATATTCAACATGTTTTTCATGAAGGAAAAATTAAATTTTGAAGTTAACATTTTATTAGCAAATTGATAAAACATCACAAATTAAATTTGCAACATTAAAAAATGCTAAATTAATTTTTTACTTGATGTGTACTTTATCTCCAAGTCTTGAGTACTGCACAAAATTACAAATATAGTTAAATCATTATACAAAATAAAATGCAGAAAAAATAAATGCAGTATTTATGTAGAACCTAACTCTCTTTCAGACAAACAGAGAACACCAGAATAATTAAAATATTCATTGTATTTGGATAAATTTATTTAACTTTTTTCACAATTATGTAAATGAAGATGTAAATAAATTCCACTGTTTTTAGAAAACTGCAGCATTCTTTGTAATTGTGCATGGTCTGTTTATTCATAGAGAAGAACTGTAAATGCATTGGTGGTAATGGCCCGTCTAGCCTCCACACCGTCATGGTATACACCCTCCTCTGTAAGAGCAGAAAGGAACTTTGACATGTATAACTTTAATTGTTTTAATGTTTTATAGCATTTCACATACAACTGTCCCAACTTTTAAATCCCTGAAATGAAAATCTAATTCCTCCTGATCATTTCTGAAGACAATGCCCATACATATTATATTGGTTTCTACCACATTGTGGGTTTATTGCTGTGCTGTACTGCTCTTTGGAATGCATGAACAAATATCTCCCTTCACCCAATAATCATCCTCCATCAAATTTGCTGTTTCTTCCATTCTGACACAGTTCTGAATTGGTCTGAATTATGACCCACTTTTGTTTGTTATCGTTATCCTGAGGTCTGCAAGCTATTTATCGTTGCAGGTTAAAGGAATACTCTGACATTCAGATATTACCATTTTAAAGCTCTTTTATCCTACCTAACTGGTGGTGACAAAGTTTACACGACACATACTGTATAGACACAACAGTTCCAGAATATGAAACTAACCTAAACTTAGGAGTAGTGCCCTCTGCTGTACATTTTACTAAATATCTTAATATGTGCCTTTCTGTTATTTCCATTTCATTAGTAATGTTGCACTTCAACAATATAATTCAGGAACACATTATTCACTTTCATCTCTGTGCTTGTTTTGGAGTAATCTTCAGAACAAACGAGCAGTCTTCAGAAAGGCAGTCAGAATTTAGACTTTATTGCACAGCATAAAAAACAATTGCAGAGCAAATAAAGCCATCTCAGTTCATGAAGTGAGCACCGAGTGTTCGGTGAGTTCCAAATATATTACAGTTCTTATCACAAAATACCCCCCTTTCACATTCGTTTTCCAACATCTATGGCACAGGGTTTCTCATGATACAGGCATGTGTGCAGGAAAAGGTCCCTAACTTTTGACAATCAACTCTTAAGCCCCTATATTGCTCAGACTAACTAATATCATAATGCATTTTATTTTAACTTCATTGTCTAAGGTATTGATGAGCCCTAATAAATCTAAATGTCAAATTAGTGAGTATACATTTCATTCTTGCCTAGCATTCACCTGCACACAGTTTGTTTAATCATTCATCAGTGAGAAGCTCAGCACCTGCATTCTCAAAACAAAATCTGTCCATTTGCTTCTTCAGAGAGCAAGATGACCTTAACTCACAGCTTGGCTCATAGAAACTCAAAACAAAGCAAGTGAAAGGACAGACAGGCCATTTATCTAACAAAATAAATGGTATCCTTTTAAAGCTGCTTCAGGCCTAGACTTTACATAGTTAATAGCATTACAACAAATGATAAAGCATATTTATCCTTAATTGAAATTCTCTGCTGAGGATGCTTATCTTTTATTTTGTAGTACAGAGAATTTCACTTAAGTAAGTGTGTAATTTTTGAATAATTTTTAGTAACGAATATTTCTGCAAATAATTACATAGTACCGAAGTGAATGTTCTCAATTCAAAGTGATTGAGCCTTTGTTTGACTGAACATACATGAAACTTAATGTTTACACCAGACAAAATAACAAGACAAAATGCTCAGTATAAATCTTAAAAATCACACACACATCCAGTGCCTTATTTATAAACTACCTTTAAAAACTGCCTTGGCACACCTAATGGCTGAATCTTTGTAAGCTACATGTCAGTACATGAAAAGTTTTGCCGTCCATTTTCTTGAATATTATCATACATATCACTATATAGGTGCTGTCTCTAAGGGTGCAATCCTGATGGACCGATGCTAGAGAAAAGAGAATGGCAAAAATGATTTGGAAAAACCCATGCCAGCTGTGTCTGAAGCTACAGCCTACAGAAAGCAGTGCATAACGTCTGTAAATTGGCCAGGTCAGGATGGCAAGTGCTCAAAGTTGCTGTGAGCAGAATGAGTACTGCCAAATGTCTCTTCCAGCCTCGGAGAAGAGAATTTGTCTAATTACAGTATGTTAGACTCAGTCTTAAGAGATTACTCTGTTGCACTGCAACCTTCCTTTTGTCAAGTATACAGGGTGGATTCCTAAGTCTTTTTCTTGTTCTCGTGTCGTTCTTACACCGTATTGTGATGATCAAAACTAGAGAGAAATTAATACAGTTGATCCAGAATTTGAAGTAATTTTAAATTATACTGCACTGAAAATCACATGTAGTACAGTATTATCATATATGTAAACCAGTAATACCAGATAGAAACTGTCAAATGGATGACTGATAACCTTAAGCCCCACCACCAATTTTTGAATTATAAAATGTACACCCCCACCTACTATGGTGGGTTGACTTCTGTCATGATTTATGACCTCTAACCCTCTGTTTTTTGGGGGAAAGGCTTTGTAAACCATACCCCTTGTCATACTCCATTACCGACTCCCACACCCAGGAGGTATGCTTCATCTCCTCTAACAGCCTATAAGGTCCCCCCATGTCGCTGCATATGGTGAGAGAACTTATTCTATGTAAAAATCTATCATTTTAGTACAAACACTATGAAACACCCAGAGTGGACACCCTTGTGAATGCTCCTAAGAAAATGAAAACAAGAAGAATTTTCAGAATGTTTGAGCTAAGGAAACATTGATTCAGTTCTGCTTGGTATGATTTTAATTATTCTTTGGGACAAGTACAATTAAAAGAAGCCATAGCTGAAGAGCCTGGTCATGAAGACTGTGGATTACTTTAATGTCTTTCTGCCTTTTCAAAAGACTCATATGTTTGCATAAAATGCTGTCAATGATTTCAAAAATGAACATTCTATCAATGAGGCCACTGTACGTGCCTTTCATAAAATGGATGACAACTCTTACTCAGTAATACGCAATATAGCCGATGCCTTCTTAAAACACCATTTCTCTGAACCTGACACATCTCAAGTACCTTTGGGGTTTTACTGGAAATATAATATGGAAAAAGCAGATGAAGTGTCTGAACTGAATGTTCCTTTGATATTAAATATTTTAGCTTAGTTATAATAGCATATTGTGTTGAAATAACTGGTAAAGCATCTGAATTTTAATATTGCTTTTGAAAATTGTCAATAAAGTACCATTGATTTTTAAAATGCTGACATTTTTCTTTTACAGTTGAAGATGTATGATTACATGAAAAAGTTTATTATAACCCTGCAAATCCTGGGGCCTCATGCATAACGCTGTGCGTAGAATTCACACTAAAACATGGCGTACGGATGAAAGTGGAAATGTGCATACGCACAAACAAAATCCAGATGCATTAATCTGTGCGTATGCCAACTTCCAAGTCATTCCGCTACATAAATCCCGGTTAGCGTGAAAAGTAACGCACGTGCACCCGCCTGCCGCCACTCCCCAACTCCTCCAAGAATGGCGCCTTTTTGAATAAGCAAATCAATATAAATAGCCCTTAAGCTCAGCATTCTGTGAAAGGACAATGGCAAAAGCACAGGGGAAATAGAAGAATTTCAGCGAATACCAAGTGAAGGCAAGGAAAAACTTACTATTTGTTGGCTTAAGCAGTGATATAAACAACAAAAGGAAGTTGATCGAGCGACAGAGTGGCAGAGAAACTTGAAAGTTCAAGTTCAGAAAGTCGCAAAGTCTCCAAAATAAATAAGAAGTGGTCAGATATCAAAGTCGCAGTAAAAAGGCGAGTCATAGCCCACCGTCATGGAAGCGTATTAGGGTAAAGAGAAAAAAAAAATAGGAACACAGTTGAAAAAATTGTCCAAGTGTCAACTTTAATCTCGAAATTTCCACTTTAATCATGTACTTTATTTTGTCATCAAAGTAAAACGTCATAAACTTCATCTTAAAATCATTTAATTTACTAGTTTCTCAGATCCCATCATAACTAAAGTAGCACGTTAAATGCTTCTTTCTATGTGTTCTTTTATGTGTGAGAATCACTATGTGCTTCTTAAACAGGCTTTCTCTTTTTCCGACAGGACCCAGAATACATTACATTCATGATATTACAGCTCTCTGAACAATTTAAATATTAAGATGTATACTTGATATCATTTTCATAATGATAGAAATTAAAGCATGTATTAAAAATGGGGACACAGTGGTGCAGTAGTAGCAATGAGCTGGAGCCCTGTCTAGAGATTGTTCCTGCCTCCCGCAAGATGCTTGCTGCGCCATAACCCTTCGATGAAATAATTTACTGCAGCAGTACTGTATCTCTCAAACAAACTAACCTCCTATTCCTGTCCTTCATTTTCTTTCGCCAAGTAACTAATCCCTACAGGACCTGAGGCAGCCTGTGCTAGATGTTATATCCCAATAATTATCTCCTCTTTCAACACAACCCGCCATAGAACTTTCTGATCAGCTACTGCAGAGCTGTGATTCCACATTCAGATACAGTACGTTAAAATACTCTGAGTTGTGCAATGAGAGTAACAATGCTAAAGCAGCTACGGTATTTGGAATACTTTGGCCATTCCGTGCATCATTGTATTGTTACAGGTTGATTACAATCAGATGGCTTAAACCAGTGTTTCCCAACCTCGGTCCTCGGGGCACACTGTGGCTGCAGGTTTTTGTTCCAACCAGCTTCTGTTTTTAATTGGATTCCTGGGCTAATTAATTGATGTGTTCTTTCCCAAGTTCTGTGTTTTGGGAACAATATAGAAATTAGAAAACTATGTTTGTTAAAATATATATATATATTGTGGTCCCCGTCCAGGGCTGGAGCCCGGCCGGGATGCCCAGGAGGACCAGAGGAGGGCTTGTGCCTCCTCCAGACCGTGAGGGGGCGTCCGTCCTGGTTATGTTGGGGGCCTCGGGTACAGGGCATGGAAGCCCAGCCCTGTAGGGACCCGTGGCCACCGCCAGGTGGCGCCCCGATGCTGGAATATCCCGTGCGGGACCCGGTCGGGGCTGGAGCCCGGCTGGGACGCCCAGGAGGACCGGAGGAGGGCTTGTGCCTCCTCCAGACCGTAAGGGGGTGTCTGTCCTGGTTATGTAGGGGGCCTCGGGTAAAGGGCTTGGAAGCCCAGCCCTGTAGGGACCCGTGGCCACCGCCAGGCGGCGCCAAAATGCCTGCATATCCCTGGAGCCCAGCACTTCTGCCACACCAGGAAGTGCTGGGGGGAAGACGACAGGGGACACCCGGACGGTTTCCGGGTACACAGCCGGCACTTCCGCCACACTGGGGTGTGGCTAGGACTGATTGCCAGGGAGCAGCTGGAGCCCATCCGGGTTCCCATTTAAGGGGCCGTCTCCCTCCAGTCAGCAGTGGATGTCGGGTGGAAGTGGACAGAGCTGGAGAGAGGACGGGAGGCGGTCAAGAGAGAAAGGCACAAAGGACTGTGAGGCCTGGACAGTTGGGTGAACTATGTTGTCCGTCTGCCTGTGTCCGGGGCCAAGTTCACAGTGGCGTAGCCAGCAGGATGGTCCGTCTGGTACAAGACGGGGACCTGCTTTAATATCAAGTATGTCTGTGAACGGCCTGGCGCAGCAGCGGACCCCACACACTGGCCGCCGGAGCGGCCTGTGCACAACCTTGCGGGAGCGGTTTGCCCCAGAGACCGTCGATGGACCGCAGAATGGCCATCCCCGGGTGTGGAGGAAGAACGGCCGTTGCCAGAGCGCAGCGGGCTCCGATGGGCAGGGTCCTCGGCATGACGGGATCCGGGAGGTGAGTGCCCTGCCCTGCAGTAATCGGCCCTTTCGGGGTCGCACTTACCTTCTTTTCTACAGGGAGGGAGGATCCGGATCCGCGTCCGTGGCAGGAGCACGCCGGGCCACGGGCTGTCGGCAGCACGACGGTGGCAGCAGAGGAGGCTGCGAAATCGGAGCCGCTGCGGCTCCTAAAATCGCCGCAGCTGCGAAGCGGTGAGGAGGCACGACACCGCAACCAGAGCAGAGGAGACAAGATGGCCGCGGGCTGGATGTCCCACCCGCTGACAGGCACGGGATTGGCCGGTGTGTCTTGTGTACCCGCCAATGACGGTACAGAGACGGGACCAAGGAACGCCAGTCTCGGGCCTAGGAGAGACCCGATTGGGCCAGAGGGAGTGGCCCACAGGAGGCAGGCGACGAGTGGTGCTGATGGACAGGTAAGCCCACCGGCGTCTGTCTCTCTGTTTCCACCAGCGGCTCGGTGCGAGCCGGAGGAGTCCCTTCGGCCCGCCGAGTCGTCTTTATTACAGATGCTAAGTGCTCTCACTGTCCAGTTGGAGAAGCTGCAGGGGAAGGCGGTCGAGTCGGAAGAGACGCCGTCTGGGACGGAGGATCGGCGCGACGCTGCAGCCTGTGGCCAGCAGGGTACTGCGGGGAAGGTAGGTGACGCCGTCCCCATACAGCATGAGGGGGGATTCGCCGAACACGGCCGTGACTGTTTACAGGAAGACCGGCTCCGAGTAGGCAATTCCCCAACAGCAGATGCGGCGGTGCAGACTGCCTGCGAGGCGAGGAGAGCGAATACACAGGGGCTGGCAGGACCAAGGCTGATGAGTACCCTGGGTCCTAGCGCCCTACGCTCCAAGCCCGCAGCTGTCTCCTGTCGCTCTGCAGGGACGCAGACGGGGCTGGATTTGAGCTTTCACCATGCTCAGACCCAGACCGTCAGGGCGTCCAAGAGAAGAAGGAGGAACCGAGGGAGAAATGCCGGCTCCTCCGATAGGAAGGGGCGTCTCGCTGGGTGCGAGCGTCCAAAGAAAGGCCATCCTCTGCGGAGGCAGAGGGAATCCCCTGGGCGGCTGGGCGAGCCGTCTGCGAGAGCGGTCCCGCGGACAGCAAGAGGACGGGCATGGAACCTGCGGCGGAGGACTCAAGCAGGCAAGTCGGGGGCTTTCGGAGGGGGGCAAGAGCACTGCTGGTACAGAGACCGACAGGACACTCGGGGTGAGTGTCCTGGCAGTGCTTCTGGACCTCCCTTTTCTCTTTTTACAGGTCCGAGGCCCCAACGAGCGCTGGAGCCGACGTCGTTTGGGACCTGCCCTCCTCGAACGGGCCGCTCCGCGGGAGGACTCCCCGCCGGGAGGCCAATGGTGACCCAGCTGGTGGAGACGGCGGGGGCGAGAGCAGCGCAAACCAGAGGGGCATGTTTGCGTCGGAGGGGGTGCCGAACTGGGATGTCCCGGGGTGCCGTGTTGGACCCTGGGGACATAGTAGGACCCTCTCTGGGGACGTGCTGCCCTTTCGGGGAGTGTCGCTCGGACCCACGTGTCTTCGCTAGCGGTGGGGCACTGTGGTCCCCGTCCGGGGCTGGAGCCCGGCCGGGACGCCCAGGAGGACCAGAGGAGGGCTTGTGCCTCCTCCAGACCGTGAGGGGGCATCCGTCCTGGTTATGTTGGGGGCCTCGGGTACAGGGCATGGAAGCCCAGCCCTGTAGGGACCCGTGGCCACCGCCAGGCGGCGCCCCGATGCCGGAATATCCCGTGCGGGACCGGTCGGGGCTGGAGCCCGGCCGGGACGCCCAGGAGGACCGGAGGAGGGCTTGTGCCTCCTCCAGACCGTAAGGGGGCGTCCGTCCTGGTTATGTAGGGGGCCTCGAGTAAAGGGCTTGGAAGCCCAGCCCTGTAGGGACCCGTAGCCACCGCTAGGCGGCGCCCCAATGCCTGCATATCCCTGGAGCCCAGCACTTCCGCCACACCAGGAAGTGCTGGGGGGAAGACGACAGGGGACACCCGGACAGCTTCCGGGTGTACAGCCGGCACTTCCGCCACACTGGGATGTGGCTAGGACTGATTGCCGGGGAGCAGCTGGAGCCCATCCGGGTTCCCATTTAAGGGGCCGTCTCCCTCCAGTCAGCAGTGGATGTCGGGTGGAAGTGGACAGAGCTGGAGAGAGGACGGGAGGCGGTCAAGAGAGAAAGGCACAAAGGACTGTGAGGCCTGGACAGTTGGGGGAACAGTGCTGGAGGCACTGGGAAGTGCACTGAGTTAAAACTGTAAATATTGTAAATAAAAGTGTGTTGGGTGAACTATGTTGTCCGTCTGGGTAGTCCCCTAATTCCAGTTGTGGGAGGTTTAGTCTAAATTTAGGATTGCAATAATTTAATTAAAACCTTTTCTGGGAAGTGCCACGAAGGAGTCAGAGACATTTTTCAACTTACCCTAAACATGTTTGGCTTGTGTAAGGATGCTGGAGTATACAGAGAAAACACACATGAACAAGGGAAGAATATGCAAACTCCACACATGACAGAGGCCAGTCCAGGATCTTATGCAGTGTTAACTTGAGCACCACTGTATCAACCCATTCATCTATTCATCCATTTTTTAAACCTACTTGATGAAAGTTTCCGTCCACTGAAGATTACAGTCTATCCTGGCTGCTTTTGGCACTGGGAATGAATCAGTATAGAAAAGGTTATCGGATCATCACAGGGAACAAAAGCACACATAATCAAGCTCAGTTATATTTGCCAATCGACTCTAAAAGTCTACTTTAATCTTAAAGAAATGCAGTTATGTACATCTTGGGATGCAAAGTTATGGTCATATAAATTTTATTGGGATTGGGCATGAATCAACCAGCCCACCATAGGGCACAATTACACTCACTTATACCGGCCAATCATCTCCAAGAGTCTGTTTAACTTTAAAGAAATGCTGTACACATTGATAAGTATTTACTTCCAGAGCTGTTATACCAATCTAAAGTGATGGATAAAATAAGAATCAAGAAATGGACAAGAAAAATTGTGGTCAAGTACAAGTGCAGTGAAAACCAAAATGTGGCAAATTAGAAAGGTAGCATAAATTAAAGTCAAAGAGGAGCGGGCTAGGGTCTTATACCAAAGTTCCAGAATCACAAGCAAGTTTAATGTACTTTCAGGAAGTTTCTCTACAATCTTGTCCAAAGTATCACTGGAATGACTTCATGGCACACGGTCTCCAAAGATATTTCCCCAACAAACCATAGTTATGTCTGGGAAAAAGTTACTAAAAAACAACAGAGTACACAATAAAACAAAATGGCATCATGGTAATCAACAAAATAAGACAACTTTTTCAAAAACAAAACTAAAGGAATTAATAAATCTAGAATATTTCTTTATAAATCAAAGAATACATTTTGTAGGAAAAGTGGCATTACCCATTCTTCTAGGCTTTTTTTGGCACACAAGACCTGGTAGGACAGCAGATTTAACAGGGGTTGCATAAATTCAGCTGCACCCCAGTCTCCATCCTATATTCATGAGTAAATGGCTGAACTGACAGTCTGTACCAATTTCAGCCCAGTACTTCATCTGATAACAAAAGTGTAAATCAGAGTTGAAATGACACCATTGCAGAGGCTCCATAATTTACTTTGTTCTTAAACTTATGACCACAAACAGAACCTTCCTCTATTTGATGGACACCATCACACTCCTATAAGCAGAGACTGGTTCTGTAAGTGGAAGTGACATTGATCTAGTCGCCCAAGGTTACACATTCCTTCAAAAACTATCTGCACTTGTCTCTTCTGTCTCTATGAAACCTAAAGCTAATGAGCTGCTCTTTCTTTGTGGACCTGAAAGCTGAGATCCATTCTGCCAAGCCAAGCTCTAAGCCAGTGACTGAGCCCACTTTGAGAAGACTGAGAATCAGGAATCTGCTACATTAAGAAGGAAACTTCAGCATCTACACCCTCTTGCCAGACAAAGTAATGATTTTCCCTGTTAAATTGCAGATGACTGAACACAGATCCTAACAGTGAACTGAGGACGGCAGCATCACAGTACAGCACAAATAAAGGACCTAGTAGCAAAAGAGGAATAGTGCAATCCAAAACAAGAAAAGTCCTTCAGTTAAACCCAGAGCAACAATGGCAACAGCTCCACACAACATCAGATATCATCCTTAAACACTTGGTATACTAAAACAGTTTCACTGAGCCAAAATACATTGCACCTCTAAATAGCTAGTAAACAGACAGCATTTTCTATATTATATTTTTGTCTTACTTATCTGTCTTGCATCCTGCCATTTATGTCAATATATATGCAGTTATCACATTTCTATAATCCTTGAGTTTATGAATGAATTTCATTATTCTGTTTATTAAAACAAACATTCTTCACTTACCTTGATATAAGTATAACAGTTGGAGAAACTACTACAGAGAAAGATAAGAAATATAAAGCGAGGGTCTTAGAATTATTTAATAAACTTCTGCCATTGCTGATAGCAATACTGGTAATTAATTAGCCAACTTAAAACTCCCTTAATTTACAGCAATTTTATATACAGCTGAGAAGTAAAAAAAATAAATAAAAACTTGAAGAACCATTACAGATACACCATTTAAAAACTATTAATCGAAAATTACACTTCTGGTGTGGTTACACTTGTCATATTGGTCTCAGACAGGTGTGTAAAAATCGCAGCCTGTTGACATGATCTAATCAAGCCGTTGGACCTTTTTAAAGCTGTCCTTTTCATCAATATTCAAAAAATGTTACAAGGGACGTTCCAAAAATTTCAGCACTTTCATATTTTCGTTGGAAACTGTTAAGGTGAGTGGAGTAGTAATTGGGCATTAAAAAGTTGGTATGACGCTGTAAAAATTGCATCGCAAAGGAAGATGACTATGTAGAAAAGTGATGTCATTTGTTTTTGAAATTCTTTATGAACAGAGTTAACAAAAAAGTGCACAAACTTTTTTTACATCCCTTGTATATACGGCTTACTATTTTCATTTTCTTAAAGACCCTGTTTAAAGTAAGTTACATATTGATACATTGTATCCATATATAATTTAGCCAGATTACATTTACGTCTTCCGTTATAGTTTGTCCAGTGCTGATGTCAGAGGGGGACATTTTTGTACACTGGGTCATTCCATTTCTCTCTTAGGAAAAGAAACATGCAAATATTACATTTAAAGCCCAGCAGATGAACAGGCAATAGGCACCCATTGTTTGAAGTGAGGCAAGAAGTTAAAGGCAAATTTCCTGGGTTAAACTGTAACTGATTATTGTGATGGCTGTCTACAGGATATTGGTATTTATTGTCTTGCAAAAGAGTCACCACTTTGAAGTTTTTGGCTGGTTGATATTACAAAGAATACAAAGTTGTGATAACAGAACTGCTCCTTCCTTGGAGGATTTCTGTATTTACCTGACTTGGCAATTAACATGTTTGACAATATTGGTTTCTAAACAGCAGATCTTTACTCATTAATGGTTGGAAACAATACATTTTGTTAACTTGTGTTTCATTATTTGTTAAACCCAGGAAATTTAGATGTGCCATTGTTTAATCTGGTTGTCCAGAACTGATAATTGCAGGGACTGAAGGGGATTTAATCTCTGGCCAGGAGAAGGCAAAGGGAGGGGATGGTCCACTGAGAACATTGCCAAGACACTTGGACAGAGCACAGGGTCTCGTAGGCAGCCGAGGGTACCTGGCTGGCATGACGTGAGACACAAGGACGGCAACACTTACTTCCAGGGAGGAAGAGACAGCTCCACAAGAGGACACCAGTGGTGGGTCCAGCGAGAGAGGGAAGCCGCATGAAAGGACCGAGCAAAGCTGGCAGACAAGAAATAAGGCGTGCCTAGGTCACAGCAATACAAGGAGCCCAGAGTGGAAAAAAAGGAACGATGAAGAGATGCTGACAGGGATTCCACGATTTTGACAAAACTTCTGTTGGGAAACGAGTGTCCGGTGAACAGAGTGCATCCTTGGACAGTTGAACAATTAAGTGTTGGGGTAACACCAAGAACAAACTGGACACTGCACCACTAAAGGTTGTATCATCCAATTCTTGTTTTTAATGGACTTTTAGAGTGTGAACTATGTGCTTTCCTTTCTAAAAAAGGAATTTTCTTCCTGATACTGTTAGATTTGGTTTATGTTCATTTATCTTTTTAATATACTTATTATTGTCTGGTGTAATAGAAGTTACTGTTGCTTTTCCTGAAATTACTGTTGTGTCATTCACTGTCTGTTTACTCACCGCCCAATTTAAAGAAACCTGTGTGCTATTATTGGTAAATTTCACGAGTTCCCAGTCTCTTAATAAAACTGGGTGGCGTAGTTGGATATTCTAACGATGTCTAGGTTAGATTACCTGTTAAGTGTGACCAGTGTGACCAGACACCTGTCAGACCCACTTGCATTTATCTGTTCAGCACAGTGGAAGGCAGCATTACTATCTGAATGTATCTGTAAATTTGTCTAAACTCAGTAATGTTTTACTTAATCCCCATTCTTTGTCTCTCTGAATGACAACCCTCTCTATAGCTCCTTCAGATTATGGACAACAAGACTATGTCATCTATCTAACTATCTACTATGCCCTGAAACACAACCCCTGGACCTGGATAAATGGGTGGCTTGAAGTAGATCTGATCTGTGTTACAATATAATGGTTTAATTAATAGAGATACTGCAACTTACACAATCTCTTATGTTCATTCTAAGATCAATTGTCAAATTCAAAAATGCTTTTATTTCAAGTAAATAATTAGCAACTTATAATGAGTATAGTTATGATTCACAGAATCACTGATGATAGTTTTTGAGCTTTATAACTTTTTCTATTAGCCTCATAATATTTCACAGGCATTTTAGGAACTGAAAATATTTATTCTGACACTGAAAACAAGAAAAGAGTGTGGACTTTTATTTAGACTCTTTAATATTTAACTGCACATTACATAATATTGTAAACGGGAATAAGTATATAAATGCATAGGATATTGATCCAGAAATAACAATTAGTGAGTGTGGTGGTGAATGCACAATTGTATTTTTTCTAAAATATTATGTGAATTACTAACATTCCAAACAGCAAATGTAAAACTTAAAAAGTATGTGTAACACTAATATACTTAAACATCACATTGCTAGGTGAATGTTCTTGTTTCCATCATGGACACTGTACTGTAAAGTGGTAATAATGTAATTAGGAATCACACAGAATATTTTTTAAATTATAAAATCTTTTTTGTGCAACTTTTGCAAATATAAAATATTGAGGTCCTAGAGCAATGATTTAAAGAACATGCTGTAAATAATTGCAGAAAAATTCTAATAAATATATTGGTCCATTACAAAATTAAATGTATCCGTATTTCTAAAGTAAATTCTGTATTATCGCCTGAAGTGCCTGGTAGAAATCGTTTGTTTCTTGTTTTCCCGGTGCTCGTGTCCGAGATGTGATGAGAAGTGCGCCAGCAGTCTACGAAAAGCACAAGGAGAGGGCAGTTGGAGCAATCGTCTTGCATGCCGGCGTTAACGATATAAGGCACCGACAATCAGAAATCCTCAAGGCTGACTTCGCTGCTTTGATTAAAGACACGAAGGAGAGGATCCCATCGGCAAAGATCTTCGTTTCGGGTCCACTACCTCTCGTCAGACGATCCAACGAGTACTACAGTCAGATTGAACAACTGGCTACAGGGTTTCTGCAAGAAGAAAGATGTTGGTTTCATCATCAACAATTGGAATCTCTTTTTGGAAAGGCCGCGTTTCTTCAAGCGTGATGGCCTGCATCCGAACAGTTTCGGCGCCCGGGTCCTCTCCGAAAACATATCGAAAGTAATTTGTTTATCTTGACTATCTATCTCTGCTCTTAACCCCTTCCGAAATGATACTGTTGTGCTAGGACATGATAAGTGTTTAATAGAATCTTCCGTTAAAGTGCACAACATTAATACTGTAATAAGCAATCTCAATGCACGTAGAAAATCTAGGAAAAACTCCAATAATCTAATTAAAATTACTATTTTAGAGGAACAATGTATTAAAACTACAAAAACAGATCACAGATTAAACAAAAAATACACACAGAGCGGCGCTAATAAAAATAATTTAGTTCCTATTCCAAATATCAATAACGCACATAGTATTCATCTCTGCACCTCCGAAACATTAAATATGGCACTATTAAATGTTAGAGCTTTAACCAACAAAATGCTTTTTATCAACGATCTTATTAGTGATAAAAAAATAGATTTTATTGCACTAAGTGAAACGTGGCTTAACTCAGACGGCGCGGCTGTTTTAATCGAATCTGCGCCTCCGGATTACAGTTTTACTCGTGCAGACCGCCAGGGAAAAAGGGGAGGCGGTTTGGCAAATATTTACTCGAGCCGGTTAAAATGTAAAGATGTCAGTTTTGGTAAGTTCAAGTCCTTTGAGTATCTCGACGTTGTTATTCATGGAGATTCTCAAGTTCTAGTATTATCCGTGTATAGACCTCCAAAATTCAACGCGGCTTTTTTTGAGGAATTCTCTGACTTAATGTCAATTTTAATTACTAACTATGACACACTCCTAATAGTTGGCGACTTTAATCTCTATATAGATAATCAGTGTGATCTAAAAGTAAAAGAATTTATGAACCTCCTGGATTCTTTTGATTTGAGGCAGCTCGTAAATCAGCCTACACATAAAGCAGGTCATACGTTAGACTTAGTGATTACTAAAGGACTGAAAGTTGATATAAAGCAGATCACTGATATTGGTCTATCAGACCATTTTCTTCTACTTTTTAATATAGAAATAATAATAAAAAAAACCCATGAGAAGCATATTGTTAATAAACGCTTCTTGACTCAGCAGCAGCTTTAAAACTTACAAACATTCTAAGCAATCAGTCCGTTTATAGTGCCAACTATAATAGCGAGGATAATGTAAATAGTAAGGTGGAAAGATTTAATACTAAAGTGAGGGCTGCTGTTGACATAGTTGCACCTGAAAAGACAGTTAAAAAATCTTCTAGCATTGTTATACCATGGAAGACCCAAAGAGTGTCTGATTTAAAGAGAACATGCCGTAGAGCTGAGCGTAAATGGAGGAAAACTAAACTAACTATCCACTATGAAATATGAAAAGTTAAAATAACAGAATACAACAACACTGTCCATCTTGAGAGGCGCTGCTATTTCTCTAAGATTATAAATAACAATGCTAGTAATCCCAGAGTCTTATTTTCTACAATTAATCGCCTAATAAACCCAGGTAACTCAAAGGAATGCCTCCTAAGTACTTCCAGTAAAACCTGTGAGGCTATCACTGTATTTTTCAATCAAAAAATTAATGATATTAGAAATAACATAGTATATCCCTCCAACACTAAGGATCCTCCTAAACCCCAGCATTCTGTTATAAACAAATTCAACTCTTTCACTAGGATAAATTTACCTGATTTACAAAAAATATCTCAATTAAAACTCTCCACCTGCGTCCTTGATCCAATACCAACAAGGTTTTTCAAAGAAGTATCGGGCGTACTAATTGATAATGTTCTTGACATAGTAAATTCGTCATTAGATACGGGGGTCTTCCCAGACTGTCTTAAGACTGCTGTAGTTAAACCCCTTCTTAAGAAACATAATCTTGACCCCTCAGCTCTTGAAAATTTTAGACCCATCTCTAACCTGCCTTTCTTAAGTAAAATTCTAGAGAAGGCAGTCATTATGCAGTTAAATGATCACCTAAATAAACATGCTATTCTTGATAAATTTCAGTCGGGTTTTAGAACAAATCACAGCACAGAAACTGCACTCGCTAAAGTAGTAAATGACTTGCGGGTAAATGCAGACAGAGGCCATTTATCTGTTCTCATCCTCTTAGATCTGAGTGCTGCATTTGACACCATTGATCACAATATTCTTAGAACTCGCCTTAGTCAATGGGTGGGCCTCTCTGGCAGTGTCTTAAATTGGTTTGAACCCTACCTGACAGGAAGAAAATTCTTTGTTAGTTGTGGTAATTACAACTCGAAGACACATGATATCCGATATGGTGTTCCACAAGGCTCTATCCTGGGTCCGCTGTTATTCTCAATCTACATGCTTCCGTTAGGTCAGATTATCTCGGGGCACAACGTGAGCTACCACAGCTATGCTGACGACACATAGCTGTAGTTATCAATAGCACCTGATGACCCCAATTCTCTTGATTCACTAACACAATGTCTGACTTGTATCTCAGAATGGATGAATAGTAACTTTCTCAAGTTAAATAAAGAGAAAACTGAAATCTTAGTGATTGGCAAAAATGGATACAATGAGGCTATTAGAAATAAACTGGATACATTAGAATTAAAAGTCAAGATGGAGGTAAAAAGCTTAGGGGTAATTGTTGACTGTAATCTGAATTTTAAATCGCATATTAATCAGATCACTAGGACAGCATTTTTTCACCTAAGAAACATAGCAAAAGTTAGACCTCTTATATTTTTGAAAGATGCTGAGAAATTAGTTCACGCATTTGCTTTCAGTCGACTAGATTACTGTAATGCACTCCTCTCAGGACTACCCAAAAAAGACATAAATCGTTTGCAACTAGTGCAGAATGCAGCTGCTAGAATCCTAACTAGGAAAAGAAAATCTGAACACATTTCTCTAGTTTTAATGTCACTACACTGGTTATCTGTGTCATTCAGGATTGACTTTAAAATTCTGCTTATGGTTTATAAAGCCTTAAATAATCTCGCCCCATCTTATATATCGGAATGTCTGACACCTTATATTCCAAATCGTAACCTTAGATCCTCAAATGAGTGTCTCCTTAGAATTCCAAGAACAAAGCTTAAAAGAAGTGGTGAGGCGGCCTTCTGCTGCTATGCACCTAAAATCTGGAATAGCCTGCCAATAGGAATTCGCCAGGCTAATACAGTAGAGCACTTTAAAACACTGCTGAAAACACATTAGTTTAACATGGCCTTTTTATAACTTCAATTTAACTTAATTTAACTTAATCCTGATACTCTGTATGTTCAATTCTTCATAATAACTATTCATGGTGGCTCTAAAATCTGTACTAACCCCTACTCTCTCTTCTGTTTTTTTTCCGGTTTCTTTGTGGTGGTGGCCTGCGCCACCTCCACCTACTCAAAACTTCATGATGCTCCAACAATGATGGATGGATTAAAAGGCAGAAGTCTACGTGACCATCATCATCATCAAGTCCTTCCGTGAAAACCCTAAATCCAAAGAGGACTGTTTCATTTATGTTAGGTAGAATGCCCAGAGGGGACTGGGCGGTCTCATGGTCTGGAATCCCTACAGATTTTATTTTTTTCTCCAGCCGTCTGGAGTTTTTTTTGTTTTTTCTGTCCCCCCTGGCCATTGGACCTTACTCTTATTCTATGTTAATTAATGTTGACTTATTTTGTTTTCTTATTGTGTCTTTTATTTTTCTATTCTTTATTATGTAAAGCACTTTGAGCTACTGTTTGTATGAAAATGTGCTATATAAATAAATGTTGTTGTTGTAGAGTGTTACAGCATGAAAAGGGTCAGATGGCATGCAAAAGCCATTCTCTTCCATAAGTATACTGCACAGCACATGTATATCTTGATCACAGGGATTCACTTTTTGGAATGCTTTCCTCTTCACAAACTGCAGTTTCTAGTGGATCAACAAAGTTCATCTTGACAACCAAATATTTTGGGAAGAGTATACAAAATAAAAGGTTTCCCACTGGGAAGGATAGCTGAAGGACTGGATCTCATATGATACCTGTTCCAAATGGCAACAACATCATCCAATTCAGCCTGAAAGGCAATACATTATAAATTGTTAATGATCAAATTTAACATGTAATCAGCTGCACTGTGCTTTTCAGCAGTATTAAACTAACAGTAAGATCCAATGATCGTCAATTGCCATACCATTAAAAGGTTTGCTTATTTTTTATACTCATTGATAACAGTAATGCATTTTCAAATCGATCAATATGCCTGGTGTAACATCAAATTGATCGACAGCCCTGCTCACTCTTCACTCATAAATTACACCTTAACTTCGGTGATAATTTGACTCGCCAACAACGACGGGAGCTCGAAGCAGTTATCCTGTCTGTCCCAGAGGTAGTGAACAAAAATCCTGGACGAACCTCCCTGGTTGCACATGACATAGTGACGAAACCAGGGGTTATAGTCAAAGAAAGCCCATATCGGATTCCCGAAGCAAAAAAAGCAGAAGTGGAGTTGGAGATCAAACGAATGCTGGACCTAGGTGTGATAGAGGAAAGTTTTAGTCACTGGTCCAGTCCCATCATATTGATTAAAAAGCCAGATGGAAGTTGGAGGTTTTGCAATGATTTCCGTCGGTTTAACCAAGTCTCCCAATTCGATGCCTATCCGATGCCGCGAGTGGACGACCTTCTCGAGTAGCTAGGACATGCCAGATTTTTTACTACTCTTGATATGACCAAGGGGTACTGACAGGTTTCCTTAACGGATTCCGCAAAAGAAAAGACTGCATTTAGCACTCCTAGCGGACATTGGCAGTATCGTGTACTTCCATTCGGATTACATGGGGCACCTGCTACCTTCCAACGTCTGGTGGACAAAGTGCTCAGACCCCATAATTTGGACAGTGCTGCCTACCTGGATGAGATTGTCATCTATTCCAGCACATGGAAGGAACAACTACTGCAGGTTAAGGCTGTATTACGGACACTAGCGAATGCTGGACTTCGTATTAATCCTAAGAAATGTTATTTTGGGTTGGTCGAAGCCAAATATTTAGGTTACCTAGCACTAGAATTACCAGAGCCTACGAAAAAACTCGTAAATCCGTCCCACCATAAATCGCATTTTATATCCCTTCACACCTCTCTGCCAGCGTCCTTTGTCCTCTAAATTAGATTAGATTAGATTAGATTAGATTCACTTTATTGTCATTACACATGTATAAATACAGGGCAACGAAATTCAGTTTAGCATCTAATCAGAAGTGCAAAGAGCAGAAGTACAATAAATATAATATGTGCATATTATGTACAATGATATTTACAGTTAAATGCGATATATACAGTTAAATACGATATGTACAGTTAAGAGCACAGTGAAGATGGGAATAGATATATAGATATATATAGATAGATATACAAATGTTCTAAATGCGGATGGCAAATATACATATTTTACAATATACATTTATGTACCTATACATGTATTTGTATGTACTATAATACTATAAGTACTATATATATATATATATATATATATATATATATATATATATATATACATACAGATGTACAACATACAGGTGTGTTATGTATGTGCAGTAATAATATAAGTACTATTATATATATACACAGATGTACAATATACAGATGTGATATGTATGTGCTGTAATACTATGAGTATTGTAATATATACAGATATACAATATATGATATATGATGTACAATGTACAGGTGTGCTGTGTGTGCACAGGTATGTACAGATATGTACAAGGAAGGGAGGAGGAGTAGTGTAGAGGATTAAGTGTGTGGATGTGAAGGTTCAACGGGGGACTGAGTTCAGAAGTGTGACCGCTGTGGGGAAGAGGCTGTTCCTAAACCTGCTGGTTTTAGTCGGAAGGCTCCTGTAGCGCCTTCTGGAGGGGAGGAGCTGGAAGAGTTTGTTGGCTGGATGAGAGGAGTCCTTAAGAATGCAACGAGCTCGGCGTAAACATCTCTTCTTGTGAACGTCCTCAATGACCGGAAGAGGAGTTCCTATGATGCGTTGTGCGGTTTTCACCACCCGCTGTAGTGCCTTGCGGTCAGCAACAGAGCAATTCCCATACCAGGCTGTAATACAGTTAGTCAGGATGCTCTCTATCGCACAGTGGTAGAAGTTGCCCAGTATGACAGCAGATAGTTGGCTCTTCTTCAGTATCCTCAAGAAGAAGAGGCGCTGATGGGCCTTCTTGACCAGGCTGGAGGTGTTGTTTGTCCATGACAGGTTCTCCGAGATATGTATCCCCAGGAATTTAAAGCTGGAAACCCGTTCGACAGCCATGCCATTGATATGAATGGGGTGGTGGGTGTCTCCCTTCTTCTTCCTGAAGTCCACAATGAGCTCCTTGGTTTTGGTGGTATTCAGGAGCAGGTTATTTTCAGCGCACCACGCAGCTAAGTATTTTACCTCCTCCCTGTAATTAGACTCATCGTTATCACTGATGAGACCGATCACCGTGGTATCGTCTGCAAACTTGATGATGGAATTGGATCCATACATGGGCCTGCAGTCATGAGTGAAAAGGGAGTAGAGGAACGGGCTCAACACGCAGCCCTGTGGAACGCCAGTGTTGAGTGTAATGGTGGTAGAGCAGTTATGGCCAGACCTGACATGCTGGGGTCTGTTGGTCAGGAAGTCCATGATCCAATTACAGATAGAATTATTGATACCAAGATCCACAAGTTTAGTGATCAACTTGGAAGTGATGACTGTATTAAATGCTGAGCTGAAGTCAACAAACAGCAATCTTGCATAGGTGTTCTTATTGTCCAGGTGTGAGAGTACACCGTGAAGCGCTGTGGATACCGCATCCTCTGTACTCCTATTGTTACGGTAGGCAAATTGGTGAGGATCCAGTGTGGGGGGCAGGCATGTCTTGAGGTGTGCCAGTACCAGTCGCTCAAAGCACTTCATAGCTATGGGCGTGAGTGCTACAGGGCAGTAGTCATTCAGGCACATTGGTGATGAGTGTTTCGGCACTGGCACTATGGAGGTGGTTTTGAAGCATGCTGGCACTGCTGCCTGGGCAAGGGACAGGTTGAAAATATCCATGAAGACCCCTGCCTGCTGTTCAGCACATGCTCTAAGGACACGTCCAGGGATGCCATCAGGGCCAGCAGCCTTATGAGCATTGATGCGGCTTAGTGCGTTATGAACCTCCGTGTGGGTGAGTGTGATGGTATGGCAGTCATCAGAGGGTAGGGTTATGGTGGACTTTTCCTTGTTGTCCTTGTCAAAGCGAGCGTAGAAGTCGTTCAGCTCATTGAGGAAGGACATATCCATGGCTGTCTGTGTGGAAGTGCTGCACTTATACTCAGAAATGGCCTGGATGCCCAGCCACATACGTCGGGGGTCAGAGTTGACAAAGTGCCCCTCCACCTTCAGTTTGTAGCTAAGCTTGGCCTTATTGATGCCCCTCTTCAGTTCTGCCCTGGAAGTACTGTAGGCCTGTGTGTCACCTGATCTGAAGGCATTGTTACGTGCCTTTAGCAGAAGCCGCACTTCCCTGTTCATCCATGGTTTCTGATTCGGGTACGTTGTGATCCGCTTCTCTGTGGTAACACTGTCAATTGTGGTGCTGATGTGTTCCAGTACTGAGTGTGTGTAGTAGTCAATGTTTATTTGTGAGTCGAAGGTGGCCTGAGAGGCAAACATGCTCCAGTCTGTGTCCTTAAACCTATCCTGGAGTGTAGAGTCAACCCCCGCTGGCCACACTTTGATGGTCTTCACTGTTGGTCTCACACGGTTGATAAGTGATGAGTATTTGGGGGTGAGAAACAAAGAAAGGTGATCAGACTGTCCCAGGTGGGGGAGGGGTGTAGCTATGTAGGCTCCAACAATGTTAGTGTAAACATGATCCAAGGTTTTATCCCCTCTGGTATGGCAGGAGACATGTTGGTGAAATTTAGGTAGCACGGTCTTTAGGTTGGAGTGGTTGAAATCACCTGCTACAATAAATGCAGCCTCAGGGTGAGCAGCTTGTTGTTTGCTAATGGCTGCATAGAGTTCTTTCATAGCAAGCTTAGCATTAGCATCCGGTGGGATATATGCAGCTGTTATTATAGTGGAGGTGAACTCCTGCATAAATTCACACTCGATCTGACGCTGTTCGTTTTCAAATAATATTGCATTAGTGCAATGATGTTTTCACATATATTGTCTCTTTCTTTCAGGTGTGTAATAGAAACCACAGCATAGAGAGAAGTGTGTACATTGCTTCTTACAGGAAAAGGCGATGGAAAAAGTGCACTTGAATAAAAGTGCACTTTTGTTATACTTTTACACCAACATATATTCCTGTGTTTGAGCGACACGGGCAGATGGGGAGTGTCTGATGATTGCATATAGCGGCGAAGTTACTGCTCTTTACCATTCTCTCCTCTGCATGTCCTGGAGTACAAAATAAACAGCATACAGCAACATGCGGGGACTGGCAGGAACACTCAATAAAACTGAATAAAAAGAAAATCAAGTGACGGTGAGATACGAAGAAGGCAGCTTCGCCAGCGTTTGTGTGTCAGAACCCTTTGGGGGGGGTGGGGGGG
>JANRMT010062834.1:28426821-28506754 GCA_026402145.1 Polypterus bichir lapradei | reverse complement strand
ACACTTTTGCAAATCTGTGGCATCAAGTAAATGAGTATAAAAGCACATTAATTGTTTGAAGAACGCAATTATGAATTCTGCTTTTTTAATCAAAATTAATTTATTTTTTGTAGTACAGTGTGTTATCTTTATTGCCATATGTTGAACACATATTTGATGAAGGCAAAATGAAATGTACTTTTATTTGATGTGTAGTGTAATTTATAAGCTATAAGCACTGCAAAAAATTACAAACTATGCTAATGGAAATACACACAATAAAATGTAAAAAAATGAATTCATCATGTTCATAGAAACATGCAAAAACATAGATGCATAAATACACATTTTCGTTTTCATTAAAACCTTGAATAATGAGACTGGTTCAGAATTTTAATAAATTCCCTTGAACAATATTACAACCTAAGTTTACTCTCACAGGGGTCACCTGAATAGTGTCAAGACAATTTGTAAATTGTTACTGTATTTAACTGATATAACTTGTTATTTTTCCCATTTCTTAAAAGATGTCAATACATTCCATTGTGCATTTAAAAATCACTCTTTCGGGTTGTGCATGATGTGTTTATTTATAGGAATAACTACATAAATGCAGTAGAGATAGCAGCCTGTCTATTCTCCACACCATCTTGGTATGTACATCCTCTACTATAAGAGTACTAATGAATTTGGACATTTCTAACATCCACCCCTTCAATGTCATAGCATTTCACACACAACTGTCAAAATGCATCCTGTAATAATGGATTATTAAACATATAAGGGAAAGGACTAAACTAAAGGGTTAACTAAACGTGGCTTAAAGCTTAGAAGAGCCACTAGCATAATTACTAAAGTTAAAATGAAGTAAATGAGTAATAAACACCCCCTCAAAAAGCGAGGACAAACTAGTGAAGAAGCCCAAACACCCCTATTGTGTAGCAGTGATAAGATCAATGGGAAAACCTGTAGGACACCCCTATTAACAAAGCGATCTTTAGAATAATTAAAGAATCGACATGTATGAGAAGTTACTGGTGGCTTTAGTTGATTGGCTAAGATGATAGAATTCTGCATATTAAGAGTCAGATGGCGTGATGTGTTAGATCAGGAAATGGTAATAGAAAAAGGATAAAAGGGAATGAATTGTATTATTGATTGCTCGCTCCATGGACTGAGACATTTATGCATATCTATGAGCAAATAAAGAATTGTTCTGCATTTTCATCTGATCTCTGTGAATGACTTCTTTGAAAATAGAGGAAGGTTTTTTTCCACAACATGAATTGCAGTTTTCTTTCTGCATTCTGGGGACTAGTTGTAGGTATTAACAGGTATGCATGAAGGGATATTCCCCTATCACCCAATAAGCCATCCCCCATCAAATGCACTGATTCTTGAATTATGGCTCACTGCTGAATTGGCTACTCCCAGGCCATTTTGAAACAATATCCATACATAATCCTGGGTGACTGCAAAACACCTGTATAGACTCAATGCAGAAAACCTTTATGACAGGTGTACCAGGCTCCAAGAAGCCTGGCAAGGGTATGAATTAGTATCAGCTACAACCCAAATGATTTAACTTAAATAATGTGTATGTGTTGGGTATGTGAGGTGGTGGTTAAAGGCACAAACACACAATTCAGTGGATATTATTTGGTGTTATTTATCACAGATCTACTACACTCCTCACATTTACCTAGACCCCGTCCATTTTATTCTTTCTTTCCACTTGAAGAATATAAAAATACTATCGATGTAATAAATAAGTAATTATGAGGGACATTCAAAAAGTTTCTGCACTTATATATTTTTGTTGGAAACAGTGAAGGCGGGAGGAGTAGGAATTGGGCATTGAAATGTTGGCATGACGCAGGGGAAATTGCATCACAAAGGATGGTGACTATGTACGAAATGTGATGTAATTTGTTTTGGAAATTCTTAATACATTGAGTTAAAAAAAGTGTGGAAACCTTTTGAACGTCCCTTGCATTTAAAACAGAAGTGATTTAAATGACTTTTTTCAAAATATCTTTAATATACAATCCTACAAATGTATGGTTGAATATCATCTTGAACAAGATATAGTTTATCAAGCATAGATAAATCTTAATTTTCTGAATGTTTACATATTGCCAAAACATGAATTTAATGTACTGTGTCTGGAGGCCACTGTCTACAACTGCAGTTGGTGCAAGAGGTGCCGAAGTTAAGAAGTACTTAGCAGTTAACTAGTGTGTTGTCAGGAAGCACTTACATTAAAAAAGTATTTAATGTGCTACATTATTTATGATAGATTTTCATATACACTTGTAAATTCAACATCTGTCTTAAGATGGAATTTATGATGGTCTTAACACTACAATGTTTTCTGGAAACTTACCTGAAACAAATACCAAATTTATAACAGTTCAGATAAATTCAGATGCACACAGCAGCAGAAACAGAAAAAACAAGAATGCACGAATAACAGCACAAATAATACAGCTGTACATATATTTAATGTATTGATATTACACAGATATTTCAAAATGAACTTAATAAGTACATCGGGAAGAAGCATTAAATTGCTTGATAGCAGTGGGCACAATAGATTCCTCTTAGTACATCATGGTGGAATGAGCCAGTATCTAAAAGTGATCAAAGAGTATACCTCCTCGAGGAGAAGAAGAGGATTTTTCATGATGGCATCCCATTTTGCCACCCTCCTCTTTTCCACAACAGCTTTCAGTGTGTCTAGGATTCACCCTGTAATGGAGCAAGCTTTCCTGATAAGTTTGCTCAAGCATTTTGCTTCTTTTGAGCTCAGGTTATTTCCCTAGGAGACTGCAGCGTGGAACTGGCTATTATGGACTAATAGACCATTTCCAGTAGCTTGCTACACATACCTGAATCTCCATAGCAAGTACAATCTGCTCTGGCTTTTCTTGTCCAGTGCCACTTTGTTTTCAGACCAGTCCAGTTTGTTGTTTAATTGAATCCCCAGGTTCTTGTAGTCCTGCACCACTTTCATGTCCTCTCACTGGATGGTGACTGGTCTTGGAGGATAGTGACTGGTCTCAGACATTAGATGGATGCTTTCATTTGGCATTTGAATGTCATTCAAAAGAAAAGTGCCATGCTGAAAGTTAATTGCTAAGCAACTGTAAAAAACATTTACTGAAAGGACATGAAGTAATTTACCTGATTGACACACTGGGAAAAATAATAACACCATAGATTTGGAAGAGAAGATGACCCTGATATTTGTATATACTCAAGACATGTTTTCACAATATAGCTGTCATGAGCTTAGAGTGAATTTAATTTTCTCTGTGAACAATACATTTTTACTAGAGAAATATAATTGGGATACATTATGCTGGCCAAGGAAGGCTGCATTAGGTTGGCTTATTTTTAATATTAACATCTTTCTTGTGGCTGTATTGCTATATGTACAGTGTGAGGTTGCTAGGGACACTACCAGTAAGCTGCGAATACAGTTGTCATTCCTGTGGCAGTATAAAGATTTCCATTATGAATGATGCAAGTCCAACTTTGTGGATAATTTAAATAAACATAAAAATACAAAAAAGCTTTGCAAGTGTGTCCATCTCTCTTTTTCTCTGAACACCTTGTGGTGTTATAACAAAAGCTGCAAAAGAGTCAGTAATAATTTTGGAATTAGCTAAATGATGCTGTCTGGATATCACCTCATGCCTGTTGAATATTTTGGATCAGTCACAATGAATCATGGGTGTTTCTGAACAATGTATAGAATTTAGTTGTTTTCCAAGTAACATTTTACACGTAATTGATTAGATTTGTAGCTGGGAAACCATGGAGTCCACAAGGTGCAGAGGTGTTCCTAATGATAGTAGTAGGGTATAGACATGATTAGAGTAGAGATCTTTATTGTGTCAAATTTGCAGTGATCTATAAATAAATACCGTTAATAATATGAGCAGCAAAAGATAAATAAATTAATACATAAACAATATAAATAAGAATTTTAAAGAAAAAAGTAAAGTACAGTACAATTACACATAAATAGTACCCAAAAGTACACAGGGCAGGAAGGATCAGGTTGCTGGAAATTAAGTTGCAGCAAGACCATATCAATACCACCACAGGCTCCAGGGTGTCACATGCGTATCTGTACACTTCATGGACATCACATATAAATAAAACTAGATAGTGGGTGGACTTCTTTGGAGATTTGACACTAGAATTGCCAAAGCCTACGAAAAAACCCTTAAACCCGACCCACTTTAAATTCATTCGCACCTCTCCATCAGCATCTTTTGTGTTGTAAATGTGTCGATCAGTAAAAGCAGCAAGCAGCCTGCTATCCCATCCACCCACCTAAAGGATAGCATAAAGCATAAAGGGCAGACAGTTCCCTCGGCTCAAGTATGTTTACCTGCGTGTGAATTGCCTGGAGTTGTATAAGGTAAATAATATATTGTTATTTGGAATACATGCATTTCATGTGTGCTCCGTGTCTACAACAATCTATGTCAACACATCATTAAAACAGAAAGCGTTTTCATGTTTTAGTAATAATTGACAAAATGTAGACATGAAGTGTATAGTGTGTGAAGCCTGAAGTCCAAATATCAAATAAACACTTTCACAAAAGGTACAAGTATAACAAAACAAGTGCGCTTTTATTGATGAAAATAACTGCAGAAAAAGAACTCTCGTTAGGGTGCGACATTGACATGCCCTTTATACGACCGCTTTGGTGGTGCAGTGGTAAGAACTGTTAACTCGATCCCGGGCGCCTCCGTTTTGAGTAGTGAGCTGCTCTTATTCTTACTATTATAGAATTTAAACATACATTTGATTTGAGTCTGTAATAGATATGTATACTGAAGTGATTTTAGCTGCAGGTGGAAGCTCCATGCAACTGTTGTTATGGTTTTGTCCAGAAACGATTTCATAAGCTTTATGACCTTAGACTTGGAAAGTCTCCCATGGGGCGACTCAAATCTTTTTCTGAATAAAATCAGTTGTGTAGGGTGCAACAGGATTTATCTTGTTCCACTATTCACTATTCAACAGCACTCATACCTGAGGACTGCCATCTGTTAGTACCGTTCTACAAAGTCTGGTCTTGATCTGCAGCTAGTGCAGTACTATAGCATGTACACTGCAAGTGACTTATAGTTACAGCGCAGATCTGAGACTGCTTGGCTCACTATACTTTCATGGAAACAATTTCTGATTTGCAGTTTGTTATGTGGAGAAGTGAGAAGAAAAGATTAGAAGGACAGGAGCCGAAGGTTGTTACTGTAACAGAGGTTTCCTTTTTTTAAAGCTTAAGTAACAACATAAGCTTAAATTAAATTTGTATAACGAGATTACAGCAGCAATAAAGAAAGCAGACACTGAAGATTATCTATTGCATTCCATGGCTCAGATGACCAGCTCATGTACATAACAATACCATCCATCCATCCATTTTCCAACCTGCTGAATCCAAACACAGGGTCACCTGGAGCCAATCCCAGCCAACACAGGGCAGGAACCAATCCTGGGCAGGGTGCCGACCCACCACAGGACACACACAAACACACACTAGGGCCAATTTAGAATTTCCAATCCACCTAACCTGCATGTCTTTGGACTGTGGGAGGAAACCCACGCAGACACAGGGAGAACATGCAAACTCCACGCAGGGAGGACCCGGGAAGTGAACCCGGGTCTCCTAACTGCAAGGCAGCAGCGCTACCACCGCGCCACCATGCCGCCCCACAACAATACCACATTATTTAAATTAAACAATTGGGCATTACACCCAGCGTCTTGGAGTCTTGTTACATCTGCCTTAAACGTTCCCTGCACTGAACAAACAGGTGATTTTGCAGTCACTAAGGGCTTTTTATGGATACTGTGGCCTGGGAGTATCCACAATGTCTTCATTAAAGCCAATCTGACATTTTGCCAAAAGGCTAGAAGCGACAAGAATGTTGTTGGACAGTTATGCCTTTCATGCATACCTGTTGACACCTTTAACTAACCCTCAAATGACAGCCAAAAAGTAATACAATGGAATATACAACAAGGTGGTAGGCAAGATATAGGCATAGCTACTGCATGAGTAAAATGTTCTTCCACTGTCTTCCATTTTAAGTAATTATTTGGATTTTATCAAAAAAGCATCATTTATCAACTTCTACAGCCACATAAATTCTACAGCATCCTGGAAAAAAAGATGTATTAATATTTTTTAACTTTAACTATTTATAAATGTACAAAGGATCCTTTTGAACACATTGCAAACTATGGTCAACAAAAGGACTAATTCTTAATGTAAAATATCATACTTTTTGCAAATATAGGGTAGTCATGTACATAAAAGTCACTTTTTAAGCTAAATTAACTTAAATTAAATATATAAAGTAAACCTCCCATTAGTTAATTTTTTGTACGTGTGGGCAACGCAAGTCATTATCAAAATAAGCATATAAAAATTTCATATTTTTAAGTCTAAAAAGGCATTGATAGCTCCACTCCTGTGTCAAGACATTTTTTCAGTACACATGGCAAAAATAAATAAATCGGTTACAGAATATAGTAGGTAGTTTTGTACTTAACTAAAATCTGAAAATCACGTGCATTTCTCTATACGTGCATAAGAACCATAAATTTTTTTTAAATGTCTGCTTGCTGAAGTAAAAATGCTTTGGCTTGACTGTGTGGAGAACACATCACAACCTAAAAATTGATTGATTACATTACATGAAATTATTTTTTCACGTTAGGTTTTTCTCCAAGTTCAGTGTTAATCAATATTGTGTGCTGAATATACTATTAAAGTTTAAGTAGATCTGAAAAGCTTGTTTTATTAAGTAGAAAACAGTGTTTCTGATAAGTAATGCTTGTTGAGATGAAGAATATTTTTTTCAGTGAGTCCATATTTAAATTTTAAAAATATAAAAAATATAAAATGTTCTGTATTTGAGGATATGCCACTAAAACTGAAACATCCAATGCAAATTTTTTTAAGTCTGGTCTGGTACTCATGGTAGTGATTTTAATGCAGATGTTAATGGTTACATTCAATGCATAAAAATCTGGTAGCTTCCAAAAACCCTGTGGGATTATCTGGTGTGTCTATTTTTTGAAAATTCGATGAATGAGGCAGCTCAAACTTTCTGTAACAACAAGTTAAATGGACAGCTGAGCACAGCTTTCCTGGCATTTCCTGAGGATAATACAATGGCAAAACACAACTCTATATGCATTTAGTTGAAGGCAGACATAGCAAAGTTAATGGGCCATAGCAAATGTCTGACCAGTCTGCAAAATGTTTATATCAATTTAATATATTTTTTTTTTTGGTAAGTAAATAATGAATGTAAAATGCATTTATCCAATAGCTAAATAGCTAAATACAGACTGAGTATGAAAAATGCAAAGCATTCCATAACATCATTCAGTCCTTTTAAATGACAGCGATATGTATGGCCAGTCGTATTTTCCATTCTGCCATTCTAATGAGGGTAAACTCCTTCAGCATGAGTAACATTGGGCGTCACAGCAGTTACAGAAGCAGCAGCTTTCCTCAATTGCTAAATGCGCAATGTATATGCATATAAATATATGTAGGAATCGCTGCCGAATGCACTTCATATTGCTACTGAATATTTGTAAGTTTTTCAAGTACGACATTCATGAATTAATATGTTTATATTTAATGTGAATAATGCCATTAATATGTATGTATGCAATAAAGAAATTCAGAACCATAATGTACTTTGGTATTGGTCTGGCCTGGCCTGCTTTCTTACTAGGAGGCACATTTCCTTTTTCTGTTATTATTGATCAACTATTATTTCTTAATCAACTGCTGAAAGAACTGTCACAGTCACTGTGTTTTCTTCTGTTTATATGACAATTAAAATAACATAACTTTTCAAAGTTATCCTATAATACAATGCACCGTATATCACACCAGTATCATGCTTAAATGGTCATCTTTGCTTTTTGGGCCCTAATAATATGGGAGGAATTTTCTGCAAAAATAAATATTAAATATTATAATTAAATAGCACATTAATTGCTTCAGAATTACAATCATGCATGGTCAGATGTTGTGAAATGGTTTTGCTGTGAAGCTCGCAGTAAGGTGGTAAAAAAAAAGATCAATACCATGTGACTTAGCTGAGAGGTATTCTAGCGATTGAAGTGGCTACAGCTACAGAAGACTAAGAATTGTGGGAAACCGAGGTGTCCTGCCCATTAACCCACACTGATTAAAATATATTTGCATGTTAAGGACTTGAAAATGAAATTGCAAAGTGGAAAATGAAAATTCAGTGAGCAGCAGGTGACATCAGTATTTGTGTTTTACTCATTTTTTTATGTTTGGGTTGAAAATGAAATTGCAAATGGTGTTATCCATTCATCCACCCATTATATCCTAACTACAGGGTCACAGGGGTCTGCTGGAGCCAATCCCAGCCAACACAGGGTGCAAGGCAGGAAACCAACCCTGGGCAGGGCGCCAGCCCACCGCAGGGTGTGCACACACACACACACCCCAAGCACACGCGAGGGACAATTTAGAAACGCCAACGCACCTAACCTGCATGTTTTTGGACTGTGGGAGGAAACCCACACAGACAAGGGGAGAACATGCAAACTCCACACAGGGAGGACCGGGGAAGCAAACCCGGGTCTCCTAACTGCGAGGCAGCAGCACTACCCACTGCTCCACTGTGCCGCCCACAAATGGTGTTATTTCATTTTATTTTTAATATTTGCAGCATTCTTGTGCATAGACTTTGAAAAATAAATGTCAAAGGAGAGATTTAATTTTCTATTTATAATTTTATTTTTTGTAATAACTTTTGTAATAACTAATGACAATCCACACTGTTTTATCAATACAGGACCTGCCTTTATTCAGTTACCACCTTGACTTAAAAATCTTTTTATACGGATGCCCCAGTGTCATTACGGTTAACACATATTCTTACATCTTCCCTACAGTAACATTTTTTTAATCAACTGAGGCATGTTTATAAATAACACCTTGCAGTTGATAGGAAATGATAACCATATAAGAGTAAAACAAATGACAAAAACGACAACTTACTGCATATACTGTAACTAACATGACTGTCCTTTGTCATTATCAAAGTAGCCCATAACAACAGTTGTTCCCCTTTATCTCCACTTTACAAACATTTGTTAATATGAAAGGGATGGAGAGGAAAACAATAAATAGAAAGAGAAAAAAAATTAAAGATTAAAGCATAAAGGCTTTCTGCAGGTTTTACTGCCCTTCCAGACTTTCTCAGAGGCACCTTATCTGGGCTCTAACCAAGTGCTTGATAAGTTATATTGATTTTAGTTCCATCTTCTACTGTCTTCTGTTGTGGTGAGGTCTGATGTTCCTCTGGTGGATCTTCTTGGTTACCATGTAGAACTTCATCAGGAGTGCTGGGTAACTGAGTATGGTTCCTCCTCACAATGGCACCTCCCTCTGTTAGTACTTCAAAAGATCTTAGAGACACTTCCTGAAGCAGAGTGCCTCTACGATTCCAGTCACCTCGCTCTGTATTTAAAAATTCTGACTTTGTCCTCTTCTTTCAGTAGGTAAACAATTTCCTGAGCAGTCATAATAGTAATGACTTTTTGTGATTTTTGTGATTTTAGTAATTTGTGAATTTCCCCTTGGGATTAATAAAGTATCTATCTATCTATCTATCTATCTATCTAATTTTGGTGCTGCTTTAACTGATAAATTTTATTGTGTAACAAATGACTGGATTGTGTTCTGTATTTTTGGAACTAGTGTTTGTAACTACCGACCCATGAGAAGCTCTGCTGGAGATTTCCCACACTTTAAATGTGTTGCCTTGTATGCTAGCAGTACCAAATATGGTTCTTCATTATTTTCTGATGCTTTCTTTTTAATTTGAACACCTTTTTCTATCTTCCCATTAGCCTGTGGAGAATGTACATGTTGTCATGCTCAAACTCATACTGACAGCCAAACTGTGCCAAACTCTTTACTGGCATATTGTGGGCCACTACCAGAGACTCCCACATTTGGCTATGCCATGCCAATCAACCACATTGTAGTGTGAGTAGAAAGGAGTGTGATTTCTGAATAATTAGAGAAATAATCAATCAATAGTAGATAGACTAGTAGCAGTCTTTACCTTCAAAGTAAAACAAATCTATTCCTACTTTCTCCAAGGGCTGTTTAGGTGTATCCATAATCATTGGCCTTTTTGTTGTCTTTTTTTATGTTTAAGGCATGTTGCACAGTAGCAATCATATATTTGATGTACGAACTAATTCCTTCCCAGAACACAGATTGTCTTCGCAGACACTTAGTTTCATCAATGCCTAAATGTTCTTCTGCAGGATTTCTTTTGTCAGTGAGATTGGAATAACAATCTGCTTACCATTCAACAGAAGCTCTTCTACCACTAGTAATGTGACCCTAAGGAAACACAGTAATTCTGTGGGCAGGCTTGTTTTGGCCAGTCACCTTGCATTACCCTTTTGAAAATACTTGTCTGTAGTGGTTTCCATTCTTATATTTTGTCTTACAGTTGTCCTAACAGGAATGGGTTCCAAAACCATATGAACCTGACTAGTGATTTTTCTTGTTCTTGTGAGTCTACAGCCTGTGACCTTCCATGTGTTGATCTAGATAAAGTATCTGCAACAATCAGGTACTTTCCAGGTTTATAAGACATTCCACAATTGTACTGGTGTAGTTTCATCATCATCCTCTGTATATGTGGTGTGATGTCATTGAAGTGATTTTGGCTAATAGTGATACGTGACTTATGATCAGTTTCTGATTCAACAAATGGTAATCCAAAAATGTAACGGTGGAACTTCTCACATCCAAACACAACACCCAGGCACTCTTTTTGAATTTGGCTATTTCGTGTTTCAGTTTCTGTCAGTGCCCTTGCTGCATAAGCCATAAGTCTCCAATTTTTTTGATATTCTTGAAGAAAAACAGCCCCTAAACCATCTTTAAATGAATCTGCGGATATCAGTACTGGCTCTGTAGTAAGTATTTCTTTTAATTTTTACCATTCTTCATTACGTACTTTTTGCCATGACCACTCATTTTTTGACTGAAGTAGATCTGTTAGGGCAATTGTCTAATAGGATAAGTTTGGCACAAATTTACCTAAGTAATTAGCCATGGGTAAGGCTCTCTGTATAGCTTTCTTATCATTTATTTGGCTTTGGTATGTCTTTAATTGATTTGAATTTATTACTCTCTGGTTGTACGCCATCAGTTGTTAGCCTCCTCCAATTCCATCAATTATGCAGGATATAATTTTTCCCAGTATTGTGTATGTTTAATGTGTTCCTCACTACCTTCTGGTGAGGACTGCAAGAATCAGCACTTGCTTTCAGCCTAATCTGAAATAGCTAATACATGTTTCACTATTCCCATATCCTCACAAGCTTAATTGCCCAACAATGATTCTTTACCTTTTGGCACTTTTTTATGTTTTTGTATTGTACCTGCAGTTTACATACACCTTGTGCCACAGTCACCAGGCCATTATATGCTTTAAGACCAACTTTATTCTTTTCTATCCTTGATTTGTCCAGAAGATTATTGTAATCTTTTCATGTTGCCAAAGTTGCCATCGCACCTGTGTCTAGTTTCAAATTTTGAACAGTGTCATGATGCAGACCTTAAATTGCTTGATAACCAAAACATAAGGTGTATAACTACACCAAGAGATAAAACCAGACCCTCCACCAGTTTTAAATGCTGCTTATTGAACATTCTTTTTTTTGAAAGTAAAGCTGTTTTGGTAAATGATATTAAATTAAGTACAAAATCTGATCTGTGTCTTCTCAGAAACCTGGCTTAGTAAATCTGACAGTGTTCCCCTAGCTGAGGCGTCACCAGATGGATACATATTCCTTCATAAATCTAGAGATTCTGGTCAAGTAGGAGGCCTTGGAATGATTCATTGTAAAAAAATGCAAATCACTTCAAGAAATTTAGGCAACTTCACATCCTTTGTAGTACTAGACTACAGACCACCAGGGCCATATTCATTATTCATAACTGAATTTGGTAAACGTTTATCTGATTTGGCTATCAATTATAATCATGTAGTGTTGATAGTGGATTTTAATATTAACATTGATGTGGAAACTGACACTTCTAGCAAATGTTTTCCTCATTTGTTAAATTCAGTAGGATTTTTACAGATCGTTGAAGGTCCAACTCATAATTATAACCACACATTAGATTTAATTATAACTTACAAACTTGAAATTCAAATTGAAATATTATTCCATTAAATTAAGTTATTTCTGATCACTACTTAATTACATTTGATTTTGTTCCACCCTTACCAACATACTCACAGATAAAAACAAAGCCAGTGCGACATCTAGATTGTAATCCTGCTTCAAAATTTATAGACACTTGTAAGTCAAGTATAATTTTGGAAAAACGTATAGATCAGTTAAGCTCAATTGTAAAAATGGAAAACAATTTAGATCAGCTAACATCAAATTATAATGTGACCTTGAGGGATGCTCTGGATGTAGTGGCTCCCCTTAAAACAAAAGCAATCAAAGAACATAGAAACTCTCCCTGGTCTCGAGCTCTTAAATTAGAGTTTTGAAAACTGGAGTACAAATGGAGAACAACAAAGTTACGTGTCTTTCAAATTGCATAGACCGAAAGTATTAAAAAATATAAAAAAGCTCTCTTTAAAGCTTGCTCGGACTACTACTCTAAAATAATAATAATAATAAAAATCAATGGGTACTGTTTAGAACAGTGGCTAAATTAACAAATGAGAATTCAGATCTACAGTGCAAAATTCCAACATACATGAGCAGTGCAGACTTTATGAACTTCTTTAATGAGAAAATTAAAAATATAAGATCCCAGATCTCAGTATCACAGTGCAAACCATATACTAGCTTGGCAGACCCTGTCTCACATTGCATTCAACACTTTAGAAATTTTAATCCTGTAACAGAGCAGGAAGTCTTGACTCAATTTCTAACATGAAACCTACTACTTGTTCACTAGATCCAGTGCCAACAAAACCAGTAAAAAGCACAATGGATGTTCTTGCAGCGCCTATTCTTAACATTATTAATAGTTCATTATTGCAAGTCACAGTACCTGGTGCACTAAAAGTGTCAGTCATCAAACCCATTACTTGAAAAGTCAGACCTAGACCCACACATTCTTAATAACTATAGACCCATTTTGAATTTACCCTTTCTCTCTAAAATACTTGAGCAAGTACTCGCCAGTCAGCTTCAGTCACACCTTACGCATCACAATTTATTTGAGAAATTCCAGTCTGGATATTGTGTCCCACAGGGCTCAGTACTGGAACTTTTACTGTTTTCACTTTACATGCTTCGACTGAGATCTATCATTAGAAAACATCATGTTTATTTTCACTCATATGCAGATGACAGCCAGTTATACCTTTCTTTTAGAACAAATGAAGTTTCTCCAATGTTGTCTTTAATTAGATGTGTTAGTGAATTAAACGAGTGGATGAATGAGAACTACCTATCTTTAAACACAGATAAAACAGAGATATTAATTATTGGAGGAAATGACGCTGACACAACAATATTTTGTCATCATTTAACTCAGTTGGAATCACCATTAATTTTAATGAATCATCCCGCAATCTAGGAGTTATCTTTGACTCTAGCATTTCATTTAATGCGCACATTACAAAGTTGTCCAAATAATGTTTCTTCCATCTTAAAAATGTTAAGGTGTTTTCCAAATAAACAGGATTCTTAGAAATTAATTCATGCATTTATTTCTAATAGAAGTGACTACTGCAATTTAGTATTCACTGGATTTCAAACTATTCTTTATATAGCTTCCAGTTAATCCAAAATACTGCTGCAATAATTATTACAAGAACAAGAAAATATGAACACATAACTCCAGTTCTTAAATCCTGACACCGGCTCTCAGTTAAGTTTAGGGCAAATTTCAAAACACTCCTTTTAACATATAAAGCCTTAAATGACCAAGGTCTGGCTTACTTGTCTGAACTTATCATATCTTACAAACCAGAACATACAGGATGCCGGTCTGTTTATGATTCCAAGGATTACTAAAATAACAGTGAAAGGTCAAACTTTTAGTTACATTGCCCCTAAACTGTGGAATGGCGTGCCTGCTATTATAAGAGATACCCCTTTGATCTCAGCTTTCAATTCCCTACTGAAGACTTACTACTTCAGTTTAGCATATCCTGACTAGAGCTGCTGATTAACTGTACAGACTGCATCTCTGCTTTAGTTATTAGCACTAAAACATAAATAATATGATAGTTATAATTTGGTAGTAACCCTCACCTATTCTGTTTTTCTTCTTGGTACTCAAATGTGACACTTGGTGCCACGGCCCACCTGCCAAGTTGTTTTGTCTGCCTAATGTAAGTCATCCCTGATGGAGGATTGCAGGAATCTTTGAGTAGAGGGAGCTTTCTTCGGATTGGCTGGCCCAGCGCTGACTAAGCTGTGGAATGGCCAATAGGGGGAGGCAGCTTGATGGCCAAAGTCTCCAGGACTCTGAACAAATCCAAATCGTATTATGGAATATTATCTACTGTTGAATTCCACTCTGTACTTGTAATACTTCTATGGCATTACTTATATTCTGCTCTATGTATTATATTGTATTTACCCCTCTTTTTTTGGCACCCACTGCACACCCAACCTACCTGGAAAGGGGTATCTCTTTGAACTGCATTTCCCAAGGTTTCTTCCATTTTTTTCACTAAAATGTTTTTTTTAAATGGTATCAATACAAAATAATATTTTAGACAAACAATGAATTTTGTTAATTATAAAAAAAACATGTCATAACTACTGCAGATGTTTCTTTTTTGTAGGGGTAATATGTTCAAAATAATTCACATCAAAATAAAATAATACAGTGTCAAAATATATTAATAAACAAATTGAGAAGCATTGGCCTTTAGGAAATATCAAAAATTTGTGAGCGGATGTTTATCTTAGCTCACTATTTGTATTTAATTAAAGCATCAATTATTTTATGTTGGCATTGCAAGCATTTTGTAGCCACTGTCACAGAGTAGTGGATTAAGTAAACATTAATTAATTGTATGAATAGTGCAAATGCAAGTAGTTTTTTCTTAAAACTCAAATTTAAGAATATTTTCCTTTATAAAATATGTTATCTTCCATCGATTCATTATCCAACCTGCCATATCATAACTACAAGGTCACGGGGGTCTGCTGGAGCCAATCCCTGCCAACATAGGGCACAAGGCAGGATACAAACCTCGGGCAGGGCGCCAGCCCACCGCAGTTATGTTATCTTTTTATTTTAAAATAAGACACATTTATAAGATAAGAACAAATATTTAATGAAGACAAAATTAAAATGTATAGTTACTATTTTATAGTAATAGATTGAGGATGCAGCAAGAATTAAAGCTATAACATTACAAAATACAAGGTAGCTCAATTCAGTGTGTTTGTATTTGATGTGTACTTTAATCTACAAGCCAGGAGTATTGCATAAAATTACACCTATACTGAAAATATGCTCACAATTAAATTAAATGCAGAAAAAATCAATGCATTTTGTGTGTAAAAATATACAAATACATGCATCAATACATTGTTTTGTGATTTTATATCTCAAATAATTTTAGACTAGTGTTGATTGGCAAAATATTCACAGCAAATATGTTAAATTCTCAGGTGAACTTGGTTGCCAAATATTTTCCTGAAAATTAGTTGCAGCTGACTCAGACAAACTGTTTTTTTTAGTGCCCTATGATGCCTTGTGAGACCAGTGTGACCTCATGTGAACTTTCACGCATACAGTACATATTGGATACGTACTTCACCTAACATTTAATATCGTTGCCCAATCTGCTTCATACGTGATTGGCACCCACTTGTGTTTAAAAAAACAAAAAAAAACGCAGTATTTTCATTTGAGGGGTACATTTGATGATTATAATGAAAATATTATGTGCAGAGCCACCAAATATCTGACACTAACTCCTGTGTGCTCACTCACACGCCACCAAGTCCCATGTCTAATTTGCTATGCTGTCAAAATGCATGTGCAATTAGACAGGGGCCACAGTTGAAATAAACCTTAAGGGAACCCGACCTCTCTCTCCACATGACATCCTGTAAAATAATAACAATGCAAGATGTATTACTGCTTACACAGCATTTCTATATTTTTGATGGAAAAAGTGTGAAAGATATTCACAGATTACAAACAACAGAATGAGCCAGTCCCATGTCGTTGCTTCATGACACAGCCAATTACTGCCCCAAAGATTTTTTCTTTACTTATTGCTAGTTTCAGTTGTTGTATTTTGTGTTTGGATGTCAGTATGCCTGCATCTTTGTTGTTTGAGGCATAGGCACATCAGCACAGTGGCTGGCACTGCTGTTCTACAGTTTATGTCACATTAGTCAGTTCAGCATACATGGCAGATGCATTCCTTGGGCTCAGGAACACATAAAAGACCATTGCACCTTTATAATACATTCTAAACTCGTTCATTTCCAAATTGACTTCAAAGCATTTTGCTGAAAAGTTTGCTGATTTCACAGGACTCATGCTGAAGCAAACTCCACAGGGTTTACTCATCACTAATAAAGAGAATGATTTAAAAAATTTAATGACTACCTTTGAACAACATCAAAATGTAACTTTTTTCACTTTCAGACATACAGAGACCACCTGCAAAGTCTTAATATAATTTGTCAAAAAGATAATTTGTTTTTTCTTGTGTCACTTAATGTGAAGAGATTGGTGCTCTTTTGCTAGCCCTCAGCAGATCACTCAGCAGATCACTCTGTATAAGCAGGGCAGAAAGTCTTCATAGCTGGATCACAGAGCTGATGACGAGTAAAAATTTTCTGGGCCCTTTGCATACTTTTAATTGCCTGAACACTATCTTCATTGTTAGTCTGCAACACTCAGACTTTACTTTCATGTGCAAATTATTCACAATACTCACCTTTAAGATTACAATTAAAAAAATTTAATACGAGGCTCCAAAGCATCTGTTACCATGCTGTCCTCTTCCTCAGGTCTTTATTATCTGCCCACAGCCCAAACTGCAAGCCATGCACCAACGCTACCTTGTCCTCTTCCCCACACTTTTTCCTGGCCACAGACTAAACCCTCTGATTGGTGAGACTGCATGCTGAATTAATCACTTCACTGAAAAAAGTAAGGTAATGATTCACACTTAATATTTTCAATCTGAACTAATACAGTATAATACTTTTTAGCTTATTGATCCCACAATTTTTAAGTTGAGGCAAATCATTTTAGAGAGATTGGGTGCAATTTACTTGTTTTATACTGAAGTAAATCAATTTTTTAAGTTGTTCTTCTTTTTTGGCAGTTGGAATGCCATTACGCTGGAAAGTTCGACCAGAAGAATATACAAACAGCCCCTCAAACACAGCACATGAACAACCTAAAATATTAGGTTAACTGAAATAGGATTTTTACATTTATTCCCTCCACCATAACTTACTTTGGTACAAACTATTTTTTTTTTACTTTGATTGAGATCTGAAACCAAATATTTCAAGCTACAACACTAAATGACTAATCTTAAGTTGCTTGAAAGAGAAAATGTACGTTAAATGAGCAACATCAATGTTACACTTTTTTCAGCGTTCATCTCCGGGGCACTGCATTAAGCCACAAACATACAGAGCTGCTCAAATCTTTTACAGAAACAATACAATGTTTGATTCACTTCTTAATCAGTTCTTGATATAAAATTTCCTGATTTACACTCTGTGAAGCTGAGAAAGAGTCAAAACAAATAATCACACTATTTAAACAACTTCTATTTTATTCCATTCTAATTGTATTGCAAACTCCAAACAGAACTTAATTATGCTTAATCATTTGTATGCCCTTTAATTTTATTCCAGTACATTAACAGCAACTGTAATCTGTAATATTTAAAGATATTTGTCTTATTTCAACAAGTATAACTGAAGCAGGTAAAGATTTCACAGCACAACAGCATATTCTTAAAGCTCGTATACTTGACTAACATCCAGCCTTTTTAAACAAGAATGTGAAGCTGACCCATGAGCTGTACAACTGAATTACAAATATATCTAATTAAACACTTAAGGTCAAGATGGTCAAAAGCCTTGTGTACGTTTGCAGAGATCTGGGTTCAAATCTGAATTGATCTATGGAGGGTAAGAGAAAGAACCAGGGTGTGGAAATGGGGGGAATATGATTATTTAGGCAGCAGGAAAGAACATTAATGGCTTTATGGTTCATTTGCAACATGCTGAGAAATTAATCCATGCTTTTGTTTTCCGTCGACTAGATTACTGTAACGTTCTCCTCTCAGGACTACCCAATAAAGACATACATCGATTGCAACTAGTGCAGAATGCAGCTGCTAGAATCCTAACTAGGAAAAGAAAATCTGAGCTCATCTCTCCAGTTTTGATGTCACTAAATTGGTTACCTGTTTTATTTAGAATTGAGTTTAAAACCCTGCTTATAGTTTACAAAGCCATAAATTTCTTACTCCATCTTATATTTCAGAATGCCTTTCACCTTACACTTCAAATCGTAAACTTAGATCTTCAAATGAATGTCAGCTTATAATTCCGAGAGCTAAACTTAAAAGAAGTGGTGAGGTGCATAACTGCTGTTATGCACCTAAAATCTGGAATAACTTGCCAATAGGAATTCGCCAGGCTAATGCAGTGGAGCACTATAAAAAACTGCTGAAAACACATTACTTTAACATGGCTTTCTCATAGCTTCATCTTAGTTTAATCCTGATGTTCTGTATATTCAATTAATTATTGTTATTATTCATGGTATTCATATTCAAAATCCACACTAACCCTACTTTTTCTTCTGTTCTTTTTCCGGTTTTCTGGGGTGGCGACCTGTGCCACCACCACCTGATCAAATCACCTTGATGTCCCTACATTGCTGGATTAAAGGCCAGAAGTCCACATGATCGTCATCATCAAGTTCTTCCATGAGAACCCTGAATACCATGAGGACTGATTAAGATCATTGATGTTAGGTAGAATGGCTAGAGGGGCCTGGGTGGTCTCGTGGTCTGGAACCCCTACAGATTTTTTTTGTTTTTTCTGTCCTCCCTGGCCATCAGACCTTATTTTTAGTTTATGTTAATTAGTGTTCCCTTATTTTAATTCTTATTTATTTTGTCTTTTTTCTCTTTCTTCATCATGTAAAGCACTTTGAGCTGCATTATTTGAATGAAAATGTGCTATAGAAATAAATGTTGTTGTTGTTGTATTTGTGTTTGTACATATTGTGATGATCAAAAACTGTCAAGGAATTGAAGTTATTCCAATCCAGAAATAGGAATCATTTTAAATTATAGTACAGTGAAAATTACTAATAATATCACTACACTGTATGTCTGTGACATACTGTTAAAAGAGAAATAGCTTTATTTAGTTAAAATATGTTAATGATAATATTCATGCTTTACTGTATTAATTGCATACATTGTGCTGATGTAATTGCATATACTCTTTGTTGGAAACGTCTCAAGTGAATTAAGAAAGGTTAACATTAGTCAGTTTTATGAATATGATTAGCATCACATTAAAAACACTTCCATTCCCTATATAAAATAGTTTGTTAAATACGAACCAGTAAATAATTCTTTGTAGAATATGTCAAATTTAAATCTTTTTGGATCTGTAAAGAAAGCATGCCAGAAACAAAATACATTCTTATTACTTTTTCATTTCTTTAAAGTTACAATTTAAAAATAATATGCCAAAGGTTGGAGTAATCTTCACGTGAGAAACTTCTATATAACTATTTTCTTAATGCATAAGCTTATTAAAAAGCAGTAAGTACAAAGTTTAAATAAGTACAATTTTCAGTGATTGTTTTTTTAGTTTTAGAAATTGCAACAATGTGTCTGTATGATTCTGTTTCAAAAGTTTATAGTGTATTCTTTTCAAATTACTGTGTTAAAAAGAAAACAATTTCAAAAATATTTGAACAATTTTACATTTTTTGATATTATTGTGCACATTTGCTGTTTCAGAAACTGATGAAGTCAAAATACCTGGGAAGCATAAAGATATGTTTGTATTGTTTAGGATATCTTACCTTAAACGTTATTGTGTAACTTATGAGCATGTTGAAGGCAAAGATTATACTAATGTGTTGTGAATATTATAGTATATCTATTAAAAGGACATATAATAAATAGTGCATTATTCAAATTTCAATACAATTATTTAGAAGCATTGATATAAATATTGTAGTCAGGAGGACTGTAAATTAATAGAAAATATCTAAATATTTTTTCCTAGAAAAATGTATATTACACTAAATGAAAAAGCCAAGAATCTGCTTGTGATGAGTTCTCAGAGTTTAAAAAGTTCTGAAAATAATACATTTGTTCGTCCAGAAATGTTTTATATAAGAGGCTTAAAGGAGATGTCCTTTGCTAACTGTTTTTATATTTTTTTATTTATTATGTATATTTTTGCACTTTTTTCAAATATATTTGTCATTATATTAATATATTTAGATCAAAGTCTTCACAATCCAAAATATTTTGCTGTTGTTCACTTGGCCTTAGTTGATTTAGGCACAACTACAGCTGTCATTCCTAAACTGATAGAAATGTTTGTTTTTAACTCCAGTTTTATTTCATATGAAGCGTGTTTAGCTGATATGTTTTTTGTTCATTTCTTTAGTGTGATGCAGTCACTTTCACTGTTAATATTAGCTTATGACCGCTTTCTTGCCATATGCTTCCCTCTTCAATATCACAGCATTAATACTAACTGCAGGATGGTAGGAATCATAGTGTCACTCTGGATGTTTTCTACAGTCATTATTTCCATTACTGTGCTTCTAATCACAAGACTCAGCTTCTGCCAGTCCACGGTGGTAAACAGTTATTTTTGTGATTTTGGACCCGTGTACTTCTTAGCCTGCAATGACATTTACCCAAACGAAACGATTGGTTGGTTTAATACAGTTGTGTTTTTTATAATGCCATTATTCCTCATTCTCTGTTCTTATATATTCATTGGTGTTACACTGTTTAAAATGACATCAACTGATGGAAAGCAAAAAGCACTAAAAACCTGCATCTCACACATCATCTTGGTTGTAATATTTTATTTTCCCCTGACTATTACGTATATTTTGTCACAGTTTCTTGATTCCAATATAAGAATTCTTAATAACTCTCTGTCTGCTACAATTCCATCAATGCTGAATCCCATTATTTACACACTAAAAACTGATGAGATGAGGACAGCTATGAAGAAAGTAGTCAAAATCAAATTTCTGGCATAGTAATTGTGTTATTATATTATAGAGTTAAAGAAAATTACAAGTTATAACTAATAAAGTAAATTCAAATTTATCTGTGCAGATGTCATTGTTTTGTTTACTAAGTTTTTGTATTTGATTAAATAGTCACTTATTTTAAGAACTGTTTTTTCTTTGTGAACACTTTTGTAATTTTGTAGCCTTTGTCGTAGACTAGTAGATTAAATAAGCATTACTTAATTGATTGTATGAACAGTGGAAATTTGAGTACTTTTTTCTTAAAAGTGAAAATTAAGAATGTAAAATTAAGAATGTTTACCTTTCTACATAAATATATTTATTAGATATTCAACATGTTTTCAATGAAGGAACAATTTAATTTTGAAGTTAACATTTTATTAACAAATTGATAAAACATCACAAATTAAATTTGCAACATTAAAAAAGGCTGAATTCATTTTTTTACTTGATGTGTACTTTATTTCCAAGTCTTGAGTACTGCACAAAATTACAAATATAGTTAAATCATTACACAAAATAAAATGCAGAAAAAATAAATGAAGTATTTATGTAGTCTCTTTCAAACAAACAGAGAACATCAGAATAATTAACATATTCATTGTATTTGGATAAATTTATTTAACTTTTTTCACAATTATGTAAAACTGCAGCATTCTTTCTGATTGTACATGGCCTGTTTATTCATAGAGAAGAACTGTAAATGCATTAGTGGTAATGGCCTGTCTAGTCTCCACACCGTCATGGTATACGCCCTCCTCTGTAAGAGTAGAAAGAAACTTTGACATTTATAACTTTGTTTTAATGTTTTATAGCATTTTACATACAACTGTCCCAACGTTTAATCCCTGAAATGAAAATCTAATTCCTCCTGATGATTTCTGAAGACAATGCCCATACATATTATATTGGTTTCCACCACATTGTGGGTTTACTGCTGTGCTGTGCTGTACTGCTCTTTGGAATGCATGAACAAATATTTCCCTTCACCCAATAAGCATCCTCTGTCAAATTTACTGTTTCTTCCATTCTGACACAGTTCTGAATTGGTCTGAATTATGACCCACTTTTGTTTGTTATCGTTATCCTGAGGTCTGCAAGCTATTTATTGTTGTACGTTGAAGCAATACTCTAACATTCAGATATTATCATTTTAAAGCTCTTTTATCCTACCTAACTGGTGGTGACAAATTTTACACAACACATACTCTATAGACACAATAGTTCCAGAATATGAAACTAACCTAAACTTATGAGTAGTGCCCTCTGCTGTACATTTTAATAAATATCTTAATATGTGCCTTTCTGTTATTTCCATTTCATCAAGCTTAGTAATGTTGCACTTCAGCAATATTATTCAGGAACACACTATTCACTTTCATGTCGTGCTTGTTGTGGAGTAATCTTCAGAAAAAACAAGCAGAGTCTTCAGAAAGGCAGTCAGAATTTCGACTTCATTGCACAGCATAAAAAAACAATTGCAGAGCACCTAAAGCCATCTCAGTTCATGAAGTAAGCCCTGACAGTTTGGTGAGCACATAATATATTATAGTTCTTATTACAAAATGCCCCCCTTTCATATTCATTTCCCAACATCTACTGTACAGAGTTTCTCATGATGTTGTCCTCACTCCGCACCTTTTCCCGTAACATTCACCTGGTGTTGCAGACATTCTCATAACTATATTCTTGCCAATGTACACATCCCCATAATAATCTTCTTCCCAGTAGACCTCCTCGTAACAAAATTTCCTTCCCAGTCCATCTTCTCATAACAACTACTTTGCCTGGCAGAACATATTTGCCACCAGGCAGTAAGCATCACCTTATTACCCCTCCCTTCATTCTCACTGCCTAATCCTGAGCTGTTAAGTTCAATGGCTTTTCAGTTAATCAGTTCTTAATGATTCCATTCTTAACATATTAGCTGGGATCAGAAGGACCCATATATGAAAAGTGGACTGCCTCATTAATAATTCAATAACTGATTGCATGTTGCACTATAATCCTGTATGGCTAAGACTAGCATAATAGGTGACTGCGCCAGTCATTGGCAGTGCACAGCTTCACTGATAAGGGACAAACTGCAAGCAACCTTTACAAAGTGCATCAGATTTGAGAGAAAAAAGACAAGCCTTTAACAATTGCTTCTTTAAGCTAACTAATATGTGCTACTGTATATTATTGTTATTATCACTAATATGGGTAAAGAAGCATTGGCATAGAAACTTAAATGCTACCTAAATTAACATAAATGTGCTGCTAATATAAGAGTCTGCGGCTACAGACAGCAGCACTGTAAAGTCATAGCATGCAGCTGCCCACTGGTCTGGCAGAGGCCAGGCTGCTGCTTACTTCACAGGCACATGTGCAGGAAAAGGTCCCTAACTTTCAACAATCAACTCTTAAGCCCCTATATTGCTCAGACTAACTAATATCATAATGCATTGTATTTTAACTTCATTGTCTAAGGTATTGATGAGCCCTAATAAATCTAAATGTCAAATTAGTGAGTATACATTTCATTCTTGCCTAGTTTTCTCCTGCACACAGTTTGTTTAATCATCAGCTCAGCACCTGCATTCTCAAAACAAAATCTGCCCATTTGCTTCTTCAGAGAGCAAGATGACCTTAACTCACAGCTTGGCTCATAGAAACTCAAAACAAAGCAAGTGAAAGGACAGACAGGCCAGGGCCTTTATGACAAAATAAATGGTGTCCTTGTAAAGCTGCTTTAGGCCTAGACTTTTCATAGTTAATAGCATTACAACAAATGATAAAGCATATTTATCCTTAATCGAAATTCTCTGCTGAGTATGCTTATCTTAATTTTGTAGTACAGAAGAATTTCACTTTTTTTGGTCTCGTCCGATGCGAGAGATGGACGTCTGAAGTGGAGCTCCGCTAGCAGTGGTGTTATTTTTCATATTATTTGCTTATTATCTTGAGATATCCTGTATTTATTCAACCCGAGAGGGACTGCTACAGTATATGTAAGCACATATAAACATGGCCAACAAGAAGGGGGGTTCGAAAGAATCGAAAACTAAAGCTACATCCAAGCTGCGATCAGCAAGCCCCGGTTCCAGATACGGCCTTTCAGAGACAGACCTGGATCAGATGGGCGAAAGCACAGACTCCTCGGGACCACGGTCCGCTACATCGTCGCCGGCTGAGAGCGAAAAGGGGAGCGAAGGTGCGATCGTGAGTGCAGAGCTGGATAGCTCGCCGATTGGAGAAGATCACATGAAACTGGAAAGGGCCTCGAAGTCCGCGGCTTCAATTGCGCAATTACGCGAGCCTGTAGCAGCGGGGACGCCGGCTACAGCAAAGTCTGCTGCTTCATCTACGGTACAAGAAAGCACAATTGAACTATCTGAACTGAAGGTGTTGCTCGTTGAGCTCGCGCAAGACATAAAGAAAAGCGAGAAGGCTAATGAGATAGCAAGGGCAAAGGCACATGAGAGCCTGAAACAGGAAATCCAACAGGCAACTGAAAAGCTGCGACAGGAATTCCAACAGGAATTCCAACAGGCAAATGAAAGGCTGCGTCAAGAGGTGCAACTTGAGCTTCGACAGGTGCTGGGAAAAATTGAAGAGCGCATTCAGGAAAACTCGGTTAAATTGAGCACGCTTACTGATCAATTGGAGCATCTCAAGGAGACATTCACGAATCGGATTGAAATGGTCGAACATTCAGCTGCCAGTGCCGAAGAAAGAGCAATAAATGTTAGTTCCGAATGCAAAAAACTCGGAGAAAAACTTGGAGACAGACTGGCTGCTTTAGAAGATGGCAGTAGACGGTATAATGTCAGAATTGAAGGTCTGCAGGAGAATCGAGAAAGTTCAAACCCTGTGAAATTCGCAGCTGAACTTTTTTCTAAAATAATCGGGGACGACTTTAAAGCAGAATCTGAGATAGCAGCGGCTTACCGCGTACGCGGAACAAACACCGTCAGACCCCGACCAAGATCTTTTATAGTTCGTTTTGAACGATTATCATTTAAGCTAGAGGTGATGGCACTCCTCAGAAACAAGGAAGATATTATATTTGAAAATAACCGCATTCTTATCTTCCCTGACTTCTCTCCAGCAACAGCTACTAAACGCGCATCCTTCTATAATATTAAACAGCGGCTACGGCAAGCCAGTGTGAAATACAGCCTCCTGTATCCGGCAAAACTGAAAGTGGAATGGCAGGGTCAATTCTATGTCTTCGCTAGCAAGGATGAAGCAGAAAAAGAATTAAGAAAGCTGATCCCGGGACTATTCTGATACATAATAGTGAGTCATGGCGGTTAAAACGATGAAGCAAAGATTAATAATCTTTTTTCTGATCTATTCGTTTTAAAATACGGGTTTTTATCAGCATATATTCTCATTATTACTTAGTATTACTAGGGCGCTATCTGTTTATGTTTTATTGTGCTTAATTATTTATTTATCTATTTATTTATTTTTCTCTTTTTCTTTTCTAATTATCTCATCTCTACCCTAAACGAGACTGTTCAATATCATACCCTAGGTTTACTGTTATTGCTATTACTGCATTAAGACTGGTTATGCTTCTTCTGGACACATTTTTTAATACCATCCCCTGGTGTTATTATCTGGGTGTATCATCTTAATGCACTAAAATTGCTGAAGACTATATATATATTTTAAGTGTAAAACTCCTTTTTTTTTTCTTTTCTTTTTTTTTTTTTTTTTTCTTTTTTAGAGATATCTCTATCTTTTAACCCTTAAGCGCCGCTGCATTGGAGCTTGTTTTGCTTTGGACGTACTCTGTCTCTGGGTATGTCAGAGGATTGGGACTGTGTGAAGTGGGTTTTAGCCTCACTTGGGGAGGCAAAAAGGGAGGGTGGGGGGTTAAGGGGGGGAGAGAAAGAGAGCAGGCCTGATCTATACCTAATCTATCCTCTCAGTCTTTATAATTATAATAAGACTATAAAATGACATCAAAAACTCAGAATCAGTGTCTCCATGATGGGACAGTTAACTTCGTAAGCTGGAATGTTAAAGGCCTGAATCACGAATTAAAGAGAAAGAAAGTACTCTCTCACCTAACAGGTCTAAATGCTAAAATAGTATTTTTACAGGAAACTCACTTAATAAGCAAGGATCAGTTCCGGCTGCAAAAAGACTGGACTGGCCAAATGTTCCATTCTAGCTTTGCGAAGAAAACTAGAGGTGTGGGAATTCTCATACATAGAACTGTTCCATTTGTAGCATCAGATGTAGTATTGGATCCTGAAGGGAGATATGTAATGGTTATGGGAGACTTATCTAACTGTAAAATGATCTTGATAAATGTTTATGCACCTAATGTTGATGATAAGGAATTTATACAAAATTTGTTGGCATCCATTGCCAATCTGAACACTCATAAAGTTATAATGGCTGGGGATTTTAATTGTGTTATGAATCCACTTTTAGATAGGACCTCCTCCACAGGGGGAACGGCATCTAACACTGCAAAAATAATTACAAAGTTTATAACTGATCACAACTTATCAGACCCCTGGAGGTTTTTAAACCCAAATTCAAGAACATATTCTTTCTACTCACCAGTACATCATTGTTACTCAAGGATCGATTACTTCTTTATAGACAATAACTTCTTGCCTAAGATTAAATCTTGCAAATACGATGCTATTGTTATTTCTGACCATGCACCTATGATCTTGGAGCTAAAATTACTAAGCCCCATGCACTCACCCCGCAGATGGCGCCTCAACCCGCTTCTATTAGCTGATGAGAATTGTACTGAATTTATATCCAAACAAATCAAATTCTTTCTAGAGACAAATACATCCCCCGAGATCTCTGCAGGGATACTCTGGGAAACTCTTAAGGCCTTCTTAAGAGGACAGATTATCTCATATCTTTCCCACAGAAATAAATCCGAGGCCAAGAAAGTAGCAGATATAAAAAGCGAAATTACTAAAATAGATGAAGAACATGCCAGACTACCAAGCGAGACTCTACATAGGAGAAGGCAGGCTCTACATTCGGAATTAAACCTCTTGACAACTAAAGAAACTGAACAACTAATTTACAAATCCAGACATCATTACTATGAACATGGGGAGAAAGCTAATAAGCTTTTAGCTCAACAAATTCACAAGCAAGAAGTGCGCAACGCAATCTCGGTAATCACTAGTACGAACGGAGATAAAATCGTCGAACACCAAAATATAATGCACACTTTCAGAGACTACTATAAATCCCTATATACTACTGAGTTTAAGGAAGACAATACACAATCTAATGCATTTCTGGATACATTACAGATACCACAAATAGACGCTTTTAGTGCGGAGGAACTTGATAAACCTCTGATGCTACCAGAATTACTAGATGCTATAAAATCACTCCAAGGCGGGAAAGCAGCAGGCCCTGATGGTTACCCTGCAGAATTTTACAAGAAATTCTCCGCTCAGCTAGCCCCCCTCTTATTAGCAACATTTAAAGAAGCCAGAGATAACCAATCTCTTCCACAAACCTTTCGCCAAGCACTAATCACTGTCTTTCCAAAACAAAATAAGGACTTATTACAATGTGCATCATACAGACCAATTTCACTTCTGAATAACGACGTTAAAATACTCTCTAAAATCTTAGCCAGAAGGGTGGAGAAAGTGCTCCCCTCGGTAATATCACAAGACCAAACTGGATTTATTAGGGGCCGGCACTTATCTTCCAATCTTCGACGCCTGTTTAATGTAATATACTCACCAACTAAATCAAACACCCCAGAAATATTATTATCATTAGATGCAGAAAAAGCATTCGACATGATTGAATGGAAATACCTTTTTACTATATTGGAGAAGTTTGGGTTTGGCCCAAACATCTGTGCATGGATTAAATTACTGTATACTAACCCAGAAGCTTCAGTTTGCATCAACAACATTTGCTCAGACTACTTTAAACTAGAACGTGGCACTAGACAAGGATGCCCCTTGTCACCGCTGCTGTTTGCGATTGCCATTGAACCACTGGCAATACATTGTCGAAACACTGATCAGATAAAGGGGATTAGCAGAGAAGGACTGGAACAGAAAATCTCATTATATGCAGATGACATGGTACTGTATATATCAGACCCAGAAAATTCTGTACCTGCAGTCTTAGCAGCACTCACAGAATTTCAAAAGATCTCTGGTCTCAGAATTAATCTGAATAAAAGTGTACTCTTTCCAGTGAACTCTCAAGCATATAATATTAGATTAGATACCCTACCTTTTATCATTGCAGAACAGTTTAAATACCTAGGGGTAAACATCACAAGTAAACATAAAGCTCTATATCAACAAAATTTCGCCGTTTGCATGGAAAAAATTAAACAAGACTTGCATAGATGGTCAACCCTTCATCTCACACTAGCTGGAAGAATTAACACTGTTAAGATGAATATTCTTCCTAAGCTCCTTTTTTATTTCAAAACATCCCAATATACATTAATAAATCATTTTTTAGGCAATTAGATTCGACAATAACCTCATTTATTTGGAATTCAAAACATCCACGCATCAAAAGAGCGACCCTACAAAGACAAAAGGCAGAAGGCGGCATGGCTCTACCTAACTTCCAGTTTTATTACTGGGCAGCAAATATACAGGCGATAAGAACCTGGACACAAATAGAAGAACATACACAGGCTTGGTCCGCAATAGAATTAAATTCCTGCAGTACTTCTTTGTATTCCTTGCTCTGTGCTCCAATAAACACACGTTATCGGCAATACACTAATAACCCAATTGTGCTCCACTCACTTAGAATCTGGAACCAATGTAGAAAGTATTTTAAGACGGAGAAGCTTCTATCTGTGGCACCCCTGCAAGAGAACCACCTCTTTCAACCCTCACAAACATATGCAGTTTTTAATATTTGGAAAAAATTTGGAATTAACTTGCTTAGAGATCTTTATATAGACAACGTCTTTGCATCCTATGAGCAATTACATTCCAAATTTAACATTCCAGTTACACATTTCTTTCACTATCTTCAAATCAGAAACTTTGTTAAACAAAACCTTCCAGATTTTCCTCATCTTGCACCCTCATCCATGCTGGAAAAAATATTGCTCAATCTCAAGGATTTAGACTCCATCTCTACAATATATAAAATCATTTTACAATCCCTCCCTTTTAAAGATCCAAGAGGACACTGGGAAAAAGATCTTTCAATTAATATATCAGAAAAGGAGTGGAAAGTAGCAATGCAGAGAATTCACTCGAGCTCCATATGCGCAAAGCATACAATTATACAACTCAAAATTATATATCGAGCACATCTGTCTCGACTAAAACTCTCCAAAATGTTCCCAGGGCATGATCCAACCTGCGAACGTTGTAACCAAGTCCCAGCCTCACTAGGTCACATGTTCTGGTCCTGCACCAAATTAACATTATTCTGGACAAACATTTTTAATTACCTTTCAGATAGCCTTGGACTTACAATCCCTCCAAACCCATTAACAGCTGTGTTTGGTGTTCTTCCAGATGGGTTTAAAGCGGAGGAAGACAAACAAATTGTGATTGCATTCACTACACTTTTGGCACGTAGACTTATTCTCATAAACTGGAAGAACCCAAACTCTCCTCTTTTAAGTCAGTGGGAAACCGATGTGTTATATTATTTGAAGTTGGAAAAAATCAAATACTCAGTCAGAGGATCCGTACAGACTTTTTTCAAAACATGGCAGGATCTAATCAGTAATATTTTAAAATAAGTTCAAAAGGCACAGAGAATTTATTAACTTAGGTATGTCTCCAAGCCTTAAATTTAACGCTGTTTGCCTTGCTCTCTCTCTCAGGGGTGGGGATCGATCTGTTATTAATTTTTCTCTTTGTAAAAACTTGATTGCTTTGTATGGATTGCAATAAAATTAAAAAAAAAAAAAAAAAAAAAAAGAATTTCACTTAAGTAAGTGTGTAGTTTTTGAATATTTTTAGTAATAAATATTTCTGCAAATAGTAACATAGTACTGAAATGACTGTTCTCAATTCAAAGTGATTGAAACTGTTTGACTGAGCATACACGAAACTTAATGTTTAAACCTGACAAAAAACAATACAAAATGCTAAGTATAAATCTTAAAAATTGAACACACATCCAGTGCCTTATTCATAAACTACCTTTAAAAAGTGTTAGAAATATTAGTTTGCATGCCTTGGCACACCTAATGGCTGAATCTCGTTTTAAAGCTACATGTCAGTACATGAAAAGTTTTGCCGTCCATTTTCCTGAATATTATCATACATATCACTATATAGGTGCTGTCTCTAATGGTGCAATCCTGATGGACCGATTCTAGAAGAAAGAGAATGGCAATAATGACTTGGAAAAACCCATGCCAGCTGTGTCTGAAGCTACAGCCTACAGAAAGCAGTGCAGGACGTCTGTAAATTGGCCAGGTCAGGATGGCAAGTGCTCAAAGTTGCTCTGAGCAGAATGATTACTGCCAAATGTCTCTTCCAGCCTGAGAGACATGCCTCTTCCCACTGTCCCACTATAAAAACGGATTATCCTGTCATTTATTTGTCTAATTACAGTATGTTAGACTCAGTCTTAAGAGATTCCTCTGTTGCACTGCAACCTTCCTATTGTCAAGTATAGAGGGTGGATTCCTAAGTCTTTTTCTTGTTCTCATGTCGTTCTTACACCATATTGTGATGATCAAAACCAGATGAGAAATTAATACAGTTAATCCAACACTGAATGTGAAATAATTTTAAATCATACTGCACTGAAAATCACATATAGTATTATAATATATGTAAACCAGTAATATGAGATAGAAACTGTCAAATGGATGACCTTAAGCCCCACCTCCAATTTTTGAATTATGAAATGTACACCCCCACCTACTATGGTGGGTAGACTTCTGTTTTTTAGGGGGTAGGCTTTGTAAACCATACCCCTTGTCATACCCCATTACCGACTCTCACACCCAGGAGGTATGCTTCATCTCCTCTAACAGCCTATAAGGTCCCCCAGTGTCGCTCCATATGGTGAGAGAACTTATTCTATATAAAAATCTATCATTTTAGTAAAAACACTATGAAAAACCCAGAATGGACACCCTTGTGAATGATCCTAAGAAAATTAAAACACGAACAGTTTCCAGAATGTTTGAGCTAAGGAACCATTGATTCAGTTCTGGTTGGTACGATTCTAATTGTTCTTTGGGAGTACAATTAAAAGAAGCCATAGCTGAAGAGCCTGGTCATGAAGACTGTGGATTGCTTTAATATCTTTCTGCCTTTTCAAAAGATTCATATGTTTGCAGAAAATGCTGTCAATGTCTTCAAAAATGAATGAATCAAAGAGGCCATTGTACGTGCCTTTCATAACGTGGATGACACCTCTTACTCAGTAATACGCAATATAGCTGATGCCTTCTTAAAACACCATTTCTCTGAACCTGACACATCTCAAGTACCTTTGGGGTTTCACTGGGAATATAATATGGAAAAAGCAGATGAAGTGTCTGAACTGAATGTTCCTTTGATATTAAATATTTTTGCTTAGTTATAATAGCATATTGTGTTGAAATAACTGGTAAAGCATCTGAATTTTAATGTTGCTTTTGAAAATTGTCAATAAAATACCTTTGATTTTTAAAATGTTGACATTTTTCTTTTACAGTTGAAGATGGATGATTATATGAATAAAGTTTATTATAACCCTGCAAATCCTGGGGCCTCATGCATAATGCCGAGCGTAGACTTGACACTAAAACATGGCGTACGGACAACAGTGGAAATGTGAGTATGCACAAAAAAATCCAGATGCATTAATCTGTGCGTATGCCAATTTCCACGTCCTTCCGCTACATAAATCCCGGTCAGAGTGAAAAGTAACGCACGCGCCTGCCACCACTGCCCAACTCCTCCCAGAATGATGCCTCTTTGAATATGCAAATCAATATAAATAGCCCTTAAGCTCAGCATTCTGTGAAAAGGCAATGGCAAAAGTACAGGGGAAATAGAAGGATTTCAGCGAATACCAAGTGGAGGCAAGGAAAAACTTACTATTTGTTGGTTTAAGCAGTGATACAAACAAGAAAAGGAAGCTGATTGAGCAACAGAGTGGCAGAGAAACTCGAAAGTTCAAGTTCAGAAAGTCGCAAAGTGTCCAAAATAAAAAAGAAGTGGTCTGATATCAAAGTCGCCATGAAAAGGCGAGTCATAGCCCACCGTCATGGAAGCATATTAGGGTACAGAGAAAAGAAAACAAAAAATAGGGACACAGTTGAAAAAAATGTCCAAATGTCAACTTTAATCACGAAATTTCCACTTGAATCATGTACTTTATTTTGTCAAAGTAGAACGTCATAATCTTCATCTTAAAATCATTTAATTTCCTAGTTTTGCAGATCCCATCGTAGCTAAAGTAGCACATTAAATGCATCTTTCTATGTGTTCTTTTATGTGCTCTATGTGTGTGAATCACTACGTGCTTTTTAAACAGGCTTTCTCTTCCTCCGACAGGACACAGAATACATTACATTCATGATATTATAGCTCTCTGAATAATGTAAATATTAAGATGTATACTTGATATCATTTTCATAATGACAGGAATTAAAGCATGTATTAAAAATGGCGACACAGTGGCGCAGTAGTAGCAATAAGCTGGAGCCCTGTCTAGAGGTTGTTCCTTACTCCCGCAAGATGCTTACTGCGCCGTGCGCGGTCTTCGATGAAATAATTTACTGCAGCAGTACTATCTCTCTGAAATGAACTAACCTCCTATTCCTGTCCTTCGTTTTCTTTCGCCAAGTAACCAATCGCCACACAATCAGCTCTGTAATAGATGCAAAGCCATCTGTAAGCTTTTAACACCAATTCTTCAAAACTTTTATGAAACATTGAAATATCTTTGTAGTACATGTTTAATTATTCCATCCATCTATCCATCCAGTTCGCGAGACAGACACAATCCCTGAATGGGAGCGCCAGCTCGTCGCTAGCGCTGTGCCACCGTGTCCTCACATGTTTAATTATTAACAACTAGCAAAATACCCACGCTTTGCAGCAGAGAAGTAGTGTGTTAAAGAAGTTATGAAAACAAAAGGAAACATTTTAAAAATAACGTAACATGATTGTCAATGTAATTGTCTTGTGACTGTTGAGTGTTGCTGTCATCAAGGATTTGATTATCATTATTTCTTTCAATCAGGTTCGTATTTGGAGGATGTGTTGTTTTCAAGTTATATTCCGTTTTTGTCAACCGTTGTAACGATAACAGGTTTCATTCATCGAAGTGTTCACTACCCAAATCGGTACTCATGAATCTAAGAAGTTTAACAGGCATTCCCGGTATTAAGTTGTGGATATGCCTGCGATATTTAGCCGCAATATGTCTATGAACTTAATTTAAACTTAAGCTTTACACCTTGCTTTCCTATTGATATGTCTACAAAATCTTGTTCAGATTCAGAGGGTTGTTCCTTTCTTACTGCATCAATAAACGGCTCGTCTTCCTATTTATCTGAGACATCACACACTGCATGCACGGGTTTACCTTTCCCAGTCCTGCAAACTTTAGAAAAGTGGTTCAATTTACCACATTTTTTACACTGTCTTCCTTTAGCTGGACATTGACTTTTTCCACCGTGTGCTTTGTTTCCGCAGTACCTGCACTTATGAATATGCTTGTATGCGTCACACACTTCATATTCTTGCTCAGCTATATTGCTATATTTTTGCTCAGCGCTCTTTGGATCTCTTGCTTTTTGTGTGCGTACTGCGTTCACAGTCAGTTCACGTGAGCCGCTCTGAGTACATGCATCGAAGGTTCTCAGTTGTGGGTGTACTATCTCGTGCAATCTTGCGATGTCCACGCCTTTATTTAATGTTAGCTCAGACCCAGCACTTAAAAGTTTCTCTCGCACTTTCGCTGAGTTTGTGCCAAACACTATTCTATCCCTGACCATCTCATAATTGTTTGCATAAGCACAGTCCTTCACCAGCAATTTTAACTCCGTTACAAAGTGATCAAAAGTCTCGTTTATACCCTGCGTCTTCTCATTAAACTTGTATCTCGCGAATATCTCGTGCGATCTTACGATGTCCACGCCTTTATTTAATGTTAGCTCAGACCCGGCACTTAAAAGTTTCTCTCGCACTTTCGCTGAGTTTGTGCCAAACACTATTCTATCCTTGACCATCTCATCTTCGTTTGCATAAGCACAGTCCTTCACCAGCAATTTTAACTCCATTACCAAGTGATCAAAAGTCTCGTTTATACCCTGCATCTTCTTATTAAATTTGTATCTCGTGAATATCTCGTGAGATCTTGCGATGTCCACGGCTTTATTTAATGTTAGCTCAGACCCAGCACTTAAAAGTTTCTCTCGCACTTTCGCTGAATTTGTGCCAAACACTATTCTATCCCTGACCATCTCATCTTCGTTTGCATAAGCACAGTCCTTCACCAGCAATTTTAACTCCATTACAAAGTGATCAAAAGTCTCATTTATACCTTCTTCTCACTAAACTTGTATCTCGTGAAAATCGTATTTGTCTTAGGCATGACAAACGCCTCGTAGTGGCAGTGTGTCTATTGGATTGCTGGTGACGGACGGCCTTATATTGGCAGGCACTCGATTACGTGGGAGGCATGGGTAAGGGGGATGCAATATAGGCAGGCAGCCAACTACGTGGGAGGCGTGGTGATGAGTGATGCAACACTGCCTCACACGGCGACCGAGCTGCAGGCTATGGCCATAAATATGTACATAAGTAGGATTCAGTTATGACCGTTACGCGTAGAATTTCGAAATGAAACCTGCTTAACTTTTGTAAGTAAGCTGTAAGGAATGAACCTGCCAAATTTCAGCCTTCTACCTACACGGGAAGTTGGAGAATTGGTGATGAGTGTGTGAGTGAGGGCTTTGCCTTTTATAATTATAGATTTAGAAATATTTCTGGTTTTGCTATAGATTTAAATGCTTAACTCACTTTTCTTGATTTCATTATATTTTGCCCTTTCTCTGTGCAGTTTTTCCCCTTCGTAATAACAGTCGACAACGTCCGCCATTTTGAATTTTCTTATTTATGGCCCCATCTTCACGAAATTTGGTAGGCGGATTCCCTGCGCTAACCGAAACCGATGTACGTACTTATTTCGGTGGTATGACGTCACTGTCAGCCGCCATATTAAACTTTCCAACGGTCTTTGTTACTTATGGGCCCATCTTCAAGAAATTTGGTACGTGGGTTCCCATCGCTAACTGAATCCTACTTACGTACATATATACGTCCATAGCCTGCAGCTCGGTCACTGTGTGAGGCGGCGTTGGGTCCCCCATCCCAACGCCTCCCACATTGTTGGCTGCCTGCCTATATAGGGCCGTCTGTCGCTGCGGTCTGTACATTCCCTTCCTTGCTTCGCCACGGGATTCACGTCTCCATGCTGATAACTACAGCATTTTTATTTAATCCACAGCTTCTCTGCTGTTTTATTGTTCGTTTATTACTATTATAGTTATTGTGTAGGTATTTTAGACTTACTTTACATTGTTCAGGTACCCATTTCCTTTATCGTTCCAACCATACCCCTATTAACATGTCTGTCGAGGTGATCACCATCGATCAAAGAACTGTCACTTACCGAGTGGTTTCCATGCCCGGAGATGGCACCTACCTTTTCCATTCTCTTTGTTACATATTGCACGGTCATATCAGGCTCACTCTTGATATCCGGAGAAACATTGTGTCTTATGTATTGAATGACTGGGACAGGTTCAAGGTGTGGACTGATGACGGTACAGGAGATAATTATAATACACACAAGCACTATAACAGTGAAATGCTTAAGCCCTTCACCTATGGTTCTGCATGTGAGTTGATGGCTGCCGCTGAATTGTTCGGTTGTCACTTTCAAGTGTACCGAAATGGCCAAATATTTTACACCTTTCGACAACGGCCAATGTCTCTTAAACATCTTAGATTCACAGGTGACGATTTCAGTAATGGACACTTTGATGTTTATGAATGTTTAAACTCTCAAAAGCTGGATGTGAAATTATCAATAAAACCGGTTGTATGCTTACAACGCTTGACAGATGCCGAATGTCACTTCAACAAACCATGAAACTCAAACCGATTGTGACAGCAGCAATCCAAGCTGTGAGATTTGAAACAAGATTACTTTTCACATGGCCAACTGTACGTTGCATGCTCAAGAGTAAGCTCAGCGCACAGCTTGGTCATATTACAACCGGAGGGCCGAAATGACAATGTGGTATACAAAGAGATCCTTAACAAATAATTATTGGTATATTTTCCCTCAGTTTAGAAAGGTTTAATTTTCTTCTTAATAAAAATTTTAAGGCAGTACTTCGCCGCTGCGAAGCACGTGTATTTTGCTAGTGTCTTATAAATGTAAAAATCATGCTGCTGTGCTTTTCTGAATGTAGAATAAAAGAAAAATAATACCAGCTAATTAAATGAGATCAGTGCTATCAGGTGTTGTCACTGATTTGAAATCTGGTTGGAACAAAAACCTGCAGCCACAGTGTGCCCCCAGGACCGAGGTTGAGAAACACTTGCTTAAATGATATGCGGTTACTTTTAATGTATTTGATAAAGCTGCGTCAGGGATGTAAATCTAAAAAATAAAGGGAAACCTCACAGGAACAGTAGCACTGCTCTGACGCTGCGTGGCACCAGTTTGCAAAGCTGAGTCAAAAACGTGTGTACGCAATAGTTTGAGATGGCGTGAGAAAGTGCGTGGCTTTACGCCAAGTTTGGTTTTTATATATCATGATGTGAGCATGGAAATGGGCGTACGCACCATTTATACATGAGGCCCCAGGTGGTTAATTTAGTGTGGGAAAATGTTTTAATAAGATATTAATACTTTTGCTAATTTTCACAAGAAAGATATTTTATTTCTGATGATATTTAAAAGATAAACAAGCACTTACAATTTAACACTTACATATTTTAATAACATTCCTTATGACCTTTGTATTTTGTGACATGATCAATGAGACCTGTTTAAATTGTTTAAATAAGTGGACAAAGATATACTCTTGCTTGAGTAGCAATTACAATCAAGAGAAGTGTATATTTTAATGAGTCTGCTATTATTTAATATTTTCTTAATATTACTAGTTTTAAATTTAGTTTTTTTATTTTGAATGACATCACAGGTGGGGGCATAAGTTTCATAATTTGGATGTGGGTGTATACATTTCACAATTCATAATTTAGGGTACGGTATGTATTTCATAATTAATAATTTTGGGAAGAGGTATACTTTTCATAATTCATTATAAGGGTCGGTGTTTAAGGTCATCAATCATCCGTTTGACAGGTCCTATCTGGTATTACTAATTATGTAACATATTCTTAACATAAAAACAGCTTTATTTATAAAAAAAAGTAAAATATTCATACTGTTATACTTTATCTCCATTTTATTTTTTCTTCCTTCCATGTACTGTATTATTTGTGCATATTGTGCTAATTCAATGGCATATAATCTTTGTTTTGGGATTAGCAAGTCTGACAAAAACATCTCCACTGAACTAAGGTTAGCATTATATAAACGGCTTATGTGACATGTCCTTTGCTAGCTGTTTTTATATTTTTCTGTTTATTGTGTACATTTCTGCAGTTTTGTTCGAATATATTTATCATTATATTAACTCTTTCAGGGCTGATGTTGACTTTTGTCAAAATTCAGGGGTAGAGGACGGTAATGGGCTGTAAACTGCGACAAAACTCATCCTTATGTTTTAGTTCAACTCTCTTTGGTTGAAGGAAAGTTACGTAGCTGTGTTGATTTGACCTCAATCACCTGCATGTGCATGAGTATTGAACAGCAAACAGCCTCTAAAATGGCATCGACTACTGGCGAGACTAACACAAATGTGCAAAGCAAAATATTCCATGGTCATTGTACATATTATCGCTGAATCGGAAGCTGACGTTTTGGACTCTGAATTTGATGCAAGTGATCTGGAGATGGATATCGAAAACGAAAGTGAGCTACCAGCATCAGCCTATCGGTCCCCAGCTGATTATGCTGCTGAACGTGTTCGTGTAGCTGATACACCTACAGCAGCATTCGCCTAGGAGGACCACCACTTTTGATGACAAGAGGTACAAACCAAATTGTGTCACACTGCGACTCTGCCACCGTCGCCCACCTGCTGAGCGAAGACAAAAAGGTAGCCTGCCTGCCGTGCAGCCAGTGCTGCAAGATATGTCAAACAGGTGCCAACAGCAACCACAGCACGCAGCAACAGATGTTTTATGTTGATTTATGTGTAAAACCAGTGCATTGTGTTTTTCAGAAAACTGAGTTTTTCAGAAAAAAATATTCAGCCCTCAAAGAGTTAATACATTTAGAGCAAAACCTTCATAATCCAAAAAAATTTATTCTTAATCACTAAGCCTTAGTCGATTTAGGAACAACTACAGCTGTCATTCCTAAAGTGATAGAAATGTTTCTTTTTAACTTCTGTTTTATTTCATATGAACTATGTCTAGCTGATATCTTTTTTTTTTCACTTTTTTAACCCAATGCTGTTAGTTTCACTGGTAATATTAACTAATGACTGCTTTCTTGCCGTACATTTCCTGCTACAAAATCACAGCACTAATGCCAACAGCATGATGGGTAGGTATTATAGTGTCACTCTGGATGTTTGTTGCAGTCATTGTTTCCATAATTGTACTTCCAATCACAAGACCTAGCTTTTGCAAGTCTATATGATAAAGTTATTTTTATGATCATGGACCTGTGTACCACTTAGCCTGCAATTATTTTTACCCAAAGTTAATAGCTGGATAGTTCAATACAACATTGTTTCTTTTTATGCTGCTATGTCTAATTCTTAGTCCTTATATACTTATTGGAGTTGCACTGTTAAAAAATGTATCAACTGATGGAAGGCAGAAAGCATTAAAAACCTGTATTTCACACATCATCTTAGTTATAGTATTTTATGTTCCACTGGCTATTACATACATTACAGCAAAATTTGTTGACTCCAATATATGAATTTTTAAAAGGTCTCTGTATGCTACAATTATATCAATGATGAACCCCATTATTTACACACAAAGAACTGAAGAGATGAAGGAAGCTATATAGAAATTTTACAAAAGGATAAGTAGGAGAAGGGAAGGTAAAGCAATTAGTATCAAGCCTATGGCCCAATAATAGTGTTATTGCATTAAACACCATAAGACGATTACAAATAATAACTAATCAAGTAAATTCTAAATTATTTGTGACAATAATAGATGCTGCAGATGTTTTACTATTAAGTATTTGCATTTTATTAAAGCATCAATTATTTTATGTTGGCTTTGCAAACATTTTTTCAATATTGTAGCCACTGTCACAGAGTAGTAGATTAAGCAAACATTATTTAATTGATTGTATGAACAATGCAAATGGAAGTGCGTTTTTCTTAAAACTCAAATTTAAGAATATTTTCCTTTGTAAATGAAATTATCCTTTTATTTAAAAATAAGACACATTTACTAGATATACAACAAATAGTTGATGAAGGCAAAATTAAAATTTATAGTTACTATTTTTTATTAAAAGTTTGAGGATGCAGCAAGAATTAAAGCTCTTCTTCTTCTTTTGGCTGCTCCCGTTAGGGGTCACCAGAGCGGATCATCTTCTTCCATATCTTTCTGTCCTCTGCATCTTGTTCTGTTACACCCATCACCTGCATGTCCTTTCTCACCACATCCATAAATCTTAGGCCTTCCACTTTTTTTCTTCCTTAGCAGCTCTGTCCTAGCATCCTTCTCCCAATATACTCAGCATCTCTCCTCTGCACATGTCCAAACCAACGCAATCTCGCCTCTCTGACTTTGTCTCTCAACCATCCAACTTGAGCTGACCCTCTAATGCACTCATTTCTAATCCTATCCATCCTCGTCACAACCAGTGCAAATCTTAGCATCTTTAACTGTGTTACCTCCAGCTCTGTCTCCTGCTTTCTGGTCAATGCCACCGTCTCCAGCCCATATACCATAGCTGGTCTCATTTCCGTCCTGTAGACCTTCTGTTTCACTCTTGCTGATATCCGTCTGTCACAAGTCACTCCTGACATTCTTCTGCACTCTCTTTTTCACCTCTCTTCAATAATCCCCTTTACTCTGTACTGTTGATCCCAAGTATTTAAACTCATCCACCTTCGCCAACTCTACTCCTTGCATCATCACCATTCCACTGACCCCCCTCTCATTTACCCACATGTATTCTGTCTTGTTACTACTGACCTTCATTCCTCTCCTCTCTAGAGCATATCTCCACCTCTCCAGGGTCTCCTCAACCTGCTCCCTATTATAGCTAAAAATCACAATATCATCAGCAAAAATCATAGTCCACAGGGACTCCTGTTTAATCTCGTCTGTCAACCTCTCCATCACCATTGCAAATAAGAAAGGGCTAAGAGCCGATCCCTGATGTAATCCCACCTCCAACTTGAATGCATCCGTCACTCCAACCGCAGACCTCACCACTGTCACACTTCCCTCGTACATATCCTGTACAACTCTTACATACTTCTCTGCCACTCCCGACTTCCTCATACAATGCCACAACTCCTCTCAAGGCACCCTGTCATGTGCTTTCTCCAGGTACACAAAGACGTAATGCAACTCCTTCTGGCCTTCTCTATACCTCTCCATCAACACCCTCAGAGCAATCATCACATCTGTGGTGCTCTTTCTTGGCATGAAACCATACTGCTGCTCACTAATCATCACCTCACTTCTTAACGTAGCTTCCACTACTCTTTACCATAACTTCATGCTGTGGCTCATCAATTTTGTCCCCCTGTAGTTACTACAGTCCTGCACATCCCCCTTATTCTTAAATATCGGCACCAGTACACTTCTTCTTCACTCCTCAGGCATCCTCTCACTTTCCAAGATTCCATGAAACAATCTGGTTAAAAACTCCACTGCCATCTCTCCTAAACACCTCCATGATTCCACAGGTATGTCATCTGGACCAACGGCTTTTCAGTTCTTCATCCTCTTCATAGCTGTCCTTACTTCCTCGTTGGTAATCCGTTGCACATCCTGATTCACTATCTCCACATCATCCAACCTCTTCTCTCTCTCATTCTCTTCATTCATAAGCCTCTCAAAGTACTCTTTCCATCTGCTCAACACACTCTCCTCGCTTCTGAGTATGTTTCCATCTTTATCCTTTATTACCCTAACCTGCTGCACAACTTTACCAGCTCGGTCCCTCTGTCTAGCCAATCGGTACAGGTCCCTATCTCATTCCTTACTGTCCAACCTCTCATACAACTCATCATACACCTTTTCTTTAGCCTTCACCACCTCTCTCTTCACCTTGCACCTTATCTCCTTGTACTCTTGTCTACTTTCTGCATGTCTCCGACTATCCCACTTCTTCTTTGCCATCCTCTTCCTCTGTATACAGTCCTGTAATTCCCCATTCCACCACCAGGTTTCGTTTTCCTCTTTCCTCTGTCCAGATGTCACGCCAAGCACCCTTCTTGCTGTCACCCTTACTACATCTGCTATAGTTGCCCAACTGTCTGGTAACTCTTCACTACCACCTAGTGCCTTTCTCATCTTCTCCCTAAACTCAACCTTGCAGTCTTCCTTTTTCAGATTCCACAATTTCATCCTTGGCTCTGGCCTCATTCTCTTCCTCTTCTTAATCTCCAATATCATCCTACAAACCACCATCCAATGCTGCTTAACTACACTTTCCCCTCCCACCACTTTTCAGTCTTCAATCTCCTTCAGATTGACTCTTCTGCAAAGGATGTAATCTACCTGTGTTCATCTTCCTCTACTTGTATGTCACCCTATGTTCCTCCCTCTTCTTAAAATATGTATTCACCACAGCCATGTCCATCTTTAATCCACTATCCTCTGACCTTCTTCATTTCTCTCCTTGACATCATACCTACCCATTACCTCTTCGTCTCCTCTGTTTCTTCACCAACATGTCCATTGAAATCCGCTCCAATCACCACTTTCTGTCCCTTGGGTACACTATTCATCACTTCATCCAACTCACTCCAAAGATCTTCTTTCTGATCCATTGCACACTCAACTTGCGAGGCATATGCACTGACATTCATCATCACACCTCCAGTTTCCAGCTTCATAATCATTACTCTGTCTGACAATCTTTTCACCTCCAAAATACTCTTGACATACTGTTCCTTCAGAATAACCCTACTTCATTTCTCCTCCTAACCACACCATGATAGAACAATTTGAATCCACCTCTGATCCACCTGGCCTTACTCCCCTTCCATTTAGTCTCTTGCACACACAATATGTCAACCTTCCTTCTCTCCATCATATTGGCTAACTCTCTCCACTTACCAGTCATACTGCCAACATTCAAAGTTCCTACCCTCAGTTCCACTCTCTTTACCTTCCTCCTTTCCTCCTGCCTCCAGACATGTCTTCCCCTTCTTCTTCTCCTTCTTCTCCTTCGGCCAACAGAAGCCCAATTTCCACCAGCACCCTGTTGACTAACAGTACTGGCGGTCGTTGTTATCTTGGGGCTCGACCGATTCGGTATGGAAATTTGTATTGTTGTCCGCATATAACATTACAAAATAAAATGTAGCTCAATTCAATGTGTTTGTATTTGGTGTGTACTTTAATCTACAAGCCTGAAGCATTGTATAAAATTACAAATATACTGAAAGCAATGCTCAAAATTAAATTAAATGCAGATAAAAATCAATGCATCGATACATTTTGTATGCTTTTCCTGGTTCATTTATCTTGAACAATTTTAGACTAGTGTTGATTGGCAAAAATTTTCACAGCAAATATGTTGTATTCTCAGGTGAACTTGTTTGCCAAATATTTTCCTGAAAATTCATTGTGCAGGCTTAGATAAACTGTTTTTTTTTCCAATGCCCCGTGATGCTTTGCGAGACCAGTTTGACATCATGTGAACTTTCACACATGCATATTGGATGCATACTCTGCCTAACATTTCATATCGTTGCCCAGTCTGCTTCGTACATGATTAGCACACACGTGTGTTAAAAAAAAAAAAACTTGCAGTATTTTCATTTGAGGGGTACATGTGATGATTATAATGTAAATATTATCTGCAGAGCCAGCAAATATCTGAAACTAACTCCTGTGTGCTCACTCACATGCCACCATGCTCCATGTCTAATTTACTATGTTGTCCAAATGCATGTGCAATTAGACAGGGACCGCAGTTAAAATTAACCTTGAGGGAGCCCAAACTCAGAAAACACATGACATCCTGTAAAATCATAATAATAAAAGATTTATTACTGCTCACACAGCATTTCTATCTTTTTGATGGAAAAGGCGTGAATGATATGCTCAGATACATTACAAACAAAAAGAATGTGTGAAGCCACTACTTCAAACAACGGAATGAGCCAGTCCCATGCTGTTGCTTCATGACACAGCCAATTACTGCCGTGAAAATTTTTTTTCTTCAGCTATTGCTAGTTTCCATTCAGTTTTTGTACTTTCTTTGTGATTATCATTCTGCCTGCATCTTGTTGTCTGAGGCATAGGCACATTAGCACAATAGCTGGCACTGCTGTTCCATAGCTCATGCCACAATAATTAGTTCAGTATAGATGGCAAATGCTTTCCTTGGGCTCAGGGACTCATAAAAGACCATTGCACCACCAATAATGCATTCTAAAATAGTTCATTTTCAAATTGACTTCAATGCATTTCGCTGAAAATTTTGGTGATTTCACAGGACTCATGCTGAAGCAAACTCCACGGGTTTACTCATCACTAATAAAAATAATGGTTCAAAAATTTAATGGCTACCTTTGAACAACATCACAACCTAACTTTTCTCGCTTTCAGACATACAGAGACCACCTGCAAAGTCTTAAGGTAATTTGTCAAAAAGATAATTTGTTATTTCTTGTGTCATTTAATGTGAAGAGATCTGTGCTGTTTTGCTAGCCCTCAGCAGATCACTCTGTATAAGGAGGGCAGACAGTCTTCATAGCTTGATCACAATGCTGACGATGAACAAAATTTTCTAGACCCTTTGCATACTTTTACATGACTGAATGCCATCTTCATTGCTAGTCTGCAACACTCAGACTTTACTTTAATCTGCAAATTCATAAGACTCATTTTTAAGATTATAATACATCTTTTTAATTTTTTTTTAATTTTAGGCTCCAAAGCATCAGTTACCATTCTGTCCTCTTCTTCTGGTCTTTATTATCTGCCCACAGCCCAAACTGCAGGCCATACACCAACGCTACCCTGTCCTCTTCCCCACACTTTTTCCTGATCACAGACTAACCCCTCTGATTGATGAGACTGCATGCTGAATTAACCTCTTCATCTCCAGAGCACTCTATTAAGCCACAAACATTCAGAGCTGCTCAAAGGATTTACAGAAACAATACAATGTTTGATTCACTTTAAATTAAGTCTTGATGAAAAATGACAAGTTTTTACACTCTGTTAAGCTGAGAAAGAGTCTAAACAAATAATCACTCTATTTAGACAAAGTTCTGTTCTATTCCATTCTAATTCTATTGCAAATCCCAAGTAGAACTTAATTATGGTTAATCAGTTGTATGCCTTTTAATTGTATTCCAGCACATTAACAACAACTGTAATCTATGAATATTTAAAGATATTTGTCCTATTTCAAAAAGAATAACTGAAGCAGGTAAAGATTTTACAGCACAACAGCATATTCTTAAAGCTTGTACTTGACTAACATCCAGCCTTTTTAAACAAGAATGTGAAGCTGACCCATAAGCTTTACAACCAGATTACAAATACATCTAATTAAACACTTAATGTCAAGATGGTCAAAAGCCTTGTGTACACTTGCAGAGATCTGGGTTCAAATCTGGATTGGCTTATGGAGGGTAAGAGAAGGAACCAAGGTGTGGAAATGGGGGGAATATGAGTATTTAGGCAGCAGGAAAGAACATTAATGGCTTTATGATTCATTTGTGTTTGTACATATTGTGATGATCAAAAACTGTCAAGGAATTGTAGTTATTCTAATACAGAAATAGGAATCATTTTAAATTATAGTACAGTGGAAATTACTAATAATATCACTACACTGTATGTCTGTAACATACTGTTAAAAGAAAAAAATCTTTGTTTAGGAAAAATATGTTAATGATAATATTCATATTATTATACTGTTTATGTGAAACATTATGTCATGAACTATATTTAATCAAAATAAAGACATAACACAAGTGAATGAATTCCATAAATTTTCCTTCAGATGCCTTACTGTATTAATTGCATACATTGTGCCGATGTAATTGCATGTACTCTTTGTTTGAAACGTCTCAAGTGAACTAAGAAAGGTTCACATTAGTCAGTTTTATGAATATGATTAGCATCTCATTAAAAGCACTGGCATTCCCTATATAAAATAGCTTGTTAAATATGAAACAGTAAAGAAGGCAGAACTGAATTGCAAAAACTGCAACAACAAGAATTTTATAACTCTTTGCAGAATATGTCAAATTTAAATGTTTTTTGGATGTTTAATGAGAGCTTCATTTTTTACTTACAGACAGAGCTGTACTCCTGCATGCCAAAAACAAAATAAATTCTTATTACTTTTCCATTTCTTTAAGGTTACATTGCAAAAATTATTTTTAATAGGTTAGATTAATCTTCTTTTTTTAATTCATAAGCTAATGAAAAAAGCAGTAAGTACACAGTCTAAATTAGTACAATTTTCAGTGATTGTTTTTTTTTTTTTTTAGAAATTTCAACAATGTGTCTGTATGATTCTGTTTCAAAAGTTTATTGTGTATTCTTTTCAAATTATTGTGTTCAAAAGAAAAGCAATTTCAAAAATATTTGAACAATTGTACTTTTTTATATCATATTACTATTCACAAACTGATGAAGGCAAAATACTGGGGAAGTATAAAGATATGTTTGTATTGTTTAGGATATCTTACCTTAAATGTTATTGTGTAACTTGTGAGCATGTTGAGAGCACAGATTATACTAATATGTTGTGAATATTATTGTATATCTATTAAAAGGACATATAATAAATAATAATAATAATGCATTTTATTTATAGGGCACTTTAAATTAGCAGTAAATCTCAAAGTGCAACATAAAAAGATTAAACAAAGGCAAGGCAAGATAAAAACAGAGATAGTACATTAATAAATGTAAATAGTAATAATAATAATAATAAATAGTACATTATTCAAATTTCAAAACAATTATTTAGAGGCAATGATGTAAATACTGTTGTCAGAAGGACTCTAAATTAACAGCAAATATCTAAATATTTTTTCCTAGAAAAATGTATATTACACTGAATGAAAAAGCCAAGAATCTGCTTGTGATGAGTTCTCAGAGTTTAAAAAGTTCTGCAAATAATACATTTGTTCGTCCAGAAATGTTTTATATAAGAGGCTTACAGGAGTTGTCCTTTGCTAACTGTTTTTATATTTTTTTATTTATTATGTATATTTTTGCAGTGTTTTCAAATATATTTGTCATTATATTAATATATTTAGATCAAAGTCTTCACAATCCAAAATATCTTGCTGTTGTTCACTTGGCCTTTGTCGACTTAGGCACAACTACAGCTGTCATTCCTAAACTGATAGAAATGTTTGTTTTTAACTCCAGTTTTATTTCATATGAAGCGTGTTTAGCTGATATGTTTTTTGTTCATTTCTTTAACTCAATGCAGTCACTTTCACTGGTAATATTAGCTTATGACCGCTTTCTTGCCATATGTTTCCCTCTTCAATATCACAGCATTAATTCTAACAGCAGGATGGTAGGAATCATAGTGTCACTCTGGATGTTTGCTGCAGTCAGTTTTTCCATTACTGTGCTTCTAATCAGAAGACTCAGCTTCTGCCAGTCCACGGTGGTAAACAGTTATTTTTGTGATCATGGACCCGTGTACTTCTTAGCCTGCAATGACATTTACCCAAACGTAACAATTGCTTGGTTTGATACAGCTGTGTTTCTTTTTTTACCTTTATGCCTCATTCTCTGTTCTTATATATTCATTGGTGTTACACTGTTTAAAATGAGATCAACTGATGGAAAGCAAAAAGCACTAAAAACCTGCATTTCACACATAATCTTGGTTGTAATATTTTATGTTCCTCTGGCTATTACGTATGTTTTGTCACAGTTTATTGATTCCAATATAAGAATTCTTAATAACTCTCTGTCTGCTACAATTCCATCAATGCTGAACCCAATTATTTACACACTAAAAACTGATGAGATGAAGACAGCTATGAAGAAAGTAGTCAAAATCAAATTTCTGGCATAGTAATTGTGTTATTACATTATAGAGTATGAGACAATTACAAGTTATAACTAATAAAGTAAATTCAAATTTATCTGTGCAGATGTCATTATTTTGTTTACTAAGTTTTTGCCATCCATCCATCCTCTTCCACTTATCCAAGATCAGGTCGCGGGGGCAGCAGCTTGAGCAGAGATGCCCAGACTTCCCTCTCCCTGGCCACTTCTTCTAGCTCTTCCGGGAGAAACCCAAGGCATTCCCAGGCCAGCCAAGAGACATAGTCCCTCCAGTGTGTCCTGGGTCTTCCCTGGGGCCTCCTCCCGGTTAGACATGCCCGGAACACTTCAACAGGGAGGCGTCCAGGAGGCATCCTGATCAGATGCCCGAGCCACCTCATCTGACTCCTCTCGATGTGGAGGAGCAGCAGCTCTACTCTGAGTCCCTCCCGGATGACTGAGCTTCTCACCTTATCTTTAAGGGAAAGCCCAGACACCCTACGGAGGAAACCCATTTCTGCCGCTTGTATTCGCGATCTCGTTCTTTTGGTCACTACCCATAGCTCATGACCATAGGTGAGGGTAGGAACATAGATCAACCGGTAAATTGAGAGCTTTACCTTGCGGCTCAGCTCCTTTTTCACCACGATAGACTGATGCAGAGCCCACATCACTGCGGACGCCGCACTGATCCGCCTGTCGATCTCACGCTCCATTATTCCCTCACTCGTGAACAAGATCCCGAGATACTTGAACTCCTCCACTTGGGGCAGGATCTTACCCCCAACCCTGAGAGGGCATTCCACCCTTTTTCGGCTTAGGACCATGGTCTTGGATTTGGAGGTGCTGATTCCCATCCCAGCCGCTTCACACTCAGCTGCGAACTGATCCAGAGAGAGCTGAAAATCACAGCCTGATGAAGTAAACAGGACAACATCATCTGTAAAAAGCAGTGACCCAATCCTGAGTCCACCAAACCGGACCCCCTCAACGCCCTGGCTGCACCTAGAAATTCTGTCCATAAAAGTTATGAACAGAATCGGTGACAAAGGGCAGCCCTGGCAGAGTCCAACTCTCACTGGAAATGGGTTTGACTTACTGCCGGAAATGCGGACCAAGCTCTGACACCGATTGTACAGGGACCGAACAGCCCTTACCAGGGAGTCCAGTACCCCATACTCTCGGAGTACCCCCCAGAGGATTCCCCAAGGGACACTGTCAAATGCCTTTTCCAAGTCCACAAAACACATGTAGACTGGTTGGGCAAACTCCCATGCACCCTCCAGGATTCTGCTAAGGGTGTAGAGCTGGTCCACTGTTCCACGACCAGGATGAAAACCACACTGTTCCTCCTGAATCCGAAGTTCCAACTATCCGACGGACCCTCCTCTCCAGGACCCCCGAATAGACTTCTCCAGGAAGGCTGAGGAGTGTGATCCCTCTGTAGTTGGAACACACCCTCCGGTCCCCTATCTTAAAGAGGGGGACCACCACCCCCATCTGCCAATCCAGAGGCACTGTCCCTGATGTCCATGCAATGTTGTAGAGGCGTGTCAACCAAGACAGTCCCACAACATCCAGAGCCTTGAGGAACTCCGGGCGTATCTCATCCACCCCTGGGGCCCTGCCACCAAGGAGTTTTCTGACCACCTCAGTGACCTCGGTCCCCAGGCTCTGCTTCCTCATTGGAAGGCATGTTAGTGGAATTTAGGAGGTCTTCGAAGTACTCCCCCCACTGACCCACAACGTCCCGAGTCGAGGTCAGCAGTGCACCATCCCCACCATATACAGTGTTGACACTGCACTGCTTCCCCCTCCTGAGACGCCAGATGGTGGACCAGAATCTCCTCGAAGCTGTCCGAAAGTCATTCTCCATGGCCTCTCCAAACTCCTCCCATGCCCGAGTTTTTGCCTCAGCAACCACCAAAGCCGCATTCCGCTTGGCCTGCCGGTACCTATCAGCTGCCTCCAGAGACCCACAGGACAAAAAGGTCCTATAGGACTCCTTCTTCAGCTTGACGGCATTCCTCACCGCCGGTGTCCACCAACGGGTTCAGGGATTGCCGCCACGACAGGCACTGACCACCTTACAGCCACAGCTCCAGTCAGCCGCCTCAACAATAGAGGCACGGAACATGGCCCATTCGGACCCAATGTCCCCCACCACCCTCGGGATGTGGTAGAAGTTCTGCTGGAGTTGGGAGTTGAAGCTACTTCTGACAGGGGACTCTGCCAGACGTTCCCAGCAGACCCTCACAACACGTTTGGGTCTACCAGGCCTGACCAGCATCCTCCACCACCATCAAAGCCAACTCACCACTTGGGGCCTCATGTATAAACGGTGCGTACGCACAGAAATGTTGCGTAAGAACTTTTCCACGTTCAAATCGCAAAGTATAAAACCTACACTTGGCGTAAAGCCACGCACTTTTCCACGGTACCTCATACCTTGTCGTACACAAGTTCTCCGCTCGGTTTTGCAGACTGGAGGCACCCAGCGTCAAAGCAGTGCTACTGTTCCTGTGTGGTTTATCTTTCTTTTTCAGATCCACATCCCTGACGCGGCTTTATAAATACACTGAAATTATCCGCATATTGTTTATTAGTTTAATGCATCTGATTGTAATTAACCTGTAACAATATAATGGTCCACAGAATGGTCAAACTATTCCAAATACAATAGGTGCTTTATAGTTGTTACTCTCACTGCACCTTATTCTTCTTCTTTCAGCTGCTCCCGTTAGGGGCTGCCACATCGGATAATCTTTTTCCATATTAGTCTCACTGCACCACTCGGAGTATTTATATCACTGTATCTGAGTGTAAATCACAGGATTACAGCAGCTGATTGGAAAGAGAATTATCGGTATACAGCATAAAGCACACGCTGCCTCAGCCATTTGCTATTTGAACTGGTCTTATCCAACAAACGCTTCAGAACCTTTCCTGTTCGGAACCTCGCGGTTCACAAACAGTTTCATCCCAAGAACTATACACGCACTCAATCACTCCATCAAGTGCTCCTTGTAGAACTATTTGTACTTATGATACAGTTATAATATTGCACAACCTGAGCCACTTTATAAAGCGCGTATTTACATATGATGACGATATCATTTTTAAGATGAAATGCAGCAAATTATATTTATTATATTATACAGATAAAACTTTGACTACACGGTGCCGCAGCGCTAGCGAGTAATTTGAGCTTCATTCACAGTTTGTTCCTGCCTCGCGCTGTATTGTTGCTGTGGCTGGCGCGACACTGGAAGGATAGATGGATAGAATAATTGAACATTATGAAGATATTTCAATGTCCCTTAAAAGTTTTGAAGAATCGGCGTTCTAAGCTTACAGATGGCTTAACGTCTATTACAGAGCTGATTGTGTGGTGATTGGGTATTTGCAGAAAGAAAAGGAAGGACAGGAATTGGAGGTTAGTATGTTTGAAAAAGACAGTACAGGGAGTCCCCGGGTTACGGACATCCGACCTATGACATACGAACGGGGCTGCAGTTGCGACGCATGTGCCTCAGTAACTGCCGCTCCGTCATCTTCTGCCTGGGGACGCTGCAAGCGGTGGCTGGATGGAGGCTGGAGGGGGTCGATTTCGCTGCTCGAGCAGTGTAGCGTCACCTCGGGCGGCTCCCTGCGGCAAGCTGTTTCACTGTCCGCCTACCACACACGACTGCCTGTTCATTCTAGGTGGGCAGCTGGTAATGCTGCAAGCGGTGACCCAGTTGTGGCTGAACGGAGGCCATTTAGGGTGAATGAGGCGGCGCGGGGTAGCATTGCAGTGTGCCTCGGATGGCTGAGTGTTGAATGGGGGCGGTGATGCAGCGGACATTGCAGACAGCATACTGTAGTGGAGGTGACTGTGAGGTGGGCTGGTGAACCGCCTCTCGCTGCCCCCATTCATTCTCAATAGCAAGCCTGCTTGTACTTTTATGCACATAGCAGGAAGTTGTCTCTTGTCAGTATAGGGTGGCCCAGATCTTATTATGCAGATCCAGATCGTCTGGATGACTTTGATTTATGCAAGGACGATTGCAGTTGATTTTCTATGTAATAAACTAAATAAGTTATAGCGTAATGAAAATTGCATAATTAGATTTGGACCACCCTATACATCAGACATGTTAACGTCTGGTGCCTTCCTGCTGTGATAACGTGCACAGTGCTGTGCAGAAGAGCTCATCTTAATCTTTTGTCTTCACCCTTCAAGAATGTCTCTGAAACACAAATCTCATGCAAGTGCTGGTGATATAGTTACAGTTGGTCAACAATAGCATTTATTAAAATAATGTATCTGTTCTGACTTACATACAAATTAGCTTAAGTACAAACCTACAGTGCCTATCTCGTACGTAACCCGGGGGACTGCCTGTACTGCTGCAATAAATTACTTCATCAAAGGTCGCACATGGTGCAGCAAGCATCTTGCAACGGACATGAACAATCACTGCACCACCGTGTTTCCATGTTTAATAACATGCTTTAACTCCTTTTATCATAAAAATGATATCACGTATACTTCTCAGTATTTTAATTATTCAGAGAGCTGTAATATCAGGAATGTAATGGATTCCGTGTCCTGTCAGAGGAAGAGAAAGAACGGAAGCATGTAGAGATTCACGCACATAGAAGATCAAATACAAAACAAAGCATTTAACATGCTACTTTAGTTACGATAGGATTTGAGAAACTAGTAAATTAAGCGATTTCAAGATGAAGTTTATGACGTTCTGCTTTAATGACAGAATAAACTACGTGATTAAAGTGGATATTTAGAGATTAAAGTTGTCATTTCGTGCTTTTTTCACAATGTGCGCCTTTTTTTTTTCTCTGTACCCTAATAAGCTTTCATATGACACTCAGACGGTGGGCTACGACTTGCCTTTTCACTGCGACTTTGATAGGTGACAACTTCTTTTTTTATTTCGGGCACTGTGCGACTTTGTGACACGCTATGTCACTCGATCAACTTCCTTTTGTTGTTTATACCACTGTTTAAACCAACAAATAGTACGTTTTTCTTTGCCTCCACTTGGTATTCGCTGAAATTATTCTATTTTTCCTCGTACTTTTGCCGTTGCCTTTTCACAGAACAGTGAGCTTAAGGGCTATTTATATTGATTTGCATATTCAAAGAAGTGTAATTCTGGGAGGAGTTGGGGTGAGACAGCAGGCGCGTGCACATGCGTTAATTTCTACTCTGACCGGGATTTATGTAGCGGAAGAATGTGGAAGTTGGCGAACGCACAGATTTATGCATCTGGAATTTTTTATGCGTAAGTACATTTCCACTTTTGTGCTTACGTCATGTTATAGTGCGAATTCTATGCACAGCGTTATGCATGAGGCCCCTGGTGTTGCAAACATTCTCATAACTATAGTCTTGCCCCTGTAGGCATCCCCATAATAATCTTCTTCCCTGTAGACCATCTCATAATAAAATTTCCTTCCCAGTCCATCTTCTCATAACAACTGCTTTGCCTGGCAGGACGTATTTGTCACCAGGCGGTGAGCATTACCTGATTACCCCTCCCTTCATTCTCACTGCCTAATCCTGAGCTGTTAAGTTCAATGGCTTTTCAGTTAATCAGTTCTTAATGATTCCATTCTTAACATATTAGCTGGGATCAGAAGGACCCATATATGAAAAGTGGACTGCCTCATTAATAATCCAATAACTGATTGCATGTTGCACTACCATCCTGTATGGCTAAGACTAGCATAATAGGCGACTGTGCCAGTCTCGCAAGTGCAGAGCTTTACTGATAAGGGCCAAACTGTGAGTAACCTTGATACAGTGCTTCATGTTTGAGAGAAAGAAAGAAAAAAGACAAGCCTTTAACAATTGCTTCTTTAAGCTAACTAATATGTGCTACTGCATATTTTTGTTATTATCACTAAGATGGATAAAGAGTCATTGGCATATAAACTTAAATGCTAGCTAAATTAAACATAAATGTGCATGCTAATATAAGAGTCCATGGCTGCAGACAGCAGCGCTGTTAAGTCATGGCATGCAGCTGCCCACTGGTCTGGCAGAGGCCAGGCTACTGCTTACTTCACAGGCATATGTGCAGGAAAAAGTCCCTAACTTTCGACAATCAACTTTTAAGCCCCTATATTGCTCAGACTAACTAATATCATAATGCATTGTATTTTAACTTCATCGTCTAAGGTATTGATGAGTCCTAATAAATCTAAATGTCAAATTAGTGAGTATACATTTCATTCTTGCCTATGTACACAGTTTGTTTAATCATCCGTCAGTGAGAAGCTCAGCACCTGCATTCTCAAAACAAAATCTGCCCATTTGCTTCTTCAGAGAGCAAGATGACCTTAACTCACAGCTTGACTCATAGAAACTCAAAACAAAGCAAGTGAAAAGACAGACAGGCCAGGGCCTTTCTGACAAAATAAACAGTGTCCTTTCAAAGCTGCTTCAAGCCTAGACTTTTCATAGTTAATAGCATTACAACAAATGATAAAGCATATTTATCCTTAATCAAAATTCTCTGCTGAGGATGCTTATCTTAATTTTGTAGTACAGCAGAATTTCACTTAAGTAAGTGTGTAGTTTTTGAATATTTTTTAGTAATGAATATTTCTGCAAATGGTAACATAGTACTGAAGTGATTGTTCTCAATTCAAAGTTATTGAACCTTTGTTTGACTGAACATACATGAAACTTAATGTTTACACCTGACAAAATAACAATACAAAATGCTCAATATAAATCTTAGGAATCAAACACGCATCCAGTGCCTTATTTATAAACTACCTTTAAAAACTGTTAGAAACATTAGTTTGCATGCCTTGGTACACTTAATGGCTGAATCTCATTTTAAAGCTAAATGTCAGTACATGAAAAGTTTTGCCATCAATTTTCCTGAATATTATCATACATATCAATATATAGGTGCTGTCTCTCTTAGGGTGAAATCCTGCTGGACCGATGCTAGAGAAAAGAGAATGGCAAAAATGACTTGGAAAAACCCATGCCAGCTGTGTCTGAAGCTACAGTATACAGAAAGTAGTGCAGGACGTCTGTAAATTGGCCAGGTCAGGATGGCAAGTGCTCAAAGTTGCTCTAAGCAGAATGATTACTGCTGAATGTCTCTTCCAGCCTCAGAGAAATGCCTCTTCCTACCGACCCACTATAAAATCTTGATATTCCTCTCATTAATTTGTCTAATTACAGTATATTAGTCTCAGTCTTAAGAGATTACTCTATTGCACTGCAACCTTCCTTTTGTCAAGTATACAGGGTGGATTCCTAAGTCTTTTTCTTGTTCTCATGTCGTTCTTACAGCACATTGTGATGATCAAAACTAGAGAGAAATTAATACAGTTAATCCAACACTGAATGTGAAATAATTTTAAGTCATACTGCACTGAAAATCACATATATTATTATCATATATGTAAACCAGTAATACCAGATAGAAACTGTCAAATAGATGACTGATAACCTCCCACCTCCCATTTTTGAATTATGAAATGTACACCCCCACCTACAATGGTGGGTTGACTTCTGTCATGATTTATGACCTCTAAGCCTCTGTTTTTGAGGGAAAGGCTTTGTAAACCATACCCATTGTCATACTTCATTCCCGACTCCCACACACAGAAGGTATGCTTCATCTCCCCTAACAGCCAATAAGGTCCCCCCGTGTCGCTCCATATGATGAGAGAACTTATTCTATATAAAAATCTATCATTTTAGTACAAACACTATGAAACACCCAGAATGAACACCCTTGTGAATGCTTCTAAGAAAATGAAAACAAGAACAGTTTCCAGAATGTTTGAGCTAAGGAACCATTGATTCAGTTCTGTTTGGTACAATTCTAATTGTTCTTTGGGACGAGTACAATTAAAAGAAGCCATAGCTGAAGAGCCTGGTCATGAAGACTGTGGATTGCTTTAACATCTTTCTGCCTTTTCAAAAGACTCATATGTTTCCAGAAAATGCTGTCAATGATTTCAAAAATGAACATTCTATCAATGAGGCTATTGTATGCGCCTTTCATAACATGGATGACAACTCTTACTCAGTAATACGCAATATAGCCGATACCTTCTTAAAACACCATTTCTCTGAACCTGATACATCTCAAGCACCTTTGGGATTTTACGGGGAATATAATATGGAAAAAGCAGATGAAGTGTCTGAACTGAATGTTCCTTTGATATTAAATATTTTTGCTTAGTTATAATAGCATATTGTGTTGCAATAACTGGTAAAGCATCTGAATTTTAATATTGCTTTTGAAAATTGTCAGTAAAGTACCATTGATTTTTAAAATGCTGACATTTTTCTTTTACAGTTGTAAGATGTAAGACTACATGAAAAACGTTTATTATAACCCTGCAAATCCTAGGGCCTCATGCATAACACCGTGCGTGGAATTCACATATAAACATGGCGTAAGGACAAAAGTGGAAATGTGCGTACGCACAAAAAAATCCAGATGCATTAATCTGTGAGTATGGCAACTTCGACATCCTTATGCTACATAAATCCCGGTCAGCGTGAAAAGTAACGCACGTGCCTGCCACCACTTCCCAACTCCTCCATGTAAATCAATATAAACAGCCCTTAAGCTCAGCATTCTGTAAAAAGACAATGGCAAAAGCAAGGGGGAAATAGAAGAATTTCAGCGAATACCAAGTGGAGGCAAGGAAAAACTTACTATTTGTTGGTTTAAGCAGTGATATAAACAACAAAAGGAAGTTGATCGAGTGGCAGAGAAATTCGAAAGTTCCTATCTATTCCTGTCCTTCATTTTCTTTCACCAAGTAACCAATCGCCACACGATCAGCTCTGTAATAGATGCAAAGCCATCTGTAAGCTTTTAACACCAATTCTTCAAAGCTTTTATGAAACATTGAAATATCTTTGTAGTACATGTTTAATTATTCCATCCATCTATCCATCCAGTTCACGAAGCAGGAACAATCCCTGAACGGGGACGCCAGCTCGACGCTAGCGCTGCGTCACCGTGTCCTCACATGTTTAATTATTACCAATATACATTATTTTAATGAAGTTTAAAACTTATCTGTAGAATGTAATAAACATGCTTTACTGCATTTCATCTTAAAAATGATATCAAGAGCTCCAAGAAGATAGTGCTTGGAAATCTAAATCGACTTAGAAGCGAATCATCATCATATGTAAATACGTGCTTTATAAAGTGACTCAGGTCCCTACAGGACCTGAGGCAGCCTTTGCTAGATGCTATATCCCAATAATTATCTCATATTATATATGGGAATAATGTATTTTTGTTCTTTTTAACAATATTTATATCTTGATTTTCATTCTACTTTTCTAGGTGTTCTAATTGTTTAATAAATCCATTATTTACTAATTAGTGGGTCTGATGCTTAAAGTAGTTGCAGCCTTTGATTATTCAGTGATGTTTGCCAGCGTGTCTGCTCTGCTCATTTTTAATTGTCATTAATAAGATACAAGGAAGGGGAAAAACTACACACAGAAAGGGCAAAATATAATGAAACCAAGAAAAGAGAGTCAAGCATTTAAATCTATAGCAAAAGCAGAAATATTTCTAAATGTCTTATAAATGTAAAAATCATGCTGCTGTGCTTTTCTGACTGTAGAATAAAAGAAAAATAATACCGGCTAATTAAATGAGATCAGTGCTATCAGGTGATGTCACTGATTAGGAATCTGGTTGGAACAAAAACCTGCAGCCACAGTGTGCCCCCAGGACCGAGGTTGGCTTAAACAATATGCGGTTACTTTCAATGTATCTGATAAAGCGTCAGGTATGTGAATCTAAATAATAAAGGGAAACCTCACAGGAACAGTAGCACTACTCTGACACTGGGTGGCGCCAGTTTGCAAAGCTGAGTCAAAAACGTGTGTACGCAATAGTTATGCCAAGTTTAGTTTTTATACATCGCGATGTGAGCATGGAAATGGGCATACGCACCGTTTATACATGAGGCCCCAGGTGGTTAATTTAGTGTGGGAACATTTTTTGATAAGATATTAATACTTTTTCTAATTTTCACAAGACATTTTATTTCTTATGATATTTAAAAGATAAACAAGCACTTACAATTTAACACTTATATATTTTAATAACATTCCTTATGACCTTTGTATATTGTGACATGATCAATGGGACCTGTTCAAATTATTTAAATAAGTGGCCAAAGATACACTCTTGCTTGGGTAGGGTAGGAATTACAATCAAGAGAAGTGTATATTTTAATGAGTCTCCTATTATTTTATATTTTCTTAATATTACTAGTTTTAAATTTAGTTTTTTTTTTTTAAATGATGTCACAGGTGGGGGCAAAAGTTTCATAATTTGGATGTGGGTGTATTCATTTCATAATTCAAAATGTAGGGTATGGTATACATTTAATAATTAATAACTTGGGGATGGGGTATACTTTTCATAATTCATAATAAGGGTCGGGGTTTAAGGTCATCAATCATCCATTTGACAGGTCCTATCTGGTATTACTACTTATGTAACATATTCTCAACATTAAAACAGCTTTATTTATGAAAAAAAAGTAAAATATTCATACTGTTATACTTTCTCTCCATTTTATTTTTTCTTCCTTCCATGTACTGTATTATTTGTGTATATTGTGCAAATTCAACAGCATATAATCTTTGTTTTGGGATTAGCAAGTCTGACAAAAACATCTCCACTGATCTAAGGTTAACATTATACAGGTATAAACGATTTATGTGACATGTCCTTTGCTAGCTGTTTTTATATTTTTCTGTTTATTGTGTACATTTCTGAAGTTTGTTCAAATGTATTTATCATTATATTAATACATTTACAGCAAAACCTTCATGATCCAAATATTTTATTCTTAATCACTTAGCCTTAGTCGATTTAGGAACAACTACAGCTATCATTCCTAAAGTGAAAGAAATGTTTCTTTTTAACTTGTTTCATTTCATATAAAGCGTGTTTAGCTGATATCTTTTTTGTTCATTTCTTTAACTCAATGCAGTCAGTTTCACTGGTAATATTAACTTATGACCGCTTTCTTAGCATACATTTCCTGCTACAAAATTACAGCACTAATACCAAGAGCATGATGGTAGGTATTATAGTGTCACTCTGGATGTTTGTTGCAGTCATTGTTTCCATAATTGTACTTCCAATCACAAGACCTAGCTTTTACAAGTCTACGGTGATAAAGTTATTTTTATGATCATGGACCTGTGTACCACTTAGCCTGCAATTATTTTTACCCAAAAGTAATAGCTGGATGGTTCAATACAACATTGTTTCTTTTAATGCTGCTATGTTTCATTCTTAGTCCTTATATACTTATTGGAGTTGCACTGTTAAAAATTGTATCAACTGATGGAAGGCAGAATCATCTTAGTTATAGTATTTTATGCTCCCCTGGCTATTACATACATTACAGCACAATTTGTTGACTCCAATATATGAATTCTTAAAAGGTCTCTGTGTGCTACAATTATATCAATGATGAACCCTATTATTTACACACAAAGAAATGAAGAGATGAAGGAAGCTATAAAGAAATTTTATAAAAGGATAAGTAGGAGAGGGGAAGGTAAACCAATCAGTATCAAGCCTCTGGCCCAGTAACAGTGTCACAGAGTAGTAGATTAAGCAAACATTACTTAATTGATTGTATGAACAGTCCAAATGGAAATGCATTTTTCTTAAAACCCAAAATTAAGAATATTTTCCTTTGTAAAATATGTTATCTTTTTATTTTAAAATAAGACACATTTACTAGATATACAACAAATATTTGATGAAGGCAAAATTAAAATTTATAGTTACTATTTTTTATTAATAGTTTGAGGATTTAGCAAGAATTAAACCTACAAGCCCGGAGCATTGCATAAAATTGCAAATATACTGAAAGCAATGCTTAAAATTAAATTAAATGCTGAAAAAATCAATGCATCAATACATTGTTTGTGATTTTCCTTGTTCCTTTAGTGTTGATTGGTGAAATTTTTCACAGCAAATATGTGTGAACTGGTTTGCCAAATATTTTCCTGAAAATTCATTGTTCAGGCTTAGATAAACTGTTTTTTTTTTTTTTTCCAGTGCCCCGTGATGCTTTGCGAGACCAGTTTGACATCATGTGAACATTCACACATGCATATTGGATGCATACTCTACCTAACATTTCATATCATTGCCCAATCTGCTTCATACATGATTGACACCCACGTGTGTTGAAAAAAAACAAAAAAAACTTGCAGTATTTTCATTTGAGGGGTACATGTGATGAATATAATGTAGATATTATGTGCAGATCCAGCAAATATCTGAAACTAACTCCTGTGTGCTCACTCACACGCCACCATGCTCCATGTCTAATTTACTATGCTGACAAAATGCATGTGCAATTAGACAGGGACCGCAGTTAAAATAAACCTTGAGGCAGCCCGACCTCAGAAAACACAACATCCTGTAAAATCATAATAATGAAAGATTTATTACTCCTTAAACAGCATTGCTATCTTTTTGATTGAAAAGGCGTTAATGACATGCTCAGATAGATTGCAAACAAAAAGAATGTGTGAAGCCACTACTTCAAACAACAGAATGAGCCAGTCCCATGCCTAGTCCCAGTCCCAGTCCCATTGGCTTCATGACACAGCAAATTACTGTCATGAAGATTTTTTCCTTCAGTTATTACAAATTTCTGTTCAGTTTTTGTATTTTGTTTGTGGTTATCGTTCTGCCTGCATTTTTGTTGTCTGAGGCATAGGCACATTGGCGCAATGGCTGGCACTGCTGTTCCATAGCTCATGTCACAATAATCAGTTCAGTATAGATGGCAGATGCTTTCCTTGGGTTCAGGGACTCATAAAAGACCATTGCATCTTCATAATGCATTCTTAAATAGTTAATTTCCAAATTGACTTCAATACATTTCTCTTAAAATTTTGGCGATTTCACAGGACTCAGGCTGAAGCATTTGCTCATCACTAATAAAGAGAATGGTTTAAAAAAATTAATGGCTACCTTTAAACAACATCAAAACGTAACTTTTCTCGCTTTCAGACATACAGAGACCACCTGCAAAGTCTTAAGATAATTTGTCAAAAAGATAATTTGTCATTTCTTGTGTCATTTAATGTGAAGAGATATGTGCTCTTTTGCTAGCCCTCATCAGATCACTCTGTATAAGCAGGGCAGAAAGTTTTCACAGCGCTGACGATGAGCAAAATTTTCTGGGCCCTTTGCATACTTTTACATGACTGAATGCCATCTTCATTACTAGTCTGCAACACTCAGACTTTCCTTTCATCTTGATGAAAAATGACAAGTCTTTACACTCTGTTAAGCTGAGAAAGAGTCTAAACAAATAATCACACTATTTAGACAAAGTTCTATTCTATTCCATTCTAACTCTATTGCAAACCTCAAGTTGAACTTAATTATGGTTTATCAGTTGTATGCCCTTTAATTGTATTCCAGCACATTAACAACAACTGTAATCTGTGAATATTTAAAGATATTTGTCCTATTTCAACAAGTATAACTGAAGCAGGTAAAGATTTTACAGCACAACAGCATATTCTTAAAACGTGTACTTGACTAACATCCAGCCTTTTTAAACAAGAATATGAAGCTGACCCCTAAGCTGTACACCCAAATTACAAATACATCTAATTAAACACTTAAGGTCAAGATGGTCAAAAGCCTTATGTACACTTGCAGAGATCTGGGTTCAAATCTGGATTGGCTTATGGAGGGTAAGAGAAGGAACCAAGGTGTGGAAATGGGGGGAATATGAGTATTTAGGCAGCAGGAAAGAACATTAATGGCTTTATGGTTCATTTGTGTTTGTACATATTGTGATGATCAAAAACTGTCAAGGAACTGCAGTTATTCCAAAACAGAAATGGAAATTATTTTAAATCATAGTACAGTGAAAATCACTAATAATATCAGTACACTGTATGTCTGTAACATACTGTTAAAAGCAAAAAATCTTTATTTAGGAAAAATACGTTAATGATATTCATATCATTATACTGTTTACAGGTAAGTGAAACATTATGCCAGGAACTATCCATCCATCCATCCATTTTCCAACCCGTTGAATCCGAACACAGGGTCACGGGGAAATATATACATTGTGCTGATGTAATTGCATATACACTTTGAAAAGTCTCAAGTGAACTAAGAAAGGTTAACATCAGTCAGTTTTATGAATATGATTAGCATCTCATTAAAAGCACTGCCATTCCATGTATAAAATAGCTTGTTAAATATGAAACAGTAACAAAGGCAGAACTGTATTTCAAAAACTGCAACAACAGGAATTTTTTAACTGTTTGTAGAATATGTGAAATTTAAATGTTTTTTGTATTTTTAATAAGAGCTTCACTTTTTACTTACAAGCAGAGCTGTACTCCTGCATGACCAGAAACAAAACAAATTCTTATGACTTTTTCATTTCTTTAAGGTTACATTGCAAAAATTATTTTTAATAGGTTAGAGTAATCTTCTTTGTAACTATTTTTTTAATTCATGAGCTAATGAAAAAAGCAGTAAGTACACAGTCTAAATAAGTACAATTTTCAGTGATTGTTTTTTTTGCTTTAGAAATTTCCACAATGTGTCTGTATGATTCTGTTTCAAAAGTTTATAGTGTATTCTTTTCAAATTATTGTGTTCAAAAGAAAAACAATTTCAAAAATATTTGAACAATTGTACTTTTTTATATTATATTACTTTTCACAAACTGATGAAGGCAAAATACTGGGGAAGTATAAAGATATGTTTGTATTGTTTAGGATATCTTACCTTAAATGTTATTGTGTAACTTATGAGCATGTTGAAGGCACAGATTATACAAATGTGTTGTGAATATTATAGTATATCTATTAAAAGGACATATAATAAATAGTACATTATTCAAATTTCAATACAATTATTTAGAAGCATTGATATAAATACTGTACTGTGGTCAGGAGGACTGTAAATTAATAGCAAATATCTAAATATTTTTTCCTAGAAAAATGTATATTCCACTGAATGAAAAAGCCAAGAATCTGGTTGTGATGAGTTCTCAGAGTTTAAAAAGTTCTGAAAATAATACATTTGTTCATCCAGAAATGTTTTACATAAGAGGCTTAAAGGAGATGTCCTTTGCTAACTGTTTTTATATTTTTTTATTTATTATGTATATTTTTGCACTTTTTTCAAATATATTTGTCATTATATTAATATATTTAGATCAAAGTCTTCACAATCCAAAATATCTTGCTGTTGTTCACTTGGCCTTAGTTGATTTAGGTACAACTACAGCTGTCATTCCTAAACTAATAGAAATGTTTCTTTTTAATTCCAGTTTTATTTCATATGAAGCGTGTTTAGCTGATATGTTTTTTGTTCATTTCTTTAGTGCAATGCAGTCAGTCTCACTGTTAATATTAGCTTATGACCGCTTTCTTGCCATATGCTTCCCTCTTCAATATCACAGCATTAATACTAACAGCAGGATGGCAGGAATCATAGTGTCACTCTGGATGTTTTCTACAGTCATTATTTCCATTACTGTGCTTCTAATCACAAGACTCAACTTCTGCCAGTCCACGGTGGTAAACAGTTATTTTTGTGATTTTGGACCCGTGTACTTCTTAGCCTGCAATGACATTTTCCCAAACGAAACAATGGGTTGGTTTAATACTGCTGTGTTTCTTTTTTTCCCTTTATGCCTCATTCTCTGTTCTTATATATTCATTGGTGTTACACTGTTTAAAATGACATCAACTGATGGAAAGCAAAAAGCACTAAAAACCTGCATTTCACACATCATCTTGGTTGTAATGTTTTATGTTCCCGTGGCTATTACGTATGTTTTGTCACAGTTTCTTGATTCCAATATAAGGATTCTTAATAACTCTCTGTCTGCTACAATTCCATCAACGATGAACCCCATTATTTACACACTAAAAACTGATGAGATGAGGACAGCTATGAAGAAAGTACTCAAAATCAAATTTCTGGCACGGTAATCATGTTGTTACATTATAGAGATAAGTTATAGCTAATAAAGTAAATTCAAATTTATTTGTGTAGATGTTAATGTTTTATTTACTAAGGTTTTCTATTTGATTAAATAATCACTTATTTTAATTTTTTTTTTTACTTTGTAAGCATTTTTGTAATTTTGTAGCCACTGTTATAAAGTAGTAGATTAAATAAGCATTACTTGATTGTATGAACAGTACAAATGTGAGTGTTTTTATTCTTAAAACTGAAAATTAGGAGTCATTCCTTTGTATACATTACTGCATTTTATTTTGTTATTTTGACCTAAGAAGCATTTATTAGATATTCAACACATGTTTCGTAATTAAAAAATTAAAATTTATAGCTAATATTTTATTAACAAATTGATAAAACATCACAAAATAAGGCTGCAACGTTAAAAAAGGCAGAATTCATTTTTTTTACTTGATCTGTACTTTATCTCCAATTCTTGAGTACTGCACAAAATTACAAATATAGTTAAATCATTACACAAAATAAAATGCAGAAAAAATAAATGCAGTATTTATGTAGAACCTAACTTTCTCTCTTTCAGACAAACAGAGAACACCTGAATAATTAAAATATTCATTGTACTTGGATACATTTATTTTATTTAACTTTTTCCCCATTGTGTAAATGAAGATGTAAATAAATTCCACTGTTTTTAAAAAACTGCAGCATTCTTTCTGATTGTGCATGGCCTGTTTATTCATAGAAAAGAACTGTAAATGCACTAGTGGTAATGGCCTGTCTAGCCTCTACACCATCATGGCTTACACCCTCGTCTATAAGAGCAGAAAGGAACTTTGACATTTATAACTTTAATTGTTTTAATGTTTTATAGCATTTCACATACAACACATGAATGAAAAATAAATTCTCTTTAAATTGCACTATGAATAATAACAGTATGGGTAGCTTTGTGTTTAACCCACCAGCCTGCCAGGTAGATTACAGTGATGGTGACTTACAGTTCCATAAACTGTAACCAAGTAAATGTAATCATAAGGGTCAATGAAACTAAAGAATAACAATTATCTCTAAACATTACCCATGATGCATGTTATCGTATCAGAAGGACATATGACTGGAAGATCAGCCATTTTTGTAACATTTCACTGTGGAACTCCTATCTGAAAAGACATTTTTCCTGTTACTGCTTGTTTTTATTTGCACTTCTGCATTACGATTATATGGGGTCACCTAGTGCCTCATGTATAAATGGTGCGTACGCACAAAAATGTTGTGTAAGCCTGTTTCCATGCTCAAATCGCGATGCATAAAACCTAAACTTGATGTAAAGCCACGCACATTTTGATGGTAGCTAAATGCTTGTCGTACGCAAGTTCTCCGCTCGGATTTGCAAACTGGCGGTACCCAGCGTCAAAGCAGTGCTAATGTTCCAGTGTGGTTTCCCTTTCTTTTTTTAGATCCACATCCCTGACGCAGCTTTATAAATACACTGAAATTAATCGCATATTGTTTATTAGTTTAATGCATCTGATTGTAATTAACCTGTAACAATATAATGGTTCACAGAGTGGTCAAACTATTCTAAATACCATAGCTGCTTTAGCATTATTACTCTCACTGCACCTTCTTCTTCTTCCAGCTGCTCCCATTAGGGGTTGCCACAGCAGATCATCTTTTTCCATATTATTCTCACTGCACCACTTGGGAGTATTTATATCACTCTGTCTGAGTGGGGAATCACAGCGCTACAGCAGCTGATTGAAAAGAGAATTATCGGTATACAGAATAAAGCACATGCTGCCTCAGCCATGCTGTCTATTGAGCTGCTCTCATACGGCAAACGCTTCAGAGCCTTTCCTCGCGGTTCAGAAACAGTTTCATCCCAAGAACTTTAAATGCACTCAATCAGTCCATCAAGTGCTCCTTGTAAAACGCTTTGTACTTATAAGTACAATTACCTCACTGTAAACTTGCCATACTATTATAATATTGCACAACCTGAGCCACTTTATAAAGCGCGTATTTACATATGATGACGATATCATTTTTAAGATGAAATGCAGCAAAATATCTTTATTATATTATACAGATAAAACTTTAACTTCATTTAAATAATCTACAGTGCATCCGGAAGTGCATCACTTTTTCCACATTTTGTTATGTTACAGCCTTATTCCAAAATGGATTAAATTCATTTTTTCCTCAAAATTCTACACACAACACCCCATAATGACAACGTGAAAAAAGTTTACTTGAGGTTTTTGCAAATTTATTAAAAATAAAAAAAAACTGTGAAAGCACATGTACATAAGTATTCACAGCCTTTGCCATGAAGCCCAAAATTGAGCTCAGGTGCATCCTGTTTCCCCTGATCTTCCTTGAGATATTTCTGCAGCTCAATTGGAGTCCACCTGTTGTAAATTCAGTTGATTTGACATGATTTGGAAAGGCACACACCTGTCTATATAAGGTTCCACAGTTGATAGTTCATGTCAGAGCACAAACCAAGCATGAAGTCAAAGGAATTGTCTGTAGACCTCCGAGACAGGATTATCTCGAGGCACAAATTTGAGGAAGGTTACAGAAAAATTTCTGCTGCTTTGAAAGTCCCAATGATCACAGTGGCCTCCATCATCTGTAAGTGGAAGAAGTTCGAAACCACCAGGACTCTTGCTGCTACAGTGAAGAATGGTGGTGGCAGCATCAGGCTGTGGGGATGTTTTTCAGCAGCAGGAACTGGGAGACTAGTCAGGATAAAGGGAAAGATGACTGCAGCAATGTACAGAGACATCCTGGATGAAAACCTGCTCCTGAGCGCTCTTGACCTCAGACTGGGGTGATGGTTCATCTTTCAGCAGCACAACGACAATAAGCACACAGCCCAGATATCAAAGGAGTGGCTTCAGGACAACTCTGTGAATGTCCTTGAGTGGCCCAACCAGAGCCCAGACTTCAATCCGATTGAACATCTCTGGAGAGATCTTAAAATGGCTGTGCACAGACACTTCCCATCCAATCTGATGGAGTCTGAGAGGTGCTGCAAAGAGGAATGAGCGAAACTGGCCAAGGATAGATGTGTCAAGCTTGTGGCATCATATTCAAAAAGACTTGAGGCTGTAATTGCTGCCAAAGGTGCATCGACAAAGTATTGAGCAAAGGCTCTGAATACTTATGTACATGTGATTTTGGGTTTTTTTTATTTTTAATAAATTTGCAAAAACCTCAAGTAAACTTTTTACACGTTGTCATTATGGGGTGTTGTGTGTAGAATTCTGAGGAAAAAAATGAATTTAATCCATTTTGGAATAAGGCTGTAACATAACAAAATGTGGAAAAAGTGATGCGCTTTGAATATTTTCCGGATGCACTGTATATTGTTAATAATTAAACATGTGAGGACGCAGTGTCGCTGCGTTAGCAAGGATCTGGCGCCCCCATACAGAGATTGTTCCTGTCTCTCAAACTGGATGGAGAGATGGATGGAATAATTAAACATGTACTACAAAGATATTTCAGTGTTTCATAAAAGCTTTGAAGAATTGGTGTTAAAAGTTTACAGATGGCTTTGCATCTATTACAGAGCTGATCATGTGGCGATTGGTTACTTGGCGAAAGAAAATGAAGGACAGGAATAGGAGGTTAGTTCGTTTGAGAGAGACAGTACTGCTGCAGTAAATTATTTTATCGAAGGTTGCGCATGGCGCAGCAAGCATCTTGCGGAAGGCAGGAACAATCTCTAGACAGGGCTCCAGCTCATTGCTACTATTGCACCACTGTGTCCCCATTTTTAATACATGCTTTAATTCATATCATTATGAAAATTATATCAAGTATACATCTTAATATTTAAATTGTTCAGAGAGCTGTAATATCATGAATGTAATGTATTCTGGGTCCTGTCGGAGGAAGAGAAAGCCTTTTTAAGAAGCACGTAGTGATTCACACACGTAGAGCACATAAAAGAACACATAGAAAGAAGCATTTAACGTGCTACTTTAGTTATGAAGGGATCTGAGAAACTAGTAAATTAAATGATTTTAAGATGAAGTTTATGACATTCTACTTTGATGACAAAATAAAGTACATGATTAAAATGGAAATTCCGAGATTAATGTTAACATTTGGACATTTTTTTCAAATGTGTTCCTATTTTTTTTCTCTGTTCCCTAATACATTTCCATGACGGCGGGCTATGACTCGCCTTTTCACAGCGACTTTGATATCTGACGACTTCTTATTTATATTGGACATTATATTTTGTTGTTTATTTCACTGCTTAAACCAACAAATAGTATGTTTTTCCTTGCCTCCACTTGGTATTCGTTGAAGTTCTTCTATTTCCCCCGTGCTTTTGCCATTGCCTTTTCACAGAACACTGAGCTTAAGGGCTATTTATATTAATTTGCATATTCAAAGAGGCACCATTCTGGGAGGAGTTGGGGAGTGGCGGCAGGCGCATGCACGTGCGTTACTTTTCACGTTGACTGGGATTTATGTAGTGGAAGTTGGCATACGCACAGATTAATGCATCTGGATTTTTTTGTGCGTACGCACATTTCCACTTTTGTCCTTACGCCATGTTTTAGTGTGAATTCTACGCACAGCATTATGAATGAGGCCATAATTTCCTCTGATGAAGGAAACGCCACTGTAATTATGTTGTTAGACTTAAGTGCAGCATTTGACTCCATTGACCTAAATAAACAGGATTCTGAGAAATTAATTATTTCTAGTAGGATTGACTACTGCAACGCTGTCTGTGTTCACTTGATTTTCAAATTATTCTTTATACAGCTTCCGGTTAATTCAAAATGCTGCTGCAAGAATTATTACAAGAACAAGAAAATACAAACACATAATTCCAGTTCTTAAATCCTTACACTGGCTCCTGGTTAAGTTTAGGGCAGATTTCAAAATCCTCCTTTCAACATATAAAGCCTTAAATGGCCAAGGTCTGGCTTACTAGTCTGAATTTATCATAAATTACAAACCAGAACACATATTAAGATCTGAAGATGCTGGTCTTCTTATGATTCCAAAGATTAATAAAATAACCGTGGGAAGTCGAGCTTTTAGTTACAGGGCCCCTAAACTGTGGAATGGTCTGCCTGCTACTATAAGAGATGCCCCTTCAGTCTCAGCTTTCAAATCCCAGCTGAAGACTCACTACTTCAGTTTAGCATATCCTGACTAAAATTGCTGATTAACTGTACAGACTGCATCTGTGTTGTTGGTCATTAGCACTAAAACATAAGTAATATGGTAGTTATAATTTGTTACTAACCCTCCCCTTATTCTGTTTCTCTTCTCGGTACTCAAATTTGACACTTGCTGCCACTGCCCACCTGCCAAGTTGTTTTGCCTGCCTAAGGAAAAGTCATCTCTGATGGAGGATCACAGGAATCATCAGGTAGAGGGTTCCTTTCATTGGATTGGCTGGCCCAGCACTGTCTCAACTCTGCAATGGCCAATTTAGGGAGGCAGCTTGATGGCTGAGGACTCTAAACAAATCCAAATCATATTATGTGATATCCTCTACTGTTACATTCTTCTCTGTACTTGTAATATTTTTTATTTTACTATTATACTGTACTGCAGTGGGCTGGCACCCTGCCCGGGGTTTGTTTCCTGCCTTGCACCCTGTGTTGGCTGGGATTGGCTCCAGCAGACCCCCATGACCCTGTAGTTAGGATATAGCGGGTTAGAAAATGGATGGATGGATGAATATTATACTGTATTGAGGATTACTCGTGTTTTTTTTGTGTATTGCATTATATTGACCCCCTTCTTTTTGACATCCACTGCAAGCCCAGCCTACCTGGAAAGGGGTCTCTCTTTGAACTGCCTATCGCAAGGTTTCTTTCATTTTTTCCCTACTAGGGTTTTTCTTTAGGAGTTTTTCCTTGTCCTCTTAGAGAGTCAAGACTGGGGGGTGGGTATCAAAAGGCAGGGCCTGTTAAAGCCCATTGTAGTGCTTCTTGTGTGATTTTGGGCTATACAAAAATAAATAGTATTGTATTGTATTATATGTACTTTCTAAGTACTCGTGGGTATGCCCCCTGAAGAACAAAACAGGCAAAGAAATGGCAACAGCCTTCCAAGATATTCTGAACGGTGGTAGAACTCCAAAAAACTCCAGACTGATAAGGGAAAATAGTTTTTCAAAAACTGTTAAAAAATGGAATAAAACATTTCACCACAGGAAATGAGTTAAAGGCATTTGTGGTGGAGAGATTTCACTGAGCACTAAAAACTAAAATGTGGAAATATTTTTAGCATGTGTAATTCAAGAGCCTACACTGATAAATCGACAGATCTAGTATATTCTTACAACAAAAGTTATCATTGAAGTATAAAAATGGCTCCTTCTGATGTAAACACATTAAATTCCTGCAAAGTTTTCATTTGATGTTTCTAACCTATCCAGGTCCAGTGTTTCTAAAACCAGAAATCTTTTTGTGAAAGGTTACGAACACAAACATTTTCAGATGAAATCTTTACAGTCTCTAAACTTGTACCTAGGTCACTGGCTGTATACAAACTGAAAGATTATGATGGTGAAGAGATCATAGAATTCTTTTATGATGCGGAATTACAAGAAATTAAATTCTAATCCACAGACGTATACAGAAAACACTGGCTAGGAAAATTAAGAATAAAAAATTATTTTTTATTCATTTTTTAAAATTTTATTCAAATAGTTCAGGTGGCAAGAAAAAATTAACAGCTGGATACCAGACAGCTGAGCCCAAGATGTGAGATAAAATCCATACAGGGTAAAAAAATATACTAAATTCCATGTGGATATTACAAAGGTATTCACAAATTATTTTCCTTTATGAACTTAGACCTAACTGTGGGAACTATTCCTTCCGAGAAGCCTCTGAAATTCAGTTATAATTCTGTGGAAAGATGTGTCTATGTGATTCTGGGTAAAAAGAATCAAACTGTACATTTAAAAGGTGAGCTGGGTCGAATATTGGAGCATATCATGATCAGACTCTGTGGCAATTTTACAAGAACCTTTACCCCGCTAACATCAGGGCTGGTTTTTACACTTTTTAAAAAGGGTTTTAATAGGTTTTAATAAAAGAAGCACCTACACTGCTGACAGCCGAACTGTTGAACTTTTGAGGCACATTCATTGTGATCTCTCTTTTAAAGAAAAATTAATACTGAATGGCCTGGATGATTAAAATGGTTCAGAAGAGAGATGAATTTTGCTTAATGTCTGGAGATGTCAAGCGTTATAATTGTAAATATGACGGCGGATTCTATGTTTGTGAAAAAAGTATAAGTTTCACTGGCTGTGAAATTAGGGCATGCTCCTGCCCTTACATCAGCCAATGCAAAATATTTGGTGGAAAGGATGATTATTATAAAACTTTTTAGCATGTAATCAAGAAAACGTTTCTGAGTCAATTACCAGAGTATGGTGTGATTGGCATGGTTCATAATGAAACTTTTTCTGGTTCCTATGCAAGGAATCCTTTCAATTTCAAACAAAAGATTCCTGTCTCTGTACTTGGATCGTGAACAGATTCGAGCCAAACCTTTTCTACCAGACTTTGCAAATGGCAACACTGCAAGAGAATACTATAACCTTGTGATGGCCACTGAAAAGCATTTAAAGGATCAAGCTCTTCTACCACCTGTTCAGTTCTTGCAAGTATATACTCTTTTTCCTTTTTTATCTAACCCCTGCTTAAGAATGTGGTGATTATTTTTTATTAGTTAAAACTGGAAACATGAGATCTGAATTATGCTTCCACATCCCACTCCCATGAACAATCAATCTAATAGTATACACTGTCTTTGACAACATCATCAAAATCAACCACAGACATAATGTGCTGTGTGACTACTACTAAACATCATGAATACAAAACAATTAGCAGAACTGGTCTACTAAGATCCCTAAACAGAAAGATATTTCCATGGTGTGCTAGCATGTGATCAACTATTAGAAAAAAATGTTGGAGTGTTAGCCATGTTTGTAGTGAATACTCACCGTCAAACTCAACCTGGAGAACAATGGTTGGGGGTTTACCTCACCGAATACGGTAATGGAGATTTTTTTAATACCTATGGAAATCCTCCAGACTCCATGTACCATTTCTTAAACAAAAACTGTAAGCAAATCATTAACAAAGATGGGTAGCTTCAAAGCTTGTTCTCTGACTGCCTCTTCTTTCTGCATCAGTGAGGAAAACGATTTTCGTACGCCTCTGTAATAAAAGGTATTCTGATGATGTAAACAATAAGGATGTCATGGTATCTAAATTTGTTCACTCTTGGCTACCTTCACTGGGACTTCATTTTTATCTGTACCCGTACATGAAAAGAGCAGAGACCTGTAAATATTTCAGTAGACAGTTAAAGGATGACAACACTTGTAATGACATCAATTGATTTTAATAATCAATTTTTACAAATTAATTAGCAATCCATTCCAGTCTTTTTTTCTCAGTTTTCATCAGTAGGGACTATTTCCAATATGATGAGCAGGGGTGGGGCTTAAAATTTTCAAGGACTTCTCTCATTTCATAATTAGATACAACAGAAAATAGAATGTTTAAACCAGCCATGACATTTACAAATTCCTTCCAGTAATGCGGCCTGCTATGCTCAGGTATTGTATGAGAGGCCGTCAGATTATGTACTAAATCCACCGTGATGGATCTGACCAAAAGGTTTACCTACTAACAGCAGCTCTCTACAGGTATTCCAAAACGTGATATTAGGGTTAACGGACATTTTATGCAAAACATATTCAGTATTCTTCTTTATTATTGCAATAGTGCTTCTCAAAACCTCTTGCCAAACGCAGTCCTCAGACTTGGTAACTGTTAGCTTCTTTTACGGCTTTTTGAACTAACGTTAGATATCTCTGTAAAATAAAATGTAAAGCTTCATCTTCTCATCAGCCCTTATATCACAACATTGCAACAATGTTTCTCATTTCCCTGTCCAGTTCATTTTCAATCTAACTCAAAAGATCATTCACATTAGCAGTCTTTTGTTGAGAAAGATCTATTTGCTGCTGCAGCACCAAATACAATACATTTTCTGACTGTATTCCATGTTTATACTCTACATGCTATTAAACTGGTGATAAAGGGTATTGTGGCACTTAAAAAATCAAATATCAAAATCTCTTTTTGTATCCATACGGCCTTGTAGTGTAGTCTTTGAGGAGAACTCTCTTGTTATGCACCACTCTGAATTTCTTTCTGAGTGGTCTGTTTTCTAAAGTGAAGCTTTTTTTATTTCTATAGATCTGATTGGCATAAACCAATAATTCATGAGGAGGAGTTTCATGAGACATCACAAAATTCTGAACTACAGGTAAAATTCCATTACAACGAACTCCCAGGGACCTAAAAAATATTTCGTTGTAATGAAAATTTCATAGTAATGAGATTCTGTATTTGTCACTATAGTGCTTTCTTTAACTTGCGTCCAGATATTTGCAATCATTTCAATAGCTTCTTTCGCGTTAATTTTAATTTCTTCCTGCCTACAAGTTATGCTGACGAGAATTTTTCTCAGCATTTCCTTGCCATAATACACTTTCAGGGTGCGAATGATGCCCAAATTCAATGGCTGAAGCACTGCTGTGCAATTGGGTGGGAGGAATTCAACGCAAACATTATCTAAATGTGGAAGCATGTGTGCAGCACAGTTATCAGTCAGAAGCCGAATCATCCTTTTCTTCTTCTTCATATTGTGAGGTTTATGAACACTTTTGCGATCCCCCCCACTCCCCACCCAACGGGAACGACATGCTGAAGTGCGCCCCGAAAGCGCAATTGCACCGTCTGTGGAAGATTGTTTGTCTGTTGCTGGGGCAGGGCAACAGCAGGCTCACAGCTCTGCAGTGAAGCTCCACAGAAGCAAATTATAAAAGATCAGGGTTGCGCTATAAGTCCCTGCCTTGCACCCCAAAACATGAGGCTTAGTCTCAGTACTTTAGCAAAACCAGCTTTATTCAGCTTCAAACAGGAATGGCACAGTTATTTATTGTAGCGTGATCTGCCATTCTGCTATACACAGACACAGCAGTCAGGCAGGGTCGTGAACAGGTCAGTGACCAAGTAATTCTGTTATCTGCATTTACAATGTACATGCTCCTAACCTTGCATCAACCATCAGCATAGCTGTCAGCCTGCTGTTGCCCCATACAGATGCAGAGATCACACTTTGGGACGCTCTTCAATGGGCTGTCTAGTTGGGGGAGGTCCCACGAGAGTTTACAAACCTCACATTTTCTTGAAATTAATAGGAATGTTTCTTGAACGAGCATCACTGAACCACATAAAAACTGCTTTTTCAACGTCTTCAAATGCAGCAGTTCACATACATTTGCAACCCGAGATTTTTCTTTTTTTTGTGCTTGGCCTTTCAAGAAAGTCGACAGTGTTGATGGTGAAATTCCGAATTCACTGGCAACGTCTTTTTTCTTTTTGCCGCAATCAAGTTTTTTTTTTCTAATATGAACTGTTAGCGTTTTATCGTGTCTGCCATTTCTATAGGAGGGTGACAATGAGTTAAATTCCAATGGATGTTTTTCAAATGTTGATGAGCAATAAGCAAAAAGTATCAATGAAAACTGCAGGAAACAAAAAAGGCAAAAAAAAAAAAAAAAACGAGGAAGGTTAGTTGGGGATGGGGATCGTTGAGCACAACTGAGCTGAGGCCACAGAACTAACTGCTCTGTGGATGATTAAATCAGGCATTTCAAGGTCTTTTGTGCACTTCGTTGTAATGAAAGTATTTGTTGAATGTACTTTGTAGTAACGAGATTTGTATAGGCTCGTGTCATATGGGAAAGCTGTCAGGACAATAAAAATACTTTGTTGTAATGAAAATTTCATTGTAAAGATTTTCGTTGTAGCGGAATTTTACCTGTAGTTTGGTTAGTGACTCGATGTTTACAATTTTCCTCATTTCATGCTTAATGGTAATGCCTTTTACCTTCATGAATGCTTGGCATTGAGTTATGTTGTACCGGTAAGTCTTTGGATCTCCTGAAATAAAATTCTGTAATACATTCACCAGGATTTAACTCACTAGTGTGCTCTCCTAAATAGTCACCCAGAGGAGGATTGTACTGGCCACCCATATTAAGAAGTAAAAATAGGTCAGTGGTACAGCACCCTTCCCCCAATTTGTCCAATCTGTTTAGTAACTCCTACAACTCTAACCTGCATAGGCAGTTGTGAAAGCAGCAATAAAAACAGTACCAAGGACGGGTTATTTTTAATTGCCATACCTCTACTGTACAAGAGCAATCTCATCACCAATAAATTTAAAATAAGAAGAAAATATTTTGCAAGAATTCTTCTCCATCCTTGACTAAATTAGTGGTGAAATGGAGGGGCTTCTGGCCAAATTTACCCCAAAGAGAATTTAAAAACAAATATGAATTCTGTCTCTTAGCCAGATTTACGGTGATGTTATTGCAATCTGTTTGTACACCTTCCTTCTGATAATATTCTTTAATACACTGATCTCGGGAAACTTCATTCATACACCAGGCAGCATAACCTGAAGCCTCCTGTTTACCTTTTAGATGAAGCTTGATATGGTCTGAGAACAGTTCAGAAATATATTCAATGTAGTGCCAAATTTCATGAATATTTAATACTTTATAGCCTTTATCAATGGCCTTTGCTATTTCCATACTGCACCAACTCCTGGTTAAAGCTCTCTCATCCTCTGTGTGAAAACAATCCACAGTCTGAGCTTCTGTCTTGGAGAAGGTGCGACAGACAGTGAACATTAATTTCTCTCAAAACCTGATAGGCAGGACTAGAAAATTGAGAGCACGTGGCAGATGGATTGCGGCTTTAATTAAGCCAAAATACTGTCCAAGATCTTCAAATTGTTGTAAAATGATGGTGGGATGTCCGATCAGATACATTTTACTTTTTTTAACAAATGGATACCGACTAGTAAAATGGTAATTGTGAATCTGTTCATTGCTCCTGGCCTTGTGGTAGAATTTTATTGAGTGGTATGAGCACCAAACAAGGAATCCCACAGATTTATACGTTGAGGAAAATTGTAATGTTTTAATGTTTGTTTCCCATTCATGTTCCCATATCACACGCACATTGAGCTTAAATGTGTTGCAAAGTATTTCTAATTTATGCATAAACATTTGATACATAATTGCACAAGTCAGTCCGGTTAAAGGATGGGTACTCTTTAAATCATAGCATTCTGGGCCGGCATGGTAAAAGCAAGCGGCATACTCAAAGGCTTTCGGAACTCTTGCATAGATATCAAGAAAACAAGAATCCTTCTTTACCAGCACAAGGTTTAGAGTGTGGTGAATGTTCAACTTTTCTGTTTCACAGAGATACATTAGCCATTGAACAGAGGCATTTGAATAGTTTTTTTCTGACTACAGAGGTAATGGTCAGAAGGAATTATACTGATAGATTTTGGCAGTATATAGTTTTGCCAGTACATAGCCATAAACAGAGAGGCTAGGGTCAAACATTAAAACGGGTCAATATTGCCAATTTGGATGACCTTGTCTTTAAATCTGGCAATAAAAAGCCATCTCCTGTTTAAAATTAGAAACACCCTGTTTGACATTCTCATACTAGGCAAAAAAAATCTTTTTCTTTCATCATCATGCTCTGTGCACCATAGCATTCAGGCTCAGAAAAGGGACCGAAATCCTCCTGGTTTTAGCCATATTGAAAAAATGGCGGAAGCAACCATTTTCAGCTTCAAACCCCATGGCTTTAGGCTTAGCATTAAACTTCAGTGGTTAAAAGTTGAGGAAGTCTATAAAAAGTAACTGATAACCTGAATCCGTGAATCGCATCAACTTAACAAACTGGGTGATTTATTTGGAATGTAACCAGCGTAAGAACCTTTTTGTTTATCAAGGAACCAGGTGCTTCATTTACTGTGAGAACTTTTTTTAATAGGAACCGTAAATAACCATGTGCTTTATTTGCCGTGATAAATTTTTTTTATAGGAGCCATAAAGAACCAGGCGCTTTATTTTGCATGAGAATATTTTTTAATAAGAGCTGTAAAGAGCTGTAAAGAGGCCTCATGTGGAATGTGAAAGGCGTGAGAAAGAGCTGGGCACTTCATTCGGCGTGAGAACATTCTTTGAAAAGGACCATAAAGAACCAGGGGCCTCATGCATAACGCCATGGATAGAATTCACACTGAAATATGGTGTACAGATAAAAATCAAAATGTGCGTACACACAAAAAAATTCAGATACAGAAAACCATGCATAAGCCAACTTTCACGCACTTCCGCTACATACATCCCGGTCAGCGCGCTCATGCATGTGCCTGCCACCCCTTCAAGACTCCTCCCAGAATTAGGCTTCTTTGAATATGTAAATCAATATAAATATTCTCTTACATTCAGCGTTCTGTGAAAAGACACAGAAACAGTAACACTGCTTTAGCGTAAAACTGAGCAGAAAAGTGCATACGCATGGTGTGTGGCTGCCGTAAAAATGTGTGCAGCTTTATGCCAAGTATTCAAGATCATAATGTTCTATTATGTACACAATTTTGTCAGTAAGTCCTGCCGCATTTAACTACTCAGCTGGTTCAAAGTGGAAGAAACTCTCATGGATAGCTTCACTGAAAAATAGCACCTGAGTACCAGAGATATATATTCTTTTTTTTTTTTTAAACATCTTTTGTTTCATTAGCCACGATGCTAAACATTTCACTCTCTTTCGCTTTTATTATTTGTGTTCTGACCAAGTCTGCCAAACAACTCAGCACCTAATTCTGAATTACTCTACTGGCATACTTTACATTATGAATAGAAGCCAACCTCTTTTTCACAGACTTGTCATGTTTAGCAATTGTTTCAAAAATGGCCATGAAGTTTCCTTTATTATTCGATTTTAAGTGTCATTTTTAACTTCATTTAAAAAATGTATACTGTTTATAATTAAACTTGTGGGCATGGTGGCACAGCTGTAGTGATGAGCTGGCACCCTGTCCAGGGATTGGTCCTGCCTTGTGCTGTATGCTTGCTGGATAGATAGCTGGATGGAATAATTAAACATGTACAACGAAGATTTTTTGATGTTCCTTAAAAGTTTTGAAGAATCAGCGTTCTAAGCTTTCAGCCAGTTCTACATTTTTTACAGACACTTATTGTGTGGCAGTTTGTTACATGGAGAAAGAAAACGGAAAGACATGAATTGATCGAGAACGCCATAGTGACAGTGACAAGGGTAGTTTTTAGGGTGCAGCCCTACAGCGTCCCGGAAGCCAAACGTGCCAAAGTGGAGCTTGAGATCCGATGGATGCTCCACCTAAGGATAATCGAAGATAGCCATAGTCCCTGGTCCAGTCCAATCATTTTCATCCCCAAACCAGACAGCTCCTGGAGGTTCTGTAACGAATTCCGCTGGCTTAATCAAGGTTCAGAATTTGATGTCTATCCTATACCCCAAGTAGACGATCTCCTTGAGCGGTTAAGAAAGCCACAATACTTGACCACCCTTGACATGACAAAGGGGTACTGGCAAATTCCTTTAATAGAGTCAGCAAAAGTAAAGACTGTGTTCAGCACCCCCAGTGGTGCTGAAATGCTTCTTTGGGTTGACCACAGCCAAATATTTGGGCTATCTAGTCGGCAGGAGTACCATCAAACCTCAGTGCTCCAGAGTCCGTACCATATTAAAAACTGGCCCTGTCTGAAGACTAAGCGGAAGATTCAAGCCTTCCTGGGCTTAGTGGGGTACTACCGTTGGTTCATGCCTTGTTTCTCAGACAGGGCCAGGCTGTTAACGAATCTTACAAAGAAGCATGGTTGTAATCTAATGGTATGGGATGATAAGACAGACACTGCATTCAGTGACCTCAAGCAGGCCCTTATGTTAGCACTCATACAAAAAGTGCCAGATTTCTCTTTGCTTTTTATTCTCCAGATGGACACTTCAGACACAGGACTAGGAACCGTGCTGAGCCAAACCATCAACCGTGCTGAACACCCCATAATGTACCTAAGCTGGAAACTGTTGGACCGGGGAGACCAGGCATGCCGCAGTCGAGAGGGAAGCCCTGGCAATCAAATGGGTGGTGACGCAGCTGAGATACTACCTTCTGAGACATGAATTTACCCTTGTCACTGACCAAGGGGGACAATATGTTATTACCCCAGAATTGCTGTGTAATACAAAGTAACACTGTAGTTAAGTACTCAGTTGCCATTGTTATTCCACAGTTTATGATTACAATGTAATAATTTATCACTCATCCACAAACAAGTGAACTTACAAAGGATTAATGCTTGGCAAAAAGTTTGAGGAAGAATTTTATTTCTCTGGCTTCTATTAATGTAGCTAATAAAAGGGGAGCTAACTTAATCGAAATCTATACTAATAAAAGGCAAAGCCCTCACTCACTCACTCACTCACTCACTGACTGACTGACTGACTCATCACTAATTCTCCAACTTCCCGTGTGGGTAGAAGGCTGAAATTTGGCAGGCTCATTCCTTACAGCTTACTTACAAAAGTTGGGCAGGTTTCATTTCGAAATTCTACGCATAATGGTCATAACTAGAAGCTATTTTTCTCCATTTACTGTAATGGAGTTCAGCTGTAGGGGCGGAGTTCCGTATGACATCATCACGCCTCTCACGTAATCACGCATTACGTAGAAAGCCAGGAAGAGCTACAAAACGGGCTTTAGAAAACATGCATTATATAATTAAGAAGGCAGCGAAACAATTAGAAGCGAGCAAGTGACATATAAAACCATATTCAGCGGCTCACGTGAACTGACGCAGTGCGCAGACAAAAAGTAACAGTTCCAAAGAGTGCTGAACAAAAACCGAATTACACTGCTACGCTCAAATAAATAAACCACACGCAGTGGCGCGATAGTAAAGCATTCGCCTGTAGCGCCCACGTTCGATTCCCGAGAGGGGATGCACTAAGTATGTACGCGCGCTTCTCGATTTATTTTAACCTTAGTTTGAGACGTATGAAAAAAACGCATGCGGTTAACGCAGAAAGACAGATCACCTAATTACCTATTGAAGCTTCATGAATAATGAATACTTTATTCGTGATCAATGATTGTTTTGGTAAAGCTATACTCAGTGTATTCATTAGATGAACGGTAAAAAAGTAAGAGCGAGGGGACGGTAACTTACTGAAGCACACAAGCAAAACCACAATAGCACGCGGGCTCGATGTACTGACTTGCGCGATCACATTCCAAAAAATATTTCTTTTCAAGTTCTA
>JANRMT010062834.1:28395614-28413096 GCA_026402145.1 Polypterus bichir lapradei | reverse complement strand
ATATAGATATATAGATATAGATATATAGATATATATAGATATGGGAACAACACTCATATCAATGACAAAACAATTACATTAACAATCATGTTACGTTATTTTTTAAATTTTTCCTTTTCTTTTTCATACCTTCTTTAACACACTACTTCTCCGCTGCGAAGCGCGGGTATTCTGCTAGTGTATTTATATAGGTAAGGGACCAGAAAATTATAGATCAACTTACTACTGTAAAATAGCTTTTTGCTATGATTGTTGGGTATACTTAAATTTAAATCACTGTCTTTTATGTTAACTTTTCCTTTACAGCATTAATCAGAGTGTATTTTTGTAACTGATTCAGACAAAAATGCTGAACAATTCTTGAATACATTTTATACTGTTGCACACAGAGCCGGAAAACTCATGAAAATGTGCATAATTGGATCACAAGCAGAAATAACTATACAGTGATCCCTCGCTATATCGCGCTTCGACTTTCGTGGATTCACTCCATCGCGGATTTTAAATGTAAGCATATCTAAATATATATCACAAATTTTTCGCTGGTTCGCGGATTTCTGCAGAAAATGGGTCTTTTAATTTATGGTACATGCTTCCTCAGTTTGTTTGCCCAGTTGATTTCATAGAAGGGACGCTATTGGCGGATGGCTTAGAAGCTACCCAATCAGAGCATTTATTACGTATTAAATAAAACTCCTCAATGATATACAATGTGCTTCCCGAGTGGTGCTTGATTGTTTGCTTTTCTCGGTCTCTCTCACTCTCTCTGACATTGTCTGCGCCTGACGGAGGGGGTGTGAACAGAGGGGCTGTTTGCAAAGAGGCTGTTTGCCTTGAAGATACGGACGCTACTCTAAAAAATGCAGAAAGACTACCTTCACTTTGCTCCCTTCTTTGCGGCTGCTTTATCGCGGTGCGCATACTTAAAAGCCCAACAGCACGTATTGATTTTTTGATTGTTTGCTTTTCTTTCGCGCTCTCTCTCTCTGACATTCTCTGCTCCTGACACGCATTCCTTTGAAGGGAAGATATGTTTGCATTCTTTTAATTGTGAGAAAGAACTGTCATCTCTGTCTTGTCATGGAGCACATTTTAAACTTTTGACTAAAGGGTGTTATTTCATGTCTAGAGGGCTCTAATAATGTTAACAGTGTGGGAGAGTTTATAAGGGCTTAAAATATATAAAAATAACCATACAAACATATGGTTTCTACTTCTCGGATTTTCACCTATCGCGGGGGGTTCTGGAACGCAACCTCCGCGATCGAGGAGGGATTACTGTAGTTGTTTTACACATTTTTTAAAATGTAACTTCTGTCAATTGAAGAAACTGACATGATCTTCATGTTATCAACTTCAATTAAAAGACATTATTTAATTGTTTTTCTGCAGATGACTGTTAACTTTAAAAAAATCTGCTAATAATATCTCATTTTCTTTTCCCCAGACCAGGTGAAAAAAACAAAAAAAAAACTGAACAAGAAAATCACAAATTTTCTTCCCATGAGTTCCCAAAATTCTGTAAATGAAACTTTGCTTCATCCAAAAATGTTTTACATAACTGGTTTAAATGGTTTGGCTTTTGCTAACTATTTTTATATTTTTTTGTTCATTGTCTACGTTTTTACAGTGTTTTCTATTTTGATCAATTTTATGTACCTGATGGAACTGTTGCTTTTCCAGTGTATAATATTAATAATTTATTTGTAAACTGTTTTGTGATTCCCCACAACATAAGGCATTTGCAATGTTAATCTCTTTTACTGAAGTATTATTCTTTTCAAAATGTGTCATTTGTTTTGTTTTAGTTCCGTGGGCTAATTAAATCCCAAATGAAATGGTACAGTATGTATTTACTAGGGCATTTTTATTCACATTATATATTATTAGGTCACTGGAGCAGCTTACCCTTGAACATGCTATACACAATTGTCTATGACCAAAACATTCTAGCATGATTACATCAATGCCTGCTTTTCCTAGTGGCCTGGCTTTTTCTGCAAAACACAGATTAACAGGAAAGTGAATTCTTTTGAATTGAAATGAGTAGTCTGTAGAAAGAAAGTGAAATTTGAGTATCTATTATTATCATTATTAGAGATTTATGATTTTCATCAGTGGTGGGCTGGCACCCTGCCCAGTGGTTGTTTCCTGCCTTGCACCCTCTGTTGGCTGGGATTGGCTCCAGCAGACCCCCCGTGACCCTGTAGTTAGGATATAGCAGGTTGGATAATGGATGGATGGATGATTTTCATGTGTTAGTCGTCAGTTGTTTGTGGTCCCCTTCAAAGTCTGCAGATGCAAATGTAAGAGTTAAAAATTCACAGAGCTGAGAGGTTGGGTGGGGCATCCCATTTAAATTAAGCAGATGTGCATGTAAACCATTTCAGAAGGCAGGGGTGAGAGGTCCTCATTCAAAGTCTGTAGATGAAAATGTATATTACAGTGGGGGATCCGCTAAGTTTCAATTGACATCTTCTGCCACATCTTGTCTTGGATCCAAGGACACCAGTTCTGCCTCCATTTCTCTGTCCCTCACTTTTCGCTTCTAGCAAAACAACATCTACTCTCACAGTCACAGCCAAAGTGCCTGGCACACTTACTGGGGCTTTATAGCACATATATATAGCTTTGCATCTCACTTGATCTTCACCCAAATTTTTTCCTTCCATTTCACACCTCACCATGCTTTCCAAAAATGATCGGTGCCTTTTTTCCTGTTCAGCAAACTGTTTTTTTCACTTGTCTCTTCATCTAATTGGTCAGTAAAGCCTTTCACATGGCCTTCGTTTGCATAAAGCCCCCTCTCAGCCCAGAACAGAGCATGAACATTAGCACAGATACATTATTAATATTAATATAAACAAATATGTATCAACAAATACAAAAACAAATACTTTTCTTGGTTCTATGACATCACCAAATTTCAATTAACTCTGTCAAAGCATTTTGAGATTTTGAGGTATTTAGTTTTTTTTTATTGTAGGGGGAGATTTTACCCCCTTTTACTTCACTTTCACAAATGACTTTCATTTGCATGAACTGGATCTCTGTGGTGAAAAGGGAAGTGTACTGCGTTAGAACGTCCCGCTCACTAGAGCATTGTTAATGACAAATAACAGCAAATAGAAAAAACACATCGACTCATTTTGCTTTCTCTGCAGCGTCACCAAGTTTCAATCAAATCTGTCAAGACATTTTTGAGAAATTTTCGATTCTAGGGTGTTTTTTACCCCTAAATATTGATATATTGAAATGTCCTTTCTTAAGAGATATACCTACCCTAGATGTACAATCCTGCTTTATTTTGGCTTTTTACATAAATGGGAAATAGTATTTTTGTTGATAAGTGAGTGAGTGAGTGATTTTACACACATATACATATATACAGTAGGTGGGTTGTCAAAAACTTAGGAATAAAAACTATTTTAAGATATGTGACCCATGTCCTCTCTTTGTGAATCTCTACCTACAAATTTATATAATGGAAAAAGAGCAACAGAGACAAAAACAATATTTGGGGTTCTAACCCTATATATTCAACAATATTCATCAATACTGAAAAAGAAAACAAAGTAATAAATCAATCGTATTTAATCAACACAGTAGTCACGTTGGCCTGTATCCAAGACAGGACTGACAAGCAAGAGAAGGTGGCTGTCTTTATAGTCGGTGAGGAGGAAGGGGTGTGTCCAAAGGGGGTGTGTTCAAAGGGATGGAGCCAAAAGTGAGGTCAAAAGTAGGGTGGAGTCTGTAACCAGAAGTGTTGTTTGTGTAAGACGCTTGCGAGTGTGGAGGATTATCTTTGCCAAAATGAAATGCAATCCAATGTGTAAAATGTAAGAAAATTGAATGCATATTTGTGTCATGTATTTAATGTTTGTTTAAGTTTTTTGTGTCATAACTAAAAATAAATCAGACAGATAATTCATTGCTCGTCAACATGGCAGTGTTTGTTGTGGTTGTAAGAATATCTGTCCATTCCTTTCTAATTGGTGGTCCTGGATTTATTTGGTTTAGCGCATTTCACTAACATGAATGGTAAAGGGTAATCAGGTGATTGTTGATGACTGTCCAGACATGGACATCAAGAAGGCTTTAGGGCATTCGTTTCAACCATAGCATCCACAGAAGAGTTAAACTCAATAAAATGAACCCTCTTTTGGATATCACCGATGATAAAATCATGCCAAAAAAACATTGTAAATTATTTGAAGATTTTATTTTTCATTCTAAATTGTCCAATTTACAGTCAAATCATTATGTCAGTTGTAAAAACCTGAAGCAGTTCCAATTAACTGCAGCTAACCACCTGCCTTTTATACCTTTACTTGACCCCTTTACATAGAGTGGGAGAGGGTATCTGCTAAGATATAATTAGCAGCAAACCAGGAGATATATTTTAATAAAGAAACTAAGAATTCAACAGAGCAAAAACACTAAGATAGAGAATTCGAGATGAGAAAGCTAAGAAACATAAACCAAAATGCCAGAACCTAAATCACTAAACCAAAATTATTTACAGGTCAAATTATTTATAATAATTTACAGGTCAAATCTGTAAACCTGGAAAAGAGCTACTGGTGTAGCACTGGATGTATAAATGAGTCTTTGTAATGTGAATCATGCACCCACAGATTCTAGGATGACAGTTGTAAGAGACGGCCGGCAACTCAACCCAGCCAGGACACCCTTAAGATAGAAGGATGAGGAGAGGCAGCTTTTCTAAAACAGTGCCTTCCACAAGATGCTAAAAGGCAGCTCCCCTGGACTACAGCAGTGTCCCAGGTTCCTGCAGGGTACTATGGGACATTATGTTTGGCAACACAGTCCTTCTGGGTACCGTGGGTGCTGCCAGAAGATGCTGTGGGAAGATGGTGGAAGTCTAAGTACTCACCTTGCCGTGGGCAGAAGCCCAGAAGTACTTCCGGGCTGACAAAGAAAACTCAAGTTTTCCATCTGAACTATATAAAGGACTGTTGGAGACCCAGAAAGTGAGCCTGAGTCGAGAGGAGGTGGCCAACGCTTGCTGGGAGGTGTGGAGGAGAAGAGTGATTGTGATTATTGATTTATTAATTGTGTTTATTGTGGCTGTGGTGCTTTGGATGCAGTGGTTAGAAGAAAATGAAGAAAATTAAAATACTTCTTGGTGTTTTAACCTGTGTCCTGCGTCTGTCTGTTGGGAAAAAGATGGACAATAGTGCCACCTAGTGTCCACTTAGTTACACAGTGTGATGCACTTAAAAATTATAAGGAAAAAAATTGTCAATCTTTTTTGCCTCTGTGGAAATAAAAACACACAAACATGAAAATAAAGGATAAAAATTATTTGTCTTTCAAAATATTAAAGTCTCAAGAACTGGAAGAAAATGTCTAAAGCAAAAAATCATTTTTAAACTGGCCGAAACAGGTTTTCCAATTCCTAACACAGAATATGGGCAAAATCCTTTAGAGAAAGTGGTGAGAATGTGAAGTGAATAACCTTTGATTGAACTGGGACTTGCCTTCTGTTGCTGCTGAAAATAGTAGACAGCCTGCAGAGAAAATACTTCTTCATGAAGCAGGTATATTTATCCTGAAGGATTTGATTTTTACAATTCAATTCTTGAATTGTATAAGATATATTTTTATAAATGGGTGATATAATTGTGGTCGGTGCTGCTGTTCTGGGACAGAGTATCCACACTTTGAGAACTGTTGTTGTCCTTGTGGATTGTGAATGTACTCCCTGAGCTTACATCAAAACATTCTGTTTTTGCTCCCACATCGCCAAAGACTCAAAAGGTTGTTTGGGAACTCTACATTGGCCCCATGATGAGTGATCATGAAAGTGTGTGGATGTGTGTATTCTTTGGATAAGCAGGTGCACTGTCCAGGGTTGTTTCCTCCCTTTTTCCTACTGTTTCTAAGATAAACTCCAGCACCCCATGACCTTGTCTTAGATTATGTAGGTTTGAAATTGTAAGTGTATAGTATTTTGATTGTTTAAAGATCAGAACAGGTAAGACAGATTAGAAAAGTGCTGAAGTATATAAGACTGTGTAATAGACAAAACAGCATAAAAATTTGGGGCAGCTGAAGGTGAACTCCACATCACTGAAATGAAAATAAATGTGTTAAACAAACAAGGCTGAGAAAAAAATGTCTTTTCACACACAAGTCTAAATCTTGATCTCCTGAATTTGAGAACTTCTAGGAGGAAGGTAGACGGACACCTGAAGTGATGTCAGAGGTGGTAAAGCCATCATTTTTCCGGTCTGCAGAAGGATAAAGAAAAGAGACATTATTACATGGAGCAGTGGGATATTAGCATTACTAGAGCCCTTTGCACATGCATCTGACAACTTCTAGCTTCCTTAACAGAGAGACCTGACACCTAAAACGTTTTCTCAAGGTCTTCCAGGCAATACTGTATATTAAAACCTTAGTTATATAGTTTCTCTCCAATATTTATTTTTGTTTCTGATGCTTTCTTAAAATCTACTGTATATAGTCTAAACTTCTTTGCTTTTTCCTAATTGTTTTCTCAAGATTTTAGCATTAGACATCTGGAATTTGATCTGGCAGATTTATGGTCAAATGTATTGCATACATTACTTTTTATAGGCATGGCCGGATTTCTATATTTCTACACCCTAGGCCAAAGTACATAATTCTGCACCCCCTCCCCCGCTCAAAAAGTTGATTTATAATTTTCAATTTAATATGTAATAGTTTATTTTTGAAACATATAAGCACTTAAGACAATCTTTATAATCTTTGAACCACATTATATTTTTAATTAAAAACTACACTACTTATGAAATTGCATAACATTAACACCTACCAAAAACTTTCCATTGAATTTCTTCAAGTCATCTTAAATGCCTACTAGAATTTCTTCCTTTGCGCTTTTGTCCATGAAAAGGCTTCAATTGTTTCATTGAAGTCGACAGATCTTGTTAAATCTGTTTCAATGCAAAGAAGTGCAAGGGCATTCAACTTATTTTGCTGTATTGTAGATCTTAAATGATCCGTGATTCTTTTCAGAGAAGAAAAAGGAATAGTAATTCGTCACTGGCGTGCAGACAAACATTCTTAATAAATATCAACGTTTGGATAAACTGTTTGTTGTCCTTTTTCTTGTAGCCACTTGCAAAGTCCCAATGTTGCAATCAGTTATGTGAGATTTCAGATGGACAAGTTTATTGCATAGAGCGGGTTCCAGATCATCTTTGAAAATCAAAAGCAGGTTTCTTCCCTTTTCTTCAAGCTCAGGTGAAGTCAGCGACCAGAATTTTGTAATAACACAAAATCTTTCGCCAAACACTTTGTAAGCAACTGACCTTTTCTCAAGTTCAGCTTTAAGGTTGTCAGCTATAAAATTGACATAAAATGCAAAAGATTTACATCGATTCTCATCTGACATTATAGAATTTTATTGAAATCTTTTGTACTTTGTGTCAAACTTACATTACACCACATTAAATGATGCTGCATAAACAAGCCATAAGTTGTGTATGTTTCATGTTTTGTAATAAAAATCTCCGCCCCCCCCCCCCCCTTATAATTTGGTGAACACCCCTGTCAACTTTTTCTGCTTACGGCTTTCAGGCTTACGGCCCTGAGTAAACTAAATAGTATATAAAAGTTTTAACAATATATTTTACAATACCTACTATCAGTAGATATGTAGAAGTCAAGCGATATGAGTATAATGAATCACTTTGAATCATCATTGTAACGCCAAATCTGGAATTTTCCTTTAACACATGGTTTACGCTGAGTGTGTGAGAGAGAAATAGCAAATGCTTTTTGCCAGTGACTGAGCAAGTCAGTGAAAGCTGTAGAGATGGGCAAAGTAAATGTACTGCTGAATTTATTTAATGTATATGGATGTAAATTTAAAAAACAGCATTTTATATTGCCTTTTCAAAATAATACTGAAAAATCTGTAAATATGTGGTTGTCATTTCTTCTGTATATACACCACCCTGACTGCTGCACCCTAGGACATGGCCTAGGTTGGTCTTATGGGAAATCCGACCCTGTTTATTGGTATGCTTCACCAACATGCTTTTACTCTTCAGCAGCATGAATTGCATGGTGAAGGTGAATGTAAAACACAACAAAATAAAATATAATAGCAAATAGCTTAGTCCAGGCAGTCCCAGTTTTGTAGTCTGTGCCCTATTTCCGTAATTTTCTGCATTTGCATTCACAATCTGACTGCATACATTCTTGCATTTAGTAGCACTAAGTACTTCGCAGTGGCATTTGTGATTCAATTACATACAACTTTCATTAAGTATGAAGCTTAAGCGTGTTCCCAGCTTAAGCATAGCTGATCCAGCAGCTAAAATGGCAAGAAAGGTGATGACTGGCCAAACAAAAAAAACTGATTAAATAACCAATGTCATTAAGAAATCAGAAGGATTGTTTTCTTTATATAGCCGTCATTGTTCTGAATTAGTTGATGTGTTTCATTTACCCCTTCATGATTATTTATCAGGGAGTTTAAAATGTCACTCCCGTTTATAAGATCACTGCTAGCATTCTATACATTTCTCTGTCCATGTAAAATAAATGTTTTATCTGTTCAATAGGAATAATGAAATGGCTTCAGTTATTACTGTTATGTACAGTATATATGAGTATGTACTTTTAAAAAGCTAGCCATTATGTCTTGTTTATTTGATTCTTTAGAAATATCAAGTATATTTTCTACTGTATGTACTAAACATATATAAAAATATTATAAACCAAAGGATTTATTAATTTCTTGTTTCTCTAAAATACTTAAAGTGAATTGGCTGTGTATACAGGGACGCTTTCTGATAAGGTGATTAGAGATATCCAGGGAATTAGTAGCACTTCACTTTTGCCACTCTTCTGAATATAATTAGCATCTTACTACAAATGTCTCTATATAAAAAACTCTTCAAAAATCAAACTACACTATTACTGGGAGGAAAAATGTAATTATCTCATATATATTTGAAGCAAATGTTATGACAAGCTTTAATCTATATTGAGAAAATGTTACACTTATCTTTATTTTTAAATAGCAGCAAGTGCACTTTTCTATAGAATAATTAAAGTAATGTATTTTTATGTACACAAATTATATCTGTCAAATGGGTATTACCAAATGACCTAGTCATATATATATTTTTTTCATTCCATTCTGAAATTTTGTTTTTAATTTTAAATGGAAATATATTTTATTGCTGTAAACAACAATATTAAAATACCAAATCAGTACCTTTATTAAAAGAGCAAATATGATTTTAATATTAAATAATTTTGAACATATTTTAATTATCAAGGTAAAATAAATAAATATACAGAAACATATATTTTGCTTAAATTATGCCAGTTATAGATCATTTCTCCCTTCAAACTTAATTGAAGCATTTCTTAATAAGCTTTCTTCTTTTCAGTATTATACAAAAATTACTTAGAATTTGAGAAATAATGTTGGAAGATGATATATGATTTAAGTTTTTCTCATCTTTCAATTTATTGTGGAAATAATGACCTCTATTGATGAAAAATGGAGACTTGTTTTATTATTACTACGACATATCTATATATGTGCAAAAATTATTTTTATTATTTTTTTAATTGAGGTAAGAAAAGATACTTTCATGTGGATACAATACATTAATAGAAAATAACTATTTTTTATTTAGACCATTTTAACAGTGAACCAAAGAAAACAGCCAAGAATCAACTTCCGATGAGTTCTCAGAGTCCAAAAAGTGCTGTGAATGATACTTTTGTTTATCCAGAAATGTTTTACATAACAGGTTTTCATGACATGCCTTTTGCTTACTGCTTTTATATTTGTTTAATTATTGTGTACATTTTTACAGTGATTTTTAACATGTCTCTTATTGTTTTAATATATATTGAGGAAAGCCTTCATAATGCAAAATATTTTGCAGTTTTTCACTTAGCGATAGCTGATGTATGTACGACAACAGCTGTCATTCCTAAACTAACTGAAACATTTCTTTTTAACTCTCATTTTATTTCATATAAAGCATGTTTGGCTGATATGTTTTTTGTTCATTTCTTCACTTCAATGCAATCACTTTCTCTTGCAATATTAGCATATGACCGGTTTATTGTTATATGTTTCCCTTTACGATATCATAACATTAATACAAATAGTAGGATGGTAATTATCATATTGTCAGTTTGGGTCTTTTCTGCTGTTATGACATCTACAACTGTACTTCTGATTACAAAGCTCAGCTTCTGTCAGTCTACAGAGGTAAACAGTTACTTTTGTGATCATGGACCTGTGTACCGCTTGGCCTGCAATGATTTTTACCTCAATTTAGTAATTGGTTTTGCAGACATAGCATTGTTGCTTTTTGCACCCCTGGCATTCATTCTGCTATCAAATGTAGCCATTGGATTCACATTGTTAAAAATTACAACAGCAGAAGGAAGACGAAAAGCATTAAAGACGTGTACGTCACACATTATCTTGGTGGCAATATTTTATGTTCCACGATGTTTTACATATGTTGCTTCACAATTTGCAAATTTTCATACAAATACAAGAATTCTTAATAACACACTGTCTGCAACACTCCCACCAATGGTGAACCCTATAATTTATACACTAAAAACTGAAGAGGTGATGAGTTCAATAAAAAAACTTTACAAAAGTAGAAAAGACAGACAAGGGAGAGTAATAAATGCCATGTTTCTAGCCAAATAATTTTACCGTAACATTCCCAAACCTGCTAAATCTTAATTCTGCATCAATGGGGTTCAGAGGCTATCCCAGCAGCACTGGATACAGGGCAGGAAACAGCAGAGGGCAGGCCCTTAGTCCATGATCAATCCTCCCAGTTATGCACCCACACTCACAATCACACAAGGGCCAGGTTAGAATGACTCATTCACCTAAACTGGGGAGAACGTGTGTGACTGGCTGCCACTGGGATATTCTCTGGAGCCCCAATAGTTCTGGTTTTATATACTGCAGCACAACACATATCTGAACAAGTAAATTCCATCTAACGCCATGATGTTTCAGTTAAACAATACTGGGTTCTGTTAAAAGCTTAATATTTGTTTTTTTTATAAAACAAAATGATAATGTGTATTTAATCAAGGCATTACTCTTGCATGTTTTAATGTTCTTGTTGGAATTCAAATCATTGTGATTCATTCTGTGTTTAAAGCAGAAATTCACTAATTATGTAATATATACACTGGTAATGACTTTTTGTAGAATTCTCAGTTAAAATTGTTGCTTTGTATTTTGTTATACATTTTAAATAATTTATTCTTTTCCTATAGTTAAGATAAATGTGAATGAAAAATTGATGAAATATTTTTATGTTTATTAAAAGATAAATTGTGAAAATGAAAACTGAATCTTCAAAAGTTAATAAATCTAAACCAGTCACCTGGAAATATCAACAGTAATAACTGCTCAGGATCATTTTGCCACCTCAAAACAAAAATGAAATAATTGGCAGAACTTTTGACTACCTCATTCCTGTGATGTCAATTGCCAAGAAGAGTGAAAAAAAAAGAAAAGAAAAGGCAACTTAAGAATAGGGAAAGATTGAGATTCAGGTTACTATTTAAAAAAAAAAAAAACATTCAAGCATTATTTTAATAATAAAAACAAGATGTTCTGTATGGGCACAGAGTGTATTTAATACATAATATTTTATTAATATTAAGAAAAAAGTCACAAAAACAAATTATGACATCCTTATGTAAATGACAAAAATGTTTACAATGAAGAAGCGTGTTATATATTGTTTAAAAAGAAAAGTAAGGTACTGCATTAATTCTTTACATATTACTACAATGCAATTATTGTATACTACAGTAACAAAGTTCACTTTTCTGTAGTGAATTTGTGTCCCTAGAGTGTGGGTGGGTGTGTGTGTGCCCTGTGCTGTGCTGGCACCCTGCCCGGGGCTTATTTCCTGCCTTGCGCCCTGTGTTGGCTGGGATTGGCTCCAGCAGACCCCCGTGACCCTGTAGTTAGAATATAGCAGGTTGGATAATGGATGGATGGATGGATGGATATTTGTGTGCTTGCGTGGGTTTCAGTTTATGGCAGACTTTATCTCTGGTAAAAAGCCACATAAACAACACATACAAATTCCACATTTCTATTTGGTAGCATAATAAAAAGTTAAAAAGGAAAATCAGAGAACATTAAAAAGGAACCTTTATGTTTTTTTCACTTATATGATAATTGCTTTCTAACAAAAAGAATCTGCCTTTGAATTAAATAAGCTGTCTGCAATTTCTCACTTTATACTGTAAATAACATATAAATAGAGTAATACCCCAAATTACAGATCCATTTGGGACCAGCCATTTGACTGTATGTCAGTCACAAAGTGCACAGGTCATTGTAATTGAGGCTCTGTTGGTCTGGTGCTGGTCACTGGTACGCATACTTTAACTGCTGGTACAGAGTAGTGCAAATTGACCTTAGAGTCTCTGTCTTTGGGATGGCGGTGTGGGCCGAGTACACAAAATTGGCCACATGGAGCAGCACCGATCCAAACAAAGGGCCTTCCAAGAGTCAGAAACAATATGAGACCCTGTGAAATAATGTTTATAAGACAGCAACATTTAAAGTATGACCTGACATTTCATCATTCAAATAAGCAGTTTAGAAGCCAACTGCAAAGGACCCTATACAAACAACAAGACAACTGCGAGTGGCCCTTTTAAGGATAGTAAGCTACTTAAAAGAACTACGTCATGTGTAAAGGATCCAATGGCAGTGCAGTGGTGAGGTGCTGCATTATTAGTTTTATTCAGGTACTCACTGTGGCTCAGTGATTAGTACTGCAGTCTCACAACTCTGATCATATTTTTGGTCACAATAATCAGCCCAGCATCGTTGGCAGAAGCTTCCCTAGCATTCAAAACACTTAAAAGGCTATTGTGCCATTATAATCCACTCAAAACGAGTTCAGTTTCTCCTTCCCAATTAACTTCAGTGTATTTCTCTGAGTTTGGCAAAGTTTGTGAACATTTCTGTGATTTTGCTGATCTCACGACAAAGTGCACTCTGCGGAGTTCTCTCATCATTAATTATCAGCTAACAGATAACCATACATGAATTCCCAAATATTTCTGTTTATTTTTGCAGCTTATTTACTGTGGCCAAAATATCTCAGCTAAATGCTTAAAATTACAAGCTATGGTGGTTCTTCTCTGTGGTCCTCTCAGATTGCCATACTCATGTCCACATCATCTCAAAGTAAAACACAAAAATCCCGCTGCAGAATCTTATTTTGGGTTTTTTATACCTTATGTTTCATTTTAACCTGCAAACACCTGATGACCAAAACTTAATATGGGAATGTTGGCTTACTGAGCTTTCACTAATACTGTCTACCCACATATTGCAGAAAAAAGGAATACCACAAACAAGACAAGACAACAGACAATCAGCAAATAGCAATAAGTAAATAATATCTAGAATGCAATAACAAAGTTTCACACTTAGGGCAGTGTTTCATAAATGAATGTGTCACAAGAAATCTCTAATTGACTGGCTCTGAGTTGTGGCAAAAGAGGGGAAAGGATGATGTTTTGGACAACTGCATGATGATCAGCAGACAAGACAGACAAATAAGAGTCAAAATTGAGTTGTGTGAAATAAAAAGCTTCAGAGACACTGTTCTCAGGGGAACACTGTCATCAAGTCTTTCTCACGATTTGTCTCTACTAATAGCTCAGTCTTCAGACATTTATTGTCCCTTGAATTTTACATAAAATTTTATTTTGAATTATCATTATGAAGCCAAAGGACTTGTATTTAGTAACACAAGAACTTTTATATATAATATGATCTTCACAGAAATTGCTGGAAAGTAGCCCAATGGTTAGTTTTCCTTCCTCATGGACATAACATCTAACATATATCCCATGTTCTATGGCTGACTGTGTGGAGTCGGCAGCACATTCTCTGGATTTTTGAGTAGACTTTCCTCTCATATGCAAAAGACATACTGTACCATATGTGTTAAGTTAATTGGCAATTCTGAATTAGCACTGTAAACATATACTATAGTGTCACACCAAGGGCTGGATACTACTTTGTGCCCGATTCTTCAGGAATAGCCCCCAGTGACTCCGTTTTGAGTTTGTGAATGTTAAGCTATGTTATTTTTCTCTTCTTTTATTTTAGGACATTTTATTTTATTATTTATTTTTCTGACCACCAAGAGGTCAATACATCCTGTATAAATAGAAAGAGTTAGTGTCAGGAAGGGCATCAAGATGTAAAACTTTAATGATGGAATCAGTCCAATCAACATCAACACAGAAATAAGAAGAGATAATGAGGAACAAGAAGAGGAAAGGACTCGGTATTGGATTAAATGGGATTGAGAATGTTTTGGATTTTTACTTTCCCATGATTTATTTTACAACATAGCCGTTACATCTGATTATTCAAATTCAAGATCATATTCATCCAGTGCCTAGCTCAACAGCAGCTGGCATAATAGGAATTAATCCTGGATGTGGTGCCAGTTGCTCTTTGGGCATATTTAGTCACATAGCACACTCCTTTACACCAGGCTAATTAAGAGGATATTAGTAGATGCTGGGGTGTCAGTACAAAATAAAGGACAAAAAAAGAACATACTCTCCATACCTGGCCAGGATTCAAACCTTGTTCTCTGTAGTTATGACTCAGATACATGTGAGATGTGCAGGGCACTGATATTCACAGATATTCTGACTGCTCCCGTCCAACATGCTGTTTCTAATGACCTCCATCCAGTCTTCCCAAATAAAAAAATAATAGAATTCATTAAAACTCTGATAATCAAGGATTTTTATTTTGATGATTGCAGACTTTTGGCTGTCATTGTGTTTATACATGTCCAGTTCTGAAAGGGGTGGGACTTCCAGAAGCTCACAGAGGTGATGTCATTGGTGTTTGTATCACTCCTCCTCCACTATCAAGCTAGAAGAGGCAGAGGGATTAGCATATGTACTTTCACCTAATCCATCATCATTGAGTCACCTTGCTCTGAACCCCAAACACCCTCCCTCAACATGCATAAGTGACCAAAGTCAGCCAGAGTTCCGCTTGGGGCTACAAACTTAAATGAATGTCTTCTTGGGAATGTTTTTGCCTGAAGGAGTGACTGCAGACATGTCAGCTCATCCTTGATTAACAGCTTTGTTACCAGATGAGGTTCAGAGTTATCCAGAATGTTGGTAGAGATACGGTTTAGCCATCCATTTAGTGTTTATTCTGGAATGCAGGCAGGAGTAGTAGAGCAGACTTGCTAAGTCTCCATTCTTAATAGTCATACACTACTAAAAGTTGGCCATAATATGGTGATACCCACTTTTCCTGCAGAAGCATGTTTGATAATAAATAAATAGAATTATTTATATATGAATTAATTTAATTGTATTATTTGTTAATCTATACTAATAAAAGGCAAAGCCCTCACTGACTCACTCACTCACTCACTCACTCAGTCACTGACTGACTCATCACTAATTCTCCAACTTCCCGTGTAGGTAGAAGGCTGAAATTTGGCAGGCTTATTCCTTACAGCTTCCTTACAAAAGTTGGGCAGGTTTCATTTCGAAATTCTACGCGTAATGGTCATAACTGGAAGCTGTTTTTCTCCATTTACTGTAATGGAGATGAGCTTGAACGCCGTGGGGGCGGAGTTTCATGTGACATCATCACGCCTCCCACGTAATCACACAGTACGTAGAAAACCAGGAAGAGGCCCAAAAAGCGCTGAGGAAAACATGCATTATATAATTGAGAAGGCAGCGAAACAATAAGAAGCGAGCGAGTGACATATACAACCATATTCATGAGTTCTGCTACTTCGGAAACAAAGCACGATGTAAACCTACACTTTAAATTAAGTTCATAGACAGGCTGCTGCTGGCGTTTGTAATTTAGTGCCTGCCCATATAAGGCCGTCCGTCAGCGGCAATCCAATAGCAAACTGCCACGGGTAAATATTCACGGGTGAAGGACTGTGCTTATGCAGAGGAAGATGAGATGGTCAGGGTGGTGTTTGACACAAACTCAGCGAAACTCGAGAGAAAGTTTTAAGTGCCGGGACTTAGGTAACATTAAATACAGCCATGGAAATAGCACGAGATGGCAGCAGCACAGCTGGGAAACTTCGATGCATGTACACCGAGCGGCTCACGTGAACTGACGCAGTGCACAGACAAAAAGCAACAGTTCCAAAGAGCGCTGAACAAAAACCGAATTACAAAATTGAAAAGGCAGCAAAAAAATATGAAGCGTCTGAAACATACAAGATAAGTATGTAATAAGTGCAGCTACTGCAGAAACAAAGCACACGGTGGAAAAAGTGAATGTCCCGCTAAAGGAAGACAGTGTTAAAAAAAAACCCGTGCATGCAGTGTGTCAGGTCTCAGATAAAGAAGAAGACGAGCTGTTTATTGATGCAGTAAGAAACGAATCTTTTTCATAGCTTCTTTAACACACTACGTCTCCGCTGCGATACGCGGGTATATATATATGTATATATATACCCCGATCTACATTAGATACAGCCATGGACATAGCACGACATGGCACCAACACAGCTGGGAAACTTCGATGCATGTACACCGAGTGGCTCATGTGAACTGACGCAGTGCACAGACAAAAAGCAACAGCTCCAAAGAGCGCTGAACAAAAACCGAATTACACAATTGAAAAGGCAGCAAAAAAATATGAAGCGTCTGATACATACAAGATAAGTATGTAATAAGTGCAGCTACTGCAGAAACAAAGCACACGGTGGAAAAAGTGAATGTCCCGCTAAAGGAAGACAGTGTTAAAAAAAAACCCGTGCATGCAGTGTGTCAGGTCTCAGACAAAGAAGAAGACGAGCTGTTTATTGATGGCAGTAAGAAACTAATCTTTTTCATACTGTAGCTTCTTTAACACACTACGTCTCCGCTGCGATACGCGGGTATATATGTATGTATATATATACCCCGATCTACATACTCGAATAATGAATACTTTATTCGCAATCAATGATTGTTTTGGTAAAGCCATACTCAGTGTATTCATTAGATGAACGGTAAAAAAGTAAGAGCGAGGGGAGGGTGACTTATTGAGGCATGCAGGCAAAACCACAATAGCACGCGGGCTCGATGTACGAAAAAATATTTCTTTTCAAGTTCTATTTAGTCCATATGTGTCAAACTCCAGGGCCACGGGCCACATCTGGCCCGGTGTGTAATTATATCCAGCCCGCGAGATCATTTTATATACTGTATTATTGTTATTAATGGCCCGGGTATATGAAGCGCTGGTAACACAATAAACTACAGATCCCATAATGCAGCGCTTCAGCTGCCTTGCCGAACACTTACCGCGTTAATCAAGTCTAGCTTGCAAGTTATTGCAAAGCTAGCCCACACGATGCTGAAGAGAAAAGTTGATTCTGAAAATAGAGCCTTTAAAAACCGATGGGAGACT
>JANRMT010062834.1:28380141-28390614 GCA_026402145.1 Polypterus bichir lapradei | reverse complement strand
TCTTCAACATAAATCAGCAATATAATTAATGAATTTGCTAACACCGTTAAAATATAAATAAACAACAAGAAGATGTAGTAATGGTCTGAGTATGGCATATCTGAAAAGCCGGTAACAAAAAATGTCTGCGGACGAACAAAAGTATTATTGCTCACTAATGTTTCACCAGTCATTTTTTGGAGACTTCTGCTTTCTGTGGCATGTAAGAGGGAAACAAAGAAAAAAGAGCAAATTATTGCTTAATCCAGCCTATGCAGTACACAGAAATATAAGAAGAAACTCTCTGCTTGAGAGCTGATCCATTCTGAAATGATTTTCTTGATATATTCATCACTGGAAAAAACACAATATCTCACAACAGACTGATAACTATTGAAATTGTTTCTTTATAATATCCCTTGGAAAGCTTAGCCATGCAGCTTCATTTCATTGACAGCAACGTTGTCCAAAAAAACTCAGAGATTCAAGATTTAAAATAAACACAACAGAACATATAAGGAGCTCATTAAAAGAATACAGCATGATTTAAAGAATAGGAATCAAGCTAACTTAACAGACTGGGTAAACAACATATTGGTCTACCAAAGAAAGTGGTCCATGTGTCCTAACAAAGCATTTCAGGAAAAACTTTAATCTAATTTATTGCTTTTCAATTTATTTTGTCTGTTAGAGCAAAATATCATAAAATAATAACAGAGCACAAAAGAATTCAGAAATACACTCTGTCGCCTACACCTTTAATAACGTATATGGTATTTAAAAATATGGCCTTGCATTAATTAATTATCACTTCAAAGAATGAAAAACTAAAATACTTTGAAAAAATAATATCAACAGCACCATAATAAACATATGTATATATACTGTATATATTGCATTTCTCAATTTTTTCAGTTATAAAATAGTGGCAAATGTCTACAGCAATCTGTTCTTGTAAATAAAATCAATGCAATAATGTGTTTGTATTTTTCTTGTATCTAACTCTTAGAATGCAATAAGAAAGTGATCCAAACCTTACACACACACATTCACATTTACAATGTATGTGTGTGTGGTTTCTGTTTTATGGAGACAAAAATACATACATATGTATTGTTGTCTCCTTAAAACAGAAAACACACTTGAAAGTGATTTTTATTTGTTTTTTTAATGAATGTTTAAAACAATAGAAGGAAACAGCCATTTACAGTATTTAGCCTGCATTATTTATTGACATGCAAATGCCATACATAAAAATAAAAAAAACAAAAGTGATTAAAATAATACTCAGATGAATTTCTGCTGTTTTGCATAATAATGTGTAGATATACATAATACCTGTTAATATTAAAAAAATTATTTGAATTATTATTATATAATTATATAGCCAATTAATTAAATCATTTCTTGCAAGCTGACATTCACTTGAATTCCTAGTAACATTCAGTGCAGAATTCTTTTGCTCTTATAAACCAAAACCAACACCCAAAGATACTTTCTCAGATATTTTTTGAACGTTATAAAGTATTTCCTTGATAAAACATTGATAGGCAGCATAAAAAAATAAACAGTTGCTTGATCAGACTGTACCTGTCTAGGTCATGTGCCTCAGTAAGGTGAACGGCAGACTTGAAATGACCAGGTTTATAAAGGATCGACTGTAATTGGGAGAACTGCAACCAAAAGGGACGCAATTAGCATGACAGTTGTATTTCATTGTAAAGCTAACTATGCCCAAAGGAGGAATAGTAATACACTTCTGAGAATGTATTTAGATTTTGGCATGTAAATTCTAAGAATGTATTTGAAATTATAACCTTTTTTTAACAGAAATACATTATGAGACAATTATATTTAAGAGACCATTACAGGGATAAAGTAGTCTGGTAGTGACATATATTTTCTTTTTCCATTAGATTGCATTTATTCATCCATCCATTTTCCAACCCGTTGAATCCAAACACAGGGTCACGGGAGTAGATTGCATTTAGGTCAATCAGAATTTGTTTAGTAATTTAAGACTTTATGAGATGAGAAAACTTCCCTAACAAAAATGAGAGAAAAAATAATTCATATATTTGATAAATTATAATAATAAATAAACACCTGGAAGGCCGTGACTTAAGGCCATTAAGGTGCCAGTTTAATCCTGCCCCATACTCAATGCATGTTCCTCAGTAAGTCACTTACCCACCTGTATTTCACCAATCTATTAGTTTTCTACTTAGGTTCAGGGTTTTAGGGCACCAGTGTCTACTGTAAAAACAATAGGAACAATTTAAGCCCAACCTTGGAGAAGTACAAGTCTATCCAAGGCCAAAGACAAATTCACCATATGAATTTAGTTTTAGAAAATTAGCCAAATACATAATCATGTAGATAACAGAGGCAATACCAAGCCAAAAATTTAAAGGCAGGATTCTGAAGCAATGCCGCTGAACACTGCACCACCACAGCCCAGGTGTAAATCCACAGTCAAATCCAGATGTTAGTGCAGAGTTATTGTCTTCTAGAATCAAGAAATATATATTACTGATTAAAAAGGCATTGCATATCAAGCTCAGAATTTCCAATATTGTTTTTAAGAACATTTCTAACTAAGAGTCTGTCAGTTTCTTTGGTCTTACAGATTTAAGTGGCAGCAGCATAAGGGGAACATTGGGCAGCACTGCCACCTCATGGAAATGGTGTCATGGGTTCATATTCCATGTCTAGCTGTTGCCTGAGTGGAGTTTTCCTGTCACACTCTAAATGAAGTGCAGGTTAACCAGTAATTCCAAATTGGCCCCCACTTGTGTAACTGGGGCCCTGTGCTTGACTTGTGCTGCAATCTGGGCTTTTTCCTACCTTGCTCCCTATGCTGCCACGATAGGCTCTGCCCTGACTGCAACCCTAAATTCAATTAGCTTAGTTTGAGAACGTTCTGTCATCATTTAACTTGCAAAATAAAAAATATTTATTATTTTTTTACAGACTCTGGCTTTGCTCCTTTAATGGTTTCATATTCAACATTCAGATAGTTATGTTCTGTGATTCCTTCCGATTTCAGTGTACATTGTTTAAACAGGCAAAGTGGATACATAGATTTTGATGCTCAGAAAGAATCTCTACATGTTTTGTCTGCATGTGGAGAATGTGGTAAAAAGTTTTTCTGCATATTGACAAAAAAGCTCTTAATCACTACATTTTTTTTGGCAGATTGTAAGTACCACATGAATCGCTTTTCCACGTAAATGTGCATCTCAGGTGTGTAACCTGTCTCTCATTTATGAGCTACAAAAACCAACTACATTATTATCAGCTGGAAATCCGATAACATTTCTTTAAAAATGAGACATCTTTGGTGTTAATTTCCATGCTGGCTAAGTTTTGTATACTAGTATTAGGTTGCACATGTTAAATACTGAAAATAAATTTGCTTTGACATTTCTAGTTTCTAATAATTATAATTAAGCATTGCAAATACAACACCCCCTTGTCCTCTTCTCAATAAAACCTCACTGGATAAATCCAGAGAATAATGTCTCCTCAGATAACATCTTACAGGATACAAAGTGGAATGGTCCCCCACAACATTATCTTCTTACAATGTCCAAACAAAACACAAAACTCTGGATAATGGACATGCCAATAACTGAAGAGTGTCCTCACCTTTTGCATCTTAGAAATACAAGTCACAGAGTAAAATCTCAAGACCTTTGCATTTTTTGACTTTCTCCTCTATCTTTATACGGACTTGGTCACAGTAAGGGAAAGCGAACAATTATAAACAATTTTACGCTATTATTATACAGTTATGTTTTAACTGTAAATGCCCATTAATTTGATTTAAAAGCAGCTGTCTAAACATTGAAAGCAGACGTATTATTACAGACAGAAGGTTTTTTTTACAGGGGGGGCCTTTCTGCACTCAGAAGAGCAGACAGACACCTTTTGTAAATAACTAGGATTTAGAAGGTCAAAACCTTAAACAGCAAAATGATATATTTATGAAAAGTTGTAATCATTTTCTGGACTTTCCACATTTATAAAAGTGAAGCTTTTGAACCACTGGTTATCTTCGACCTTGCTCACCTCATTGAACCTGCAACGATATGGCCTGTGAAAATTACATTGGACAGAGAGGCACTAGGGGTGTTCACCTTGGCCCTGACAAGCTTTAAAAAGTCATCAGCTTAAAGTGAAAGTATGCTTTCATTCATTCTACCATTTTATCATTTATTAACTTGAAAAGAAGAACTGAGATGGAAGAGAAGCAGAACGATCACAGCCATGCAGCAATGTGACTGAGGCTGAAAAGCCACGTACTTTTAAGGGGCCTGCATCATTCATGACAGCTCCTCATACAGCCAGGTTGTATAACTGATATGTAGCACCCTTTTATCTACTTTTACTCTTTTTTTTGGCAAATTAGGAATATTTGAAAATATTACTTCTATAATGACTGAATAAAAGTTTATTTCTTGCACCCTTTGCTTGAATCAGTTTTTACTTTTTCTTAGCATCTGGGGTATAGAGAAAGAGGTGACATCCTCTAATAGGTGAAGTGTAGCACAGTAGTAGTCAGTCCTGGGTGTAGCTGGAATTCGCAGTCCCAGCAGCAAGTGTATTGCATCTGTGAGCTGTGTCCAAGGCCAGGTGAGTGCAACAATAAGTGAAATAATGTGCAATATTTAAAAAGTCCAATGTTTTCACCCTGTGCCCAAATTTAAAAAAATGTAAGAAAACAATATACCGTATGTATTCGTGTACAAGTTGGGTCTTGAAACCCGAAAAATCGATCTTAAAATCAGCGCCCGTCCGTTTAAAAATATGACACTTAGAGTTTTTTTCTTACATCTTCTTGCTTCCTCCAATCTCGCATGTTTCTCAGACACATCAAATTTTGTTGGAGCAGTGCAGTTACCAATTTCTTTCGCCACTTCAACAACTTTTAATTTAAAACCAGCTTCATATTTTCTTCTGATCGAACGCTCCATCGTAGATAAGGGATGCTCTTACAATAAAGGTGTATGAAGGTGTGAGATACACAAAACAGTCCAAACATCGCTTTACCGTGTGGTCAAGTAGGCAAAATACATAGAAATGGATTTATCAGGAGTAGTGATAGTGTGTTCCGTGGTTACTCTCTCAGGTAGGCGTTAGCATATCATAATTGTGTGGACCAATAGCATGACTTTTCCACATTCGACTTGTACAACCGACATTATACTGGAAACTATATGGTAAAATCAAGCCCTGACTTATCTGCGGGAGAACTTAAAAGCAAGAATATACAGTATTCTCCTCTAGGCCCCAGCACACTCCATGAGCTCATATATATGGAAATAAAATGCCAAATTTCACTGCATTTATAGCACCATGATGGGGGTGGTTAGCCCCCCTTTTTCCCAGATATATTCTACCTCTGCACAACATAATATGCCATTACAATCTTCAGATAAGAGGTAAGTGTTAATATCATCTTTTCGTTTTAGAGGCTTCAGCAGCTGTGCTAGACCTAATGTTCTGTCCAACATCAGTGATTCTTCAGACAAGTGACTTACTTTTGCTTGCATGAATATCATTTCTTGATTTGTGATCAGAAAATGTTAATCCTAACGTAAGTTTTGATTAATGGCTCCTCATAATTCTCCCCCATTGTCATCAATGCAATAATTGTATGGTCCTACATTTTTTAGCCTTTGTGACCATTTGTTTATTTTGGCATAATAATATATTTAGGCATTAATATTTTCTTCAGCATACATGCCACATTTTTCTGCTAAAATATCTTATTTACCGTAGATCCCGAAATATAAGCCGAGAATTTCGTCCTAGATTTTTGGCTTGGAGTTTGGGGGTCGGTTTATACAACGAGCATAGTTTCAGATTCAAGATTTACAGCGCAATGCCGGTTTTGCCGATCAATACGGAAGTAAATAATGACGAAACCACAGAGCCATCTTTCAGATGAAGTAACTTTGCATGCTGGTACTTTAAATTAAATAAAGAATTTATTCAAAAAAGTGTTTTAGTTGTTGATTTTATTAATAAAATTTATAATAAATTATCGGGAAGTTTAAAATAAAAATTTTTCTTTTGATTTACGACGAACATCTTGCGTTACGACCCGAATGCGGTCACGTGTATCCGCTTGCGTGATTGTAAACAAATAAACGAGAGCGTTAGTAGCGTCAGTTGGAGCCCAGATACATGTGTTTGTGGATGTAATTTCGGTCATTGCAGTGATTTACCTATATATATAATTCACTAAGACCAAGCAAGCAAGACACATAATTGCTAAGGAAGAAAAAGAAGGTAAAGAAAGCGATCACAATTGAAACGAAGATGGAAATTGTGTGGAAATATGAGAGTGCTGTTCGTGTGACCGATCTCGCTAATATGGACAGCATGTCGAAATCCACCATCTCGACAATTTTACAAAGAAAAGATTTGCATTCTCCTCCTCCTCCCTGCAGCCCAAAGATGTCAAATTAAATGGTGAGTACAGTATGAAATTGTTGTTTCTAGAATAGAATAGAATGCCTTTTATTGTCACTATACACATCTACAATGAGATTAAAAGCAGCTCCTTCAGTGCAGAAAAAAAGTTCTGTATAGGGCTTGTATGGTTATTTTTTTAGCCTTAGCATAACGGCGGATCTGTGGCCCCGCTTCTGTTTTCTTTCCCTCCTCCATCTGCGTCGTCTCCTAGACCCGACAACAATCCACGGAGAGCCCGCTGGTCTCGCTATGTTGTCTGGGATGTTGTGCGTGTGATGAAAAACACTCGAAACAGATGTCTGGCTCTGGACACCGATGTCTATAAGGTTCTGACGGGTGTAGCGGATGTTCGCCGAACCGATCGTGCACAAACAAGGAAAAAAAAAAAAAAAAAAAGTACAAAAACAACAAAAAAGTGCACTGAAAAGGAGAGCCCTGAGCCGCTGCGCGCCGCCATGCTCCTAGCTTAATCTAGCATACTTCTGGTAGGCTAGGCACTTTTTATAAGTTTTTGGTTAGTACATTAGAAAAATTATTAAGGTTTTGGTAAATTATGCACATTATACAACCCTTTTTTATTATGAAAAGTTTAAGTAAGTGTTGCAGTGGGAGGTTCGGAACGAATTATGGGTTAGCCTTCACGAACGAATTAAGTTCTTAAGTCAAGGGTCCACTGTATTGCGTATTTAAGTTAGTCAAATTTATAACGAGTCTCTGGAAATCCACCCGCCGATGTACCGTATTTGCGTATATAGTTTCAACACAAAGGCTTCATTTTACCAAACTTCTCCGCAATCACTTCCTGGTTTCCATCAAAAATGCCGGCAGTTTTAAATTCTCGCCAATAAACATGATAAATATACCTGAAAGACACTTTTAAGGAAATTTAGAAAATTTTGCTTGGACAAGGGGGTCGGCTTAAATACTGGTCATCGGCAAATACATGTAATTTAGTAGGTAGAGAAGGGGATCAGCTAATATACCGAGTCGGCTTGTATTCCAGGATCTACGGTATATAAATCTTTTTATTTATACATCATTTTACAAAGACACATATGTTGCTGCTTGATATGATTGAGCTATGTGTTGTCCTAAATCAGACAAGAAAAAGGATGCATGGGTGAACAGACTTTCAAAACAGGTGGATTACTTGGCTTTTCCATTTTTTTTAGGTATTACTGCTTAAGAATTACTGTTTTTACAGGTGTAATTTCATTACAATAGTATAAAGTTACTATCTAATGCAGGTAATGCTGCTCTTGCATGGTGTGAAAGAGCTTTGCACCACTCACATTACATTTTGTGGAACAAGGGTCTAGAAATAATCAATGTATATTAAAAGATGGTTATCACTTTTTGATTATTTGCATAAAGTGTTTGCTTTTACTTAGAACTCTGTCTTGACCAACCATAGAGTTCCAACAAATCTCGCAATTAATACCCTAATTCAAGCAATCCTTGGATGTCCTGCAGCTATGGAATCATAACACCATCTTAACACACCTGTATTTCTAACTTGCAGCAGGGAAAGAAATCAAACCATGGGTAGCTCTTTCTGAATAAAAACAACATTTATTTATATAGCACATTTTCATATAAAGAATGTAACTGTTGTGAACTGGGAGTCCCAAAAACACACAAGTCCCATAAAAAATTCCAAAAATTGCCCTCTAGGCGGATTACCGTCAAAACCCAGACTTGAAACAAAAGGAAACTTGAAGAATCTTTATAAAGTACAAAATTTACTTTTAACAGAAAATAGCACAGAAAGCTTCTAAAAGCACAAATGGAATTGCCTGAGAAGGCAAGACAATCCACAGGAAACATATTCCCAATACAGATTCCCTAGGTGAAGTCAAACACTAAGCACAGGTTCCAAAATTCAGGAAATCACAATAAGCACAAAGCACAACAAAACACAAGTAAACAGTCCACTCACTAGTGCATTGGAAATGAACCACTAGGAATTATGGAAGACCCTCCAATTTACAGGGTAGAGGGTAGTTCCTGGTGGTAACTGGCAGGTAACCCCACCTCTTTTGGAACCAACACTAAAACACATGGTAAATAATACAGGCTACATAGAAACAGACAAAATCAAAACTAAAAATGATCAGTAAGTACATAACCTAGTGAATCAAAAATGAACAAGAGAGACATTAAACATGAAACAGGAGGAATCCTGGCTGTGATATGACAGCAGCTCAAAGAGAAAGTTACATGAAAAAAAAAAGATTAGGTAAGAATAATAAAGATCAAGTAACAAATAAATACATAAATAAATAAATCCATAGGAGCCTATAAAATATAGCTAATCAATTAGTAGGAGAGCTGTGTCCTTATGTTCAATTTCATATTATAAGCCTCTAAAGAGGAGTCTGATGGTAAGGTCAGATGGCAGGAAGGACAGAAATTACAATAAAATAAATAAATAAACTCTAGCTAAGCTGGAGAAAAAGAAACAAAATCTACCAAGATTCCAAGGTCAAAAGACCACCCAATCCCTAGTGGGCATTCCAGCTAAATAAATGTGTTTAAATCACACTGTAGGTCTTGTGGACAGCTGAGGTAGCTGCCTTTATTCCAGCATCACAGGTGGGTGCACAGTGCCTCGGTCAGAAGAACTGGAAAAGAAAGCAAAGAAAAGTAGAGATTAGTAAAAATTGCAAATCCATAAAGAATATTGTCATCCTATGCATGTATAGTCAAGTAGGAGCCCAACTAAAACGTAGCTACAAAAAAAGGCAAATGAAAAAATTGTGTATTTTGCAGGTTTTTAAAAGGTTTCACCATATTAGTCTGGCGTATCTCTGTTGGTAAAGTATTCCAGATTTTTTGTGCCTAAGAGTAAAAGGCTGTCCCACCGCTTCTTTTAGGCTTGGCTCTTGGAATTATAAGCAGACGATTATTAGAAAAGCCGACCAGTTTCATAATGAAAAGAACTATAGAAACCAAAAAAAAATATTCTGGGCAGAAAAGTTAGAGATAATTCTCGAAAACCTTGAAATATTATGTGTTTATATGTTCTTCCCAAAAATTATAAGGAATAAAAATAAAAAATTTAATAGCAAACATTGCCTAACCTTTCTTGAATTCAAGGGCTTGGGTATTGTGACCGGTGGGGAGTGCTCTCAAGTCAACTCTTCACTTAAAGTGACCTACAGACACCATACTGGTCAGTCATAAGGGTTTTAATTTATAGAAAAAAGGGTTCCAGAGAAACACAAGGCACAGATTACATAAACATAGAACAGTTAACACTCACCACTTGCCTGTCTTCATAATACATAACTATTTGTCCCTTTCATATCCCTTCCTCCACTCTCTTGTCTCACCAATGGTACAGGTGGCTTTCTCATCTTTTTCACCACTTCCTTGCCAGGCGAGCCCATTCCTCCACTTCACTCCCAACTCTAAGCCCACCCGGCTGAGGGAAGAAGGCCTCTTTTAAAGTGTAGCACTTGACTACTTCCAGGGTCAGGGCCAACTGGCTGACCAATGGTTCCAGGTCATTCCTGACTCTTCGGGAGATATACCTTGTGATGATTATTCCTTTTAAAAGAATACTGCACAATACAAAACAAAGTTTTGGGGACCGTCCCCATATATTGTCTTCCAGACAATTAAAGAAAAAGTGATTCAGAGTTTATCAAAGACCAAACAATGAACAGTTTACTTGAATCAAAATGGTGACTTTATACATGAAAGGATTATGGGACAGGAAATGGTTGGCAAGAAGTGACGTTGTAAACAGGAACCGGAAACAATGTCATCATGATGGGACGGAAGTGAGGTGAATTGATGGAGCCGGATGTGACGTCATCATGGTGGGCCGGAAGTGACGTCGTCGCGGCCATTTTGGAATCCGGATGTGGAGGAATTATTTTTCTTCAAGTTTTCTGTTGAGCAAAAGAGATTCAGGTAAGTACCACGTGACAACCCTCTATCTCGCGATGTTTCACTCACCTTTAGGCTCTTTGACTGCCTCCTAATCGCACATGTGTGACA
>JANRMT010062834.1:28359700-28373907 GCA_026402145.1 Polypterus bichir lapradei | reverse complement strand
TATCTATCTATCTATCTATCTATCTATCTATCTATCTATCTATCTATCTATCTATCATTGCTTCAGAAGATACCTCAGCCTGCTTCTACCCTTTGAAGTCTGTAGTTGCCATTGTTCAACAGGAGGACAAAAGCTGTGTCAATGAAAGTCAAATAAGCTATTATGAGGTTGAAAAACAAGAATAAAACCATTACAGACATGTGTAAAACCTTAGGATTACTTAAATCTACTGCCCAGAATATTAAGAAAGAAAGCACTAGTGAGCTCAGTAATTGCAAAGCGACAGGTAGACCAAAGAAGACCTTCACTGCTGATGACAGAAGAATCTTCACTATAGTAAAGAAAAAGCCTCAAATGCCTGCCCAACAGATCAGAAACAGTCTCAGTGTCAGAGACAACTATCCACAGAAGTCTTCATGAACAGAAATACAGAGGCCACACTGCAAGATGCAAACTACTAGTTAGCCACAAAAACAGGATGACCAGATTACAGCTTGCAAATCTTCCCAAATAAAAAAAAAATGATAGAAGTAATTTAAAATCTTCTCCTCATATCTGCATGGGTTTCCTCCCACAGCCCAAAGACATGCAGGTTAGGTGCATTGGTGATCCTAAATTATCCCTAGTGTGTGCTTGGTGTGTGTGTGTGTGTGTGTGTGCGCGCCCTGCGGTGGGCTGGCACCCTGCCCAGGGTTTGTTTCCTGCCTTGTGCCCTGTGTTGGCTGGGATTGGCTCCAGCAGACCTCCGTGACCCTGTTGTTAGGATATAGCGGGTTGGATGATGGATGAATGGATTTTTATATTGATGAATGCTGACGTCTGGCTGACATTGTGTTTATATAGGTCCAGTGCCGAAAGGGGCTTCTTAAAACTTACAGAGGTAATGTCATTGGTGTATGCATGACTCTTCCACCACTCTCGAGCTGGAAGAGGTAGAGATATTAGAACATGTGCTTTCACATAATTCGTTTTCATTACGTCATCTTGTTCTGAAACCCTAACACACTTCCTAAATACGCATGCATGACATGAGTCAGCCAGAGATCCATTAGGGATTACAAACTTAAAATGAAAGACTTTTTGTTTGAAGGAGTCACTGCTCATGTCAGCTCATCCTTGATTAACAAATTATCAGATAAACTAGAGAGCTGGTAGTGTTACAGTCTAGCCATTCATTTAGTGTTTATTCTGGAAAGTAGATTGGGTAGTGCAGCAGACCTGCTAAGTCTCCATTCTTAATAGTCATGGTACACTACTTAAAGTCTTCCAAAATGGGACGATACCCACTTCTCCTGCAGAAGCATGTTTGGTAGTATAAGAAAAATAATCCATCCATCCATTATCCAACCCACTATATCCTAACTATAGGGTCACGATGGTCTGCTGGAGCCAATCCTAGCTAACACAGGGTGCAAGGCAGGAAACAAACCCCGGGCAGGGTGCCAGCCAACTGCAGGGCACACACACACACACACCAAGCACACACTAGGGACAATTTAGAATGAAATGAAAATAAATGTGTTAAACAAAACAAAGCTGAGAAAAAATGTCCTTTCAGGCACAAGTCTAAATCTTAATCTTCTGAATTTGAGATCTTCTGAGAGGAAGGCAGATGGACACCCGAAGAGATGTCAGAGGTGGTAAAGCCATTAATCTTCCGGTTTGCAGATGGAAAAAGAGAACAGACATTATTACACGGAGCAGTGGGATATTAGCATTACTAGAGCCCTTTGCACATGAGTGTGGCAACTTCTAGTTTCCTTAAAAGAGAGACCTGACACCTGAAATATCTTCCAGCCTATACTGTATATTAAAAACTTAGTTATATAGTTTCTCTCCAATATTTATTTTTGTTTCTGACTCTTTTTTAAAATCTACTGTATATAGTCTAAAATTCTTTGCTTTTTCTCTTCAGTAGCATGAATTGCATGGTGAAGGTGGATGTAAAACACAACAAAATAAAATACAATAACAAATAGCTTGGTCCAGGCAGTCCCAGTTTTGTAATCTGTGCCCTATTTCCATAATTTTCTGCATTTGTATTCACAATCTGACTGCATACATTCTTGCATTTAGTAGCACTACGTACTTTACAGTGGAATTTGTTATTCAATTACCTACAACTTTCATTAAGTATGAAGCTTAAGAGTGTTCCCAGTTTAAGCAGAGCTGATCCAGCAGCTAAAATGGCAGGAAGGTGATGACTTTGGGTAAACAAAAAAAACTGATTAAATAACCAATGTCATTAAGAAATCAGAAAGATTGTATTCTTTATGTATCCATCATTGTTTTTAATTAGTTGACATGTTTCATTTACCCCTTCATGATTATTTATCAGGGAGTTTAAAATGTCACACCAGTTTATAAGATCACTGCTAGCATTCTATACAGTTCTCTGTCCATATAAAATAAATGTGTTATCTGTTCAGTAGGAATAATGAAATTACTTCACTTATTACTGTTATGTATGTATGAGTATGTACTTTTAAAAAGCTAGCAATTATGTCTTATTTATTTGATTGTTTAGGAATATCAAGTATGTTTTCTATGTACTAAACGTATATAAAAATATTATAAACCAAAGGATGTATTGATTTCATGTTTTTCTAAAATACTTAAAGTGAATTGGCATACAGGGATGCTTTCTGATAAGGTGATTAGAGATATCCAGGGAATTAGGAACACTTTAAATTTGCCACTCTTCTGAATATAATTAGCATCTTATTACAAATGTCTCATATAAAAAAACTCTTCAAACATCAAACTACACTATTACTGGGAGGAAAAAGGTAATCATCTCATATATATATATATATATATATGACAAGCTTTAATCTATATTGGGAAAATGTTACACTTATCTTTATTTTTAAATAGCAGCAGGTGTGCTTTTCCATAGAATAATTAAAGTAATGTATTTTTATGTATACAAATTATATCTGTCAAATGGGTATTACCAAATGACCTAGTTATAAATGAATTTGTTTTTTTTTTTTCATTTTATTCTGAGATTTTTTTTTTGGTTTTAAATGGAAATATGTTTTATCACTGTGAACAACAATATTAAAATACCAAATCAGTACCTTTATCAAAAGAGCAAATATTATTTTAATATTAAATAATTTTGAACATATTTATGCCAGTTATAGAGCATTTCTCCCTTCAAACTTAATTGAAGCATTTCTTATGTAACATTTTTCTTTTCAGTATTATGCAAAAAGTTACTTAGAATTTGAGAAACAATGTTGGAAGACGATATATGATTAAGTTGTTCTCATCTTTCAATTTGTTGTGGAAATAATGATATCTATTGATTAAAAATGGAGACTCTGTTTGAAAATACAATTTAACTTGTTTTATTATTAATATGACATGTCTATAGATGTGCAAAAGCTATTTTTATTATTGTTTTCATTGGGTTAAGTAAAGATACTTTCATGTGGATACAAAACATTAATAGAAAATAACTATTTTTTATTTAGACCATTTTAACAGTGAACCAAAGAAAACAGCCAAGAATCAACTTCCGATGAGTTCTCAGAGTCCAAAAAGTGCTGTGAATGATACTTTTGTTTATCCAGAAATGTTTTACATAACAGGTTTTCATGACATGCCTTTTGCTTACTGCTTTTATATATTTTTAATTATTGTGTACATTTTTACAGTGATTTTTAACATGTTTCTTATTGTTTTATTATATATTGAGGAAAGCCTTCATAATGCAAAATATATTGCAGTTTCTCACTTAGCCATAGCTGATGTATGTACGACAACAGCTGTCATTCCTAAACTAACTGAAACATTTCTTTTTAACTCTCATTTTATTTCATATAAAGCATGTTTGGCTGATATGTTTTTTGTTCATTTCTTCAGTTCAATGCAATCACTTTCTCTTGCAATATTAGCGTATGACCGGTTTATTGCTATATGTTTCCCTTTACGATATTATAATATTAATACAAATAGTAGGATGGTAATTATCATATTGTCAGTTTGGCTCTTTTCTGCTGTTATGATGTCTACAACTGTACTTCTGATTACAAAGCTCAGCTTCTGTCAGTCTACAGAGGTAAACAGTTACTTTTGTGATCATGGACCTGTGTACCGCTTGGCCTGCAATGATTTTTACCTCAATTTAGTAATTGGTTTTGCAGACATAGCATTGTTGCTTTTTGCACCCCTGGCATTCATTCTGATATCATATGTAGCCATTGGATTCACATTGTTAAAAATTACAACAGCAGAAGGAAGACGAAAAGCATTAAAGACGTGTACATCACACATTATCTTGGTGGCAATGTTTTATGTTCCACTAGCTTTTACATATGTTGCTTCACAATTTGCAAATTTTCATACAAATACAAGAATTCTTAATAACACACTGTCTGCAACACTCCCACCAATGGTGAACCCTATCATTTATACACTAAAAACTGAAGAGGTGATGAGTTCAATAAAAAAACTTTACAAAAGAAGAAAAGACAGACAAGGGAGAGTAATAAATGCCGTGTTTCTAGCCAAATAATTTTACCATAACATTCCCAAACCTGCTAAATCTTAATTCTGCATCAAGGGGGCCCAGAGGCTATCCCAGCAGCACTGGATACAGGGCAGGAAACAGCAGAGGGCAGGCCCTTAGTCCATGATCAATCCTCCCAGTTATGCACCCACACTCACAATCACACAAGGGCCAGGTTAGAATGACTCATTCACCTAAACTGGGGAGAACGTGTGTGACTGGCTGCCACTGGGATATTCTCTGGAGCCCCAATAGTTCTGGTTTTATATACTGCAGCACAACACATATCTGAACAAGTAAATTCCATCTAACTGCCATGATGTTTCAGTTAAACAATACTGGGTTCTGTTAAAAGCTTAATATTTGTTTTTTTTATAAAACAAAATGCTAATGTGTATTTAATCAAGGCATTACTCTTGCATGTTTAATGTTCTTGTTGGAATTCAAATCATTGTGATTCATTCTCTTTTTAAAGCAGAAATTCACTAATTATGTAATATATACACTGCTAATGACTTTTTGTAGAATTCTCAGTTAAAATTGTTGCTTTGTATTTTGTTATACATTTAAATAATTTATTCTTTTCCTATAGTTAAGATAAATGTGAATGAAAAATTGATGAAATATTTTTATGTTTATTAAAAGATAAATTGTGAAAATGAAAACTGAATCTTCAAAACTTAATAAATCTAAACCAGTCACCTGGAAACATCAACAGTAATAACTGTGCAGGATCATTTTGCCACCTCAAAACATAAATGAAATAATTGGCAGAACCTTTGACTACCTCATTCCTGTGATGTCAATTGCCAAGAAGAGTGAAAAAAAAAGAAAAGAAAAGGCAACTTAAGAATCGGGAAAGATTGAGATTCAGGTTACTATTTTAAAAAAAAAGATTCAAACATTATTTTAATAATAAAAACAAGATGTTCTGTATGGGCACAGAGTGTATTTAATACATAATATGTTGATATTAATATTAAGAAAAAAGTCACAAAAACAAATTGTGACATTCTTATGTAAATGACTAAATGTTTACAATGAAGAAGCATGTTATATATTGTTTAAAAAGAAAAGTAAGGTACTACATTAATTCTTTACATATTACTACAATACAATTATTGTATAATACAGTAACAAAGTTCACTTTTCTGTGATGAATTTGTGATTCTAAATTGTCCCTAGAGTGTGGGTGGGTGTGTGTGTGTGCACCCTGCGGTGGGCTGGTGCCCTGCCCGAGGTTTGTTTCCTGTGTTGGCTGGGATTGGCTCCAGCAGACCCCCGTGACCCTGTAGTTAGGATATAGCGGGTTGGATAATGGATGGATCTCACTTTTTGATCATTTGCATAAAGTGTTTGCTTTTACTTAGAACTCTGTCTTGACCAACCATAGAGTTCCAACAAATCTCGCAATCAAGCAATCCTTGGATGTCCTGCAGCTATGGAATCATAACACCATCTTAACACACCTGTATTTCTACCTTGCTGCGGTGAAAGAAATCAAATCATGGGTAGCTCTTTCAGAATAAAAACAGCTACATTTATTTATATAGCACATTTTCATATAAAGAATGTAACAAAAATTGCCCTCTAGGCAGATTACCATCAAAACCCTGACTTGAAACAAAAGGGGACTTGAAGAATCTTTATAAAGTACAAAATTTACTTTTAACAGAAAATAGAACAGAAATCTTCTAAAAGCACAAATGGAATTGCCTGAGAAGGTAAGACAATCCACAGGAAACACATTCCCAATAAAGACTCCCCAGGTGAAGTCAAACACTAAGCACAGGTTAAAAAATTCAGGAAATCACAATAAGCACAAAGCACAACAAAACACAAGTAAACAGTCCACTCCCTAAGTGCATTGGAAATGAACCACCAGGAATTATGGAAGACCCTCCAATTTACAGGGTAGAGGGCAGTTCCTGGTGATTACTGGCAGGTAACCCGACACATGGTAAATAATACAGGCTACATAGAAACAGACAAAATCAAAACTAAAAATGATCATTAACTACATAACCTAGTGAATCAAAAATGAACAAGAGAGCCATTAAACATGAAACAGGAGGAATCCTGGCTGTGATATGACAGTAGCTCAAAGAGAAAGTTACATGAAAAAAAAAAGATTAGGTAAGAATAAGATCAAGTAACAAATAAATAAATCCTAACGAGCTTATAAAACATAGATAAACAATTAGTAGAATAGCTGTGTCCTTATATTCAATTTCATATTATAAGCCTTTAAAGAGGAGTCTGATGGCAAGGGTAGATGGCAGGAAGGACAGAAATTACAAAAAATAAATAAATAAACTGTAGCTAAGCTGGAGAAAAAGAAACAAAATCTACCAAAATTCCAAGGTCAAAAGACCACCCAATCCCCAGTGGGCATTCCAGCTAAATAAATGTGTTTAAATCACACTGTAGGTCTTGTGGACAGCTGAGGTAGCTGCCTTTATTCCAGCATCACAGGTGGGTGCACAGTGCCTCGGTCAGAAGAACTGGAAAAGAAAGCAAAGAAAAGTAGAGATTAGTAAAAATTGCAAATCCATGAAGAATATTGTCATTCTATGCATGTATAGTCAAGTAGGAGCCTAACTAAAACATAGCTACAAAAAAAGGCAAATGAAAAAATTGTGTATTTTGCAGGTTTTTAAAAGGTTTCACCGTATTAGCCTGGCGTATCTCTGTTGGTAAAGTATTCCAGATTTTTTGTGCCTAAGAGTAAAAGGCTGTCCCACCTCTTCTTTTAAGCTTGGCTCTTGGAATTATAATCAGACCATTATTAGAAAAGCTGACCAGTTTCACAATGAAAAGAACTATAGAAACCAAAAAAAAATATTCTGGGAAGAAAAGTTAGAGATCATTCTCGAAAACCTTGAAATATTATGTGTTTAAACGTTCTTCACAAAAATTATAAGGAATAAAAATAATAAATTTAATAGCAAACATTGCCTAACCTTTCTTGAATTCAAGGGCTTGGGTATTGTGACCGGTGGGGAGTGCTCTCAAGTCAACTCTTCACTTAAAGTGACCTACAGACACCATACTGGTCAGTCATAAGGGTTTTAATTTATAGAAAAAAGGGTTCCAGAGAAACACAAGGCACAGATTACATAAACATAGAACAGTTAACACTCACCACTTGCCTGTCTTCATAATACATAACTATTTGTCCCTTTCATATCCTTTCCTCCACTCTCTTGTCTCACCAATGGTACAGGTGGCTTTCTCATCTTTTTCACCACTTCCTTGCCAGGCGAGCCCATTCCTCCACTTCACTCCCAACTCTAAGCCCACCCGGCTGAGGGAAGGAGGCTTCTTTTAAAGTGTAGCACTTTACTACTTCCAGGGTCAGGGCCAACTGGCTGACCAATGGTTCCAGGTCATTCCTGACTCTTCGGGAGATATACCTCCATCTACTTAATGGCCCAGACACACCTATATTTGGCTAGAACCTGGTTGTAACTTCCTTCTTCTCGCTTGACACTGGGAGGACTAATAGATTTTCTCCAGTCCTCCTTTGGCCACTGATCAATCCTTTGAGTCCCAGCTGGTCAATGGTCTCAACTGGACTTGCTGACCTTCTCAGTAAATTTAAGAAAGACATAACTCATCCGATGATAGCAAACATTTGCTGACATTATAACTACTTTCAAAACTAGAAACAAAGTTCTAGAGAAGGCACGACAAGAATTCTATTGGAATGTGTAAATCTCTGAGATAAGGCAACACTAACATCTACATCTATTATTTTTTTCAACTGTAAAAATTACTCCTGTGTTTTAAACGCAAATGAAGGATTAGATTTTTTAAGGGACTAAGAAATGAAACTGTTTTTGTTTTGAAATTGAAAAAAAATCTAATTTTCACTTCGAAGATCTGTTCAAAACGTTTGTAAAATATGGTATTAATTAATACAATTTTAGAATAAGAATTTATACAGGGGGTAAAGGACATTTTCAATTTTTTTTTGTTTGTTTCTTATTTTCTTTTTTTTCCAGTTTTAAAAGTTAATTGCAATTGTAAAAATGCCCCCTCTGTTTTATGGCTAAAGGAGGTTTGATTTTTTTTTTTTTAAATGAGTACGAAATGAAATGTTTAACATCAAATAGTAATTAGCAAATTGTATATAACTAAATTAGTGTCTGGTAAGTTAACAGTACATTAGTAGTCAGCTCAGCACAATACATAATCAACTCTTTTTTAAAATCTTAAGGATAAAAACTGAAAAGATATGATTTCCTTCTCAATTTTCCATTTACCTCTTGAGGATTTTGTTTCACATTAAATACAACATAAAAAAATGAGCCTTGAACATCACAAAACGACTGGCTGACAAAAGGACTAACACACCATTTGGATATTAGTGAGTCAAGTGAGCCTGACTGCGTATTCATAATGCCCTGCTGTTGTATGGATAGAATCGATTTCCCGAAAATGTAAGAATGAAATTATAGTTGTTTCTCAGATTCACGTTGGTACCTACAAAAAATGATTGTAATGGTAATATTATAAGGGTCTCTAAAATATCTGCAGCGACCAGTTAGAACATCCTTTTTCAAGGGATAAAAGTGGAAACCTGCAACAACTGCACAAATGGAAAGACAAATAAAAGTTTTTTTTTTATTTCTTTCTTTATTTATTTTTTGCACACTCATATTATGCATATGTTAGAGGGAGTGCTTTTTCCTTACTGTAAATGTCCAAGTAGTCTGAGTAACACCTAGTATTTGGGACAAACAACAGTTGAAAAAGCTGAGGCTTGAAACAGAATGGCCTTTTATTTCATACACATCACTTTGTCCAGACAAATTTCTAATATTCAAATTTATAGCCAGAATTTGAAGCTTTGGTCATGAAATCTGGATGACTGAATGCTTTTTTCCACAAAATAAGAAAGAAGTAACTTCAGAATGCAATGGCACAAAAAACCCTTAAGTAGTTTTGATACAAATGTGATTTATTAGGCACACATTCCTCAAAAACAGGTTAATTTTTACACTAAAAACTATCAGCTAACTAAAACACACCTCTCAAATAGTGAGAAACAAAATCAAAATATTACTGAAAAATTGCAATTGACTTTTAAAACTGGTTTAACTTATTAAAAATCAGTTAAGGCACTGAATGTCAGCATCTCAGAAGCACCAGGATATTAACTCTGTCACTGAATAGAGGAAAGCGGGCAGGTTTCCTGTTTGTTCTGCTGTATCCATGTGACTTAGTTTGAAAACAAATGTATAAAGGCTGGATGGCAAAAGTAATATACATTACAGTAGGACAATAACCAGCAGTGAAATGGACAAATATTAGTCCAATAAATTATATAGTTACAATATGCAACCATCAAATCAAATCATTCTATGGATAACTTGTTGAGGTTGAAGGTGGAACTTTGACTTGAACACTAAATGGCATTTATTTTTCACTCCTGAGCCAATCAAGTGCTGCTCTGGCCTTGTGTGTTACAGCACCACCCTGCTTAAAGGAGAATCTTCAAATCTTGATAGCATTTTAAGCAAAACTGAAACAAGGGAACTGCAAGTTTTATTTGCCATGTGAAGTTTTTGTCCTCAGTTCTATCATTTTATCTAGTCCCCGCAGGTAACTGGACCAATCAGCCTTCTCATAAAAGCTGGAATTCATGATTATGATTAAATTAAATAACTAGTTATAGTGCCTTCCATAATGTTTGAGACAAAGACACATTTTTCCATGATTTACCCCTCTGCTTCACAATTTAAAATCACAAATCAAACCATTCAGATGTGATTAAAGTGCACAATGCAGACTTTCATTTCAGGGAACCATAATGTTTGGGACAATTGGCGTCACAGGTGCTTGTGATTCCTCAGATGTGTTTCATTGCTTCAGAAGATACCTCAGCCTGCTTCTACCATTTAGAGTCTGTAGTTACCATTGTTCAACAGGAGGACAAGAGTCAATGAATGTCAAATAAGCCATTATGATGCTGAAAAACAAGAATAAAACCATTAGAGACATCTGTAAAACCTTAGGATTACTTAAATCTACTGCCCACAATACTAAGAAGAAAGAATGCACTAGTGAGCTCAGTAATTGCGAAGCGACAGGTAGACCAATGAAGACCTCCACTGCTGATGACAGAAGAATCCTCATTATAGTAAAGAAAAAGCCTCAAATGCCTGGCCAACAGAACAGAAACAGTCTTCAGGAGGCAGATGTGTCAGAGTCGACTATCCACAGATGACTTCATGAACAGAAATACAGAGGCCACACTGCAAGATGCAAACTACTAGATAGCCACAAAAACAGGATGCCCAGATTACAGCTTGCATATCTTCCCAAATAAAAAAAATAATAGAAGTAATTTAAAATCTTCTCCCCGTATCTGAGTGGGTTTCCTCCCACAGTCTAAAGACATGCAGGTTAGGTGCATTGGCAATTCTAAGTTGTCCCTAGTGTGTGCTTGGTGTGTGTGTGTGTGTGCGCCCTGCGGTAGGCTGGCACCCTGCCCGGGGTTTGTTTCCTGCCTTGCGCTCTGTGTCGGCTGGGATTGGCTCCAGCAGACCCCCGTGACCCTGTAGTTAGGATATAGCGGGTTGGATGATGGATGGATGGATTTTTACTTTGATGAATGCTGATGTCTGGCTGACATTGTGTTTATATAGGTCCAGTGCCGAAAGGGGCTTCTTAAAACTTAAGTACAGAAGTAATGTCATTGGTGTATGCATGACTCTTCCACCACTTTCGAGCTGGAAGATATAGAGATATTAGAACATGTGCTTTCACATAATTCGTTTTCATTACATCATCTTGCCCTGAAACCCTAACACACTTCCTAAATACGCATGCGAGACATGAGTCAGCCAGAGACCCATTAGGGATTACAAGCTTAAAATGAAAGTCTTTTTGTTTGAAGGAGTCACTGATAATGTCAGCTCATCCTTGATTATCAGATTATCTGATAAACTAGGGAGCTGGTAGTGTTACAGTCTAGCCATTCATTTAGTGTTTATTCTGGAATGCAGATTGGGTAGTGCGGCAGACCTGCAAAATCTCCATTCTTAATATTCCTGGTACACTACTTAAAGTCTTCCAAAATGGGACGATACCAACTTCTCCTGCAGAATCATGTTTGGTAGTATAAGAAAAACAATCCATTCATCCATCCATCCATTATCCAACCCGCTGTATCCTAACTACAGGGTCACGGGGGTCTGCTGGAGCCAATCCCAGCCAACACAGGGCACAAGGCAGGAAACAAACCCCGGGCAAGGCACCAGCCCACTGCAGGGCACGCACGCACACACACACACACGCCCACACATCAAGTACACAGGGACAATTTTGGATTGCCAATGCACCTAACCTGCATGTCTTTGGACTGTGGGAGGAAACCGGAGCACCCGGAGGACACCCATGCAGGCACAGGTAGAACATGCAAACTCCACGCAGGGAGGACCCGGGAAGCAAACCCGGGTCTACTAACTGCGAGGAAAGAAAAATAATTAGAATGATTTAAATATGAATTAACTTAATTGTATTATTTTTTTATTGCTCAATAAATTCTCAAAATACACTTCACTGCATTTAGAACTGTGCAAAATAAAGTAATAAATAAGTTCAAAAGTAAGAATGTTTACTTCAGTAATTAAATGACAATGCTGCAAGAACCAATTGTCATTGGCATTGACTAAAAACAAAGCCATTGCTAGATTTCAGAGAATTTATAAATCAAAATTTCCTTCAGAATGATTGCATAGTATTGCTGAATTCCATCGTTATTAAGATGCCTTTAATATTGCGCAATAATATTATGCCAGAAAAACCTTTTATGACTTTCAATTTTGTCATTTTTTTAATACTATTTACACTATTCCTGAACTGGATTGCCAGGATGCGCTGGAGCCGATCCCAGCTGGCACTGGGCACAAATCAGGGAAAGTCCCCTGGACAGATTGTCAATCCATCGCTGGGTGAACACACACACACAAATCATTCAAAAGGGCCAATTTAAGATCACTAATGGACCTAACCTGAATGTCTTTGGACTGTGGGAGGATACCAGACGACCAGGAGGAAACCCACTGTGGAAGCCGGCCCGGACACAGACAGGTGGACACGTTCAAGTCACCCAACACACGTTTATTTACACCATCCATATTTACAAAAGTGCCACACAACCCCAAAGTCCCCCAAAATACCAGGCCTCACGATAATGCCTCACTTCTCTTCAGGCCGCCTCCTTGCCTCTCTTCCCAAGCTCTGTCCTTCTCTACTCCCGACTCAAGCCAATGAATGGAGGGAGGTGGCCCCTTTTATAATCACCCAGATGTGCTCCAGCTGCCTCCTGACAATCTTCTGCCGGCACTCCCCAGTGTGACGGAAGTGCCGGCTGCGCACCTAGAAGCACTCCGGGTGTTCCCAATCCTTTTCCCCCCAGCACTTCCGGGTGTGGCGGAAGTGCTGAGGTCCAGGGCTCCCAAGGCATTGGGGCACCCCCGGGCGGTGATCACGGGCTCCTACAAGGTTGAGCTTCAAAGCTCTGCACCCGTAGTCCCCATAGGCACTAGGGCAGTCGCCCCCCTGTGGTCTGGGGGAGGCGCAAGCCCTCCTCCGGTCCTCTGGGGCGTCCTGGCCAGGTTTCCCCCCCCCAGCCATCTGTGACACCACGCAGACACGGGGAAAACAGGCAAACTCTATGAGGGAGGACCAGGGACACAAACCCAGGTCTCCTTATTGTGATGCATTTTCAATTTAGCATGTGTATATTTGTTTATTGTTTTTTGTGAAATTATATAAAAATGATACACCACAACAGCAATGAAATTTATATAATACAAATCTATCTGCATTTTATTTTCTGCTTTCTTTTCAAGATTGCAGATTGGGGAGCTCAACACTGCATGTGGAATTACCAGGGATTTAAAAATTCTTGTAAACTGGAAATGAAAGCCTCAACTGCAAAACCATTCATCCATTAATTTCTAAACTTGCTTCACTCAATACAAGGTTGTGTGGAGGTAGAGATTAGTTCAGCAAAACTGGACACAAGACAGCAGTCTTCTTTGGACAAGATGTGAGTCCATCACAGAATTTACAGTTCCCAATTAACCTAACATCATAATCTTTGGAATACTGGTGGAAACCAGGAGACCCACAGAAGACCAAAAACAGTATGAGCAAACACATCTCAGAAACTGACCAGATTGAGACTCAAACCCAAGTTGTGAGGCAATACCACAAGCTACTGAGACACTGTGTGTACTCTCTTTGTAAACCATTTAATTAAGTAAAACATAGAAGACAATACATTCAAAGGTTAAAATATTTTTTGGATACATCATTTACATAATTTTAATTCATGACCTTCAGAAAATCAACTCTTAATGATTCATAGTGTCCAATTCAGCAGTTCTCCTTTTGTACCTCATTTTAACAGCATTTAGTAATTCTTCTGTTTTCAGCGTGTAGATAATAGGGTTTAAAAGTGCTGGAATTGTAGCAGAGAGTGAATTGTTGAAAATTCTTCCATTTTGATGGGATACCAGAGATCATCGATGTAATATATGTTCCTGATATGAGAATATAAAATATTGCAACCAATATTAAGTGGGATGTGCAAGTCAACATAGCTTTTCGTCTTCCTTCTGCAGATGCAATTTTTAACACTGCATTCAGTATGGCTGCATATGAACAT
>JANRMT010062834.1:28332819-28349700 GCA_026402145.1 Polypterus bichir lapradei | reverse complement strand
ACCATTCCCCCTAACATAAATGTCTTGAAATCATTCCTCATTGTTCCTAGGCTTTAACCCAGAGGATCTGACACTGTAGGTCTCATGGACAGCTGAGGTACCTGCCTCTATTCCAGCATCACAGGTGGCTGCATGGTGTCTTGGTCACATGTTGGTGGTGCAAAACGCCACCATAGAAGAACCAGAAAAAAAAGCAAAGAAAAAAGTCAAGATTGGTAAGGATTGCAACTCTGTGAAGAATATGATCATTCTATGCATGTATAGTCTATTAGAAGTACAACTAAAATGTAGCTACGAAAAAGCCAAATTAAAAATGTGTGTTTTTTAGCAGTTTTTTAAAATGTTCCAAAGTATTAGCCTGGCGAATTTTTGTTGGTAAAGTATTCCAGATTTCTTATGCAATTTTAAGTAATAAAAAACATTGCGTCCTGTCTTGAATTCACATGCTTGGGTATTGTGACCAGTGGGGAGGGCTCTTGAGTGATGCCCTCACATGAAATGACCCACAGACACCACACAGTTCAATCATAAGGATGTCTACTTATAGGAAGAAGGGTTCCAGGGAGACACAGGGCACAGATTACAAAAAGACAGAACAGAAAACACTCGCCACTCGCCTGTCTCCACAATGCATGTATTCAGTTCCTGGCATACCTTTTCCTCCTCTCTCGTCTCACCAATGGGACTGATGGGTTTCTCTCCTTTTTCACCACTGCCTTGCCAGGCGAGCCTATGCCTCCATTTTACTCCCAACTCTTAGGTCACCTGGTTGAGGAGAAGGAGGCTTCTTTTAAATTGTAGTTCCAGGTCATTCCTGACTCTTTGGGAGATATACTTCCGTCTTCTTAATGGGGGGAGGCTTCTTTAAAAGTTTTAGCACTTGACTACTTCTGGGGTCAGGGCCAACTGGCTGACCAATGGGTTCAGGTCATTTCTGAGCATTTGGGAGATATACCTCCATCTACTTAATGGGCCAGACACACCTATATTTGGCTGCAACCTGGTTGTAGCTTCCTTCTGCTTGCTTGATGCTGGGAGGACTAATAGACTGTCTCCAGTCCTCCTTTGGCCACTTTCAATACTCCTGATCAATCCTTTCAGTCTCATCTGGGCAATGGTCCCAATCAGCACAAAAATGTCACAGCTCATCTGATGACAGTAAACATTTGCTGATATTATAATTACTTCCAACTGGAAACAACGTTCTAGAGAAGGCAACACAAGAATTCTGTTGGAATGTGTAAATCTGTGATACAGCAACACTAACTTCTACATCAGGGTGAGACATCAGGAATTTCTAGAATTAAATCTAGAACAAACAATTGTATTTCAATTGTAAAAATTCCCCCCATTTTTTTATAGCTAATGAAGGATTTGATTTTTTTAAGAGACAAAGAAATTAAATTGTTTTTGATTTGAAAATTGACAAAAATCCCGTGACCCTGTAGTTAAGATATAGCGGGTTGTATAATGGATGGATGGATGGAAATTGACAAAAATCAAATTCTTGCTTAAAGAATCTGTTCAAAACCTTTTGTAAAATATGGTATTAATTAATAACATTTTAGAATAATCATTTATAAAGGGAGTAAAGGAATTTTCCTTTTATTTTCTTTGTTTCTTCTTTTCTAATTATTTAAATTAGCAATGGGAAGATTCACAATAAATCAGTTGTCAGCTCAGCACAATCCATAATCAAGGCTTTTCTTTTTGAAATCTTAAAATTAAAGATAAGAACTGAAAAGTTATGATTTGTTTTTCAATTTCCCAGTTACCCCTTGATAATTTACACATCTTTTGAACTCGTTTCACATGATATACAAAATTTTAAAAAACACAGCATGGAAGATCATAAAACAACTGCCTGACAAGAAGACCAACACACCGTTTGAGTATTAGCGAGTCCAGTGAGCCTGGCCGCGTATTCATGATGCCCTGCTGCTGTATGGAAAGAAGTCTCAATTGATTTCTTTAAAATGTAAGAATGCAATTATAGTTGTTTCTCAGATTCCATTTGGTACATACACAAAATAAGTGTAATGGTAATATATAAGGGTCTCTAAAATATATGCAGAGACCAGGTAGAATATCCTTTTTCGGTGGAAAAATGTGGAAACCTGCAACAATTGCACAACTGGAAAGACAAATAAAATCTTTTCCTAATTTAAACATTACTTTGGTGTTTAGTCTTGAAAGTGCACAGACTAGACTATAATTCATTGTAATACTCAACTATCTACAGTATATGTTTTTTCCTTACTGGAAATGTCCAAGTAGCTTGGGTAATATGAAGGTATTTGGGATAAATAGGAGCTGGACAAAGCCAGGGCTTGAAACAGAGGAAAGCCCTTTTGATCTTACATGTATCACTCTGTCCAGTGAAATTCACATTATTCAAATTTATAAACTAATAATATAAGTCTGTTTAAGAAACCTAAAATGGCCGGATGCTTTTTCCACAAAATAAGAAAGAAATAACTTCAGAATGCAATAGCACAAAAAACCCTTAAGTAGTTTTGTTACTGTGGTGGACGGCCGGGACGCCCCTTTGTCACTAGATCCGGGGGAGTAGCCATGGGAGCCACGCTACGTCCCTCGGAACCTTTATTGGCAGCCCCCCTGGGTTGTGTCGGGGCCACTTTCGTGGAACACCAGAGCTCATCTTGGTTGGGCTCCGTGGCCTCCACCAGGGGGTGCTACATACAGCTGCACAGTTTAATGAGCCCATCTGGGTGGGAGCGCAGCCAGAAGTAGGTCAACGAGCACCTACAGCACTTCCGGGTGGGCTACAAGAGGAGCCTGCAGCCACTACTCAGGGCGCAATAGTTGGGAGGAGGACGACACCACCGCCATCACCATCACCACCACCGCTGCTGCTCTGGGTGCAGCACAGGAGAGAAGAGTGTGATTTGGGGTGATTTTTCTTTGTATTTTGGGGCTGTGGGGTTCCCGGGAAAGCTGTGCACACACTCCTCAAAAAAAGTTCAGTCTCATACTAAAACCTATCAGCCAACAAAAACACACCTCTCAAGTAGTAGAAAAAAAAATTACTGAAAAATTTACATTTAACTTTTAAAACAGGTTTAACTTCTTAAGAAAAAAAATAACAGTTAAGGCGCTGGACAACAGCATCTCAGCAGTACCAGAATATTAGCTCCGTCACTGAACTGAGGAAAGTGGGCAGGTTTCATGTCTGTTCTGCTGTATCCACGTGACTTAGTTTGAAAAAAATGTACAAAGGCTGGATGGCAAAAATAATACACATCACTGTAGCCAGCAGCGAAATGGGGACATTTTAGTCCAATAAGTTACTTTATACAGTTACAATACACAACCATTTTCATATCATTCCACAAATATTTGATGAAGCTGAAGGTGGAACTCTGATTTGGACACTCAATGTCATTTAGATTTTCACTCTTCAGCCTACCCAGTGCTGCTCTGGTCCTGTGTGTTACAGCACTGCCCTGCTTAGAAGAGAATTTTCAAATCTTCTGTCATTTTAAGCAAAACTGAAACAAAAGGACTGGAACTTTTGTTTGTCATGTAATATTATTCCTCTGTTCCAGCAATTTGCCTTGTCCCTGCTGGTAACTTGACCAATCAAGCGTTCGCATACAAGCTGGAATTCAGATAATTATATTACTGTATGTAACTATTTACCGTACCCTCCACAGACACTTTCCTCCTTGATTTACCCCTCTGCTCTGTAGTTTAAAATTACAAATCAAACAATTCAGATGTGATTAAAGTGGTGACTTTCATCTTTGAATACATTTCAGTCACACCATGTTGAAATGACACTTTTTATCTCTGGTACCCCCATATAAGGGAACCATAATGTTTGGGACAATTGGTGTCACAGGTGTTTGTGATTCCTCTGGTGTTTCATTGCTTTACAAGATACCTGGGTTTGCTTCTACCCTTTGGAGTCTGTAGTTTTCATTGTTCAACATTAGGACACGAGCTGTGCCAATGAAAGTTAAAGATGCCACTATGAGGCTGAAAAACAAGACTAAAACCATTAGAGACATCAGTAAAAACTTAGGTGAAGAAGAGAGTGCAGTCAAGGTGGACTGGGTGGAGAAGAGTGACAGAATTGATTTGTAATAAAAGAGTATCTGCAAAAGAGAAAGGAGGTATGTTGTATGGTTTGGAGATGGAGGCACTAATGAAATGAGAGCAGGCAGAGCTGGAAGTGGCAGAGTTGAAGACAGGATTGTAAATGAGTGATTTGGATGATTTGGGCACATGCAGAAGAGAGATGAGGGGTATACCAGAAAAAGATTGTTGAGAATGGAACTGCCAGGCAAGAGGAAATGAGGAAGGCCAAAGAGAAGGTTTATGAATGTGGTGAAGGCGGTAGGTGTGGCAGAAAATGATGTAAAAGACCAGGATTGATAAAGACGAATGATCCACTGTAGCAACCCCTAAACAAGAGCAGCCAAAAGAAGCAGCAGCAATGAAAGAATAAATGACACAAAATATTGAAAATCTTGACATCAAAAAATTCAGAAGTGGGCTTAATAAATTTTATTTGAATGCAGTTAAGCATGGAGATCTCTCTTCTTGATCTACTTTTCCAGGCATTGTGCTTATTTAAGCTGTTACTTACTAGCAAGTGACCGCACTAGTGACAGAAGCAGCCACGTCTGCAAAAGGACTAAACTTGGAAATCACCAATCAATATTGAGCCTGAGGGATGATCACAGAGGTCCATGGCCAAACAGGTTCCTACTTAAACAAAGTTGAGAATTTGTTGTCCGGGCAATCCAAAAGCTCACCCTGACAACTCTGCTACAAAAAAAAAAAAAAAAAACCTATTCAGCAAATAACAATGAAATCCACAAGATGTTGGGGCTCAAAAACATGGGGACTGAATGACAAAAACAACACAAGAGGAAACAAACTGCATATAGCCTCACTTTTAGACCCATGATACAAATCATGAAACTGACATCATAAAGAGTGTGAGGACACACTGTGCGCCCAAAGGTTAAGCCATGCACAGATGCCCCCAAAGAAGATCTGAAAAGAGAATACAGAATCGTACCTCTGGAAAACATGCATGGACTTGTGCTGAATACAAGTAGAAAACTACAATAAAGATACTAACATCCCATTGACTTAAGAATCTTTGTCCTTATGAAAATGAAGTCAAAGGAGGTGGCCTAAACTCTACATTTCATCCAACTCTGTCCAAACAGACAGAATATCCTTCATGGAAGCTAAATGCCAAACAGGCACTGCACACAGGTATTCCTAACCAATTTTGACACATTAAGGTTTCTTGATAAAAATAAGGATTTTTTCAATATTTTCTTGCATTTTTAATTCAGCATCAACACAGAATTGTGACCTTTTTCTGTTTAAATCAAACATTTATTTTGATTAATGGAATATTAAAGGATGTGTTAACTTGTGACCAATTTTAACTTGAGACTGTTCTACGATAAAGTTGGAAGATGGAGCCAAGAGGTTGGAATAAAAACAAAAAGTGCAAATATTGCTCTTTGGCAAAATGAAAAAAAAAGAGAAAGAAAGAAGGGAAACTGATTTTTTTTAAACTATGCCACTTTTCCCAAAACATCTGCCGTGTACACAGATTTAGAAAACATTCATTATCCTTCAGGTAAAATTAAAATTATTATTTTTACTTTATGACAATACCTAAGTAGCTGTTTAACACCGAGCCTAATTTAAAGTTAGAGTAATGATAAAATACAAAAAGCTTTGTGTACATTAATCAGGTTCACTTATAATTTTCATATCACATCAACTCATTTTCAATTTACTTAAATTTGAAACAATTATAGAACCAAAGAAAGACAGAATCTATTCAGGCATCACAGCAGTAGCCAGGCTTTGATGGAGCAACAGTATGATTACAGGGCACACAAATATGTAAAGTTGTTTCTGACTAACATCTTAAAATTAATATTACTAAACCAAAACAAATGTATGTTCTGCATATTACAGTTTACATTAATCTTTTCTAATCCTTGACCTCATGCAATTTTATTATCCACCACTTTGAAGAAGAAAGAAGGACATTTATTTACATCAGGTAGCACGACAGCATCTAAGGACTTCTGTTTAAAGATTAAAAATAGGAGGCAAGTTTAAGTGGAGTTTTGCATGGCGTTCCTGTCCTTTACTATTACACTTCCAAACTTAAAATTTAATGTTGATCTCTATCATTTGAAAACTAGGGAAAACAAACTAGCTGTTTTTTTTAGATCAAGCTTGTGGCACACATACGTAAATTATATGCACCACGCCATACTGTTAATGATTTCAAATGAGTGCTGGTAAAAAGGAACAAAGTTACCTAAAAAATTCAAAAAACACAGAAAAACAAACATTGCAGTGTTCACTTCAAATACATTTTTATGAAATAATTGCACTTTAATGAAAGGAAACATATTTGTTAAATATTCTGTTTGATCATAATTTTCATATAAAAACTGTAAAAACAAGTTAAATTTTTAGCATTTAAATATTTTAAATAAATCTTATGATAAAGAAGAACATTTTATTAAAGCCCCTTTCCTTCTATTTGACCATATAATTGCATGTGCACTTTTACACTTTTTGTAATATATTGTTAAATTCATCTACCACCAAAATTTATTGATCATGTAGTAAAGCTAATTTAATTTACTGTTCACTATTGCTTTAACAAAGCAATGATTGGAAGATTTCCTTATTGTACAAAGAATGAATATTTGTAAAGTGAATAAAAGTTTGATAAATGAGTCTCTTATCAGCTTTGATCTTGTGGTATTTTTTGTCCAGTCTTAATTTGTTCTTCTCTTTTAGACCTCTGATATGACGACATACATTCCTTAAACCCCTGAACTTGTGGCTGACATTTTCTCCAGTCTTGGTGTTCTGCCATACATTCTTGCACTGCATAGTGCAAATGAGCACAACCAGTTTTTGAAATCATAAGTTCTACCGGGTCATCTTCATCTTCAGCTTTTCCAGTACGGATGTGGGGCTTAGGTGATGGGGCTGTCATTTTGAAAATACCTGCAAGATCAAATTACATAACACAAATGAAATATTTAAAAATTAATAATCATTAGATATGTTTAGAAACAAAATTTTGCAAAGAAAAGAAAAATGACAGGATTCTCTTACATAAAGATTCCATAACATTAGACAAACATACACAAGGAACCATAAAAAATCCAATTATAAAGGTTGTAAGCATTCTGATTTGCCTTGCGCAATGGTCTTCTGCTTAAAACAATTTACTATGTTCATTAGATCTCTGACCTGCTACTAAAGTATACTACAAACAATAATTAAAAAAGGGAAATATTTCAAACAAATAGATATATTCAAACAGTAAAACACATTTAAAGAGATGAATTTCTTCACATGTAGCTAATAAACTTTGTGGCATCTCAATCGGAATGTAGTGTGGCAGCTTAGAGACTTTTGCGTCTGGCAGTGGAGGTGGAAAGCAGTGTGGAGGGCTGCCCCCCCATGTAAAAGATGAGCACCTAGAGGAAGAAAAGGCTGGTACTTTGACCGGGAGAGAGAAAAAGAAGGGAGGGGGCTTCGGGAAGGTTCAACAACGGCAGTGACAAGTGACAGGTAGTGTTGCCACATGTTCAATAATTATCATATTTGTACGATAACTTTGCTTAATATACGTTGTATGATCAGTAATTTTAAGAACACCCAAATGTACAATACTTTTGACATTTATATGTTTAGACTGGCAGGGAGCACAAAGGCAGCTTGTAATCTCCAATAGTTGAGCCCTGTTCCTGGGTACGATAAGAATCCAGTATGCTGCTGTTGCAATATTCAAATGTTATCAGCAGTGGCTGTATTGAAGAACCATGCTAAAGGGATTAAACACACAAAAAAGCTGAAATGCCCGGTCCCAGCAAAGAAATTCATACTTGACTGCACAAAGATAACTATCAAAAAGGAAAAAACAGAAAATGTTGTTCAAGTAGAGGGCCTACAGCTAAGCAGGCTTTTCAGCAGAGAACAGCTCTGCTTTAAGATCCGCAGACCATTTGACTAAAGTTCTGAAAATTTTAAAGACTCAAATACAAAAAATGTAATATCTTAGCTACACAAAGGGAACTGCTATAGCCAAACATGTTATTGGCAATTGCTACTTTGAAGACCAAGAGAAAAATTAATAAATATAAAAGTATGCTTGTGGATAAATTGACAAACAAAGGTAATGCAAAGACACTGCACAGACTTAAAATAGTCAGTGAACAAATTAACAACTATGCACAAATGTGTTTTTGGAAATAGGTTCAAATATTTTCAGATTAGCAGAGGGTTTAACTTAGGGGTAATCCACTGACAGACTTTAAAACCAACCGATGAAATCACTCAGAGGCAAAAGTGCCACTGGAAAACACCGTAGGCTTTGCTTCTGATGGAGGCAATACAATGCTGAAACAAAATACTTCTGTTTCCAGTTGTCTAAGTAACGGCCTGTCGGGTGTAATTTTGCAGTGATATTTCAGCCATTCTTTGCACTTATGTGCATGTAAAACATGTCAACAGCTACCTCGAAGATGTAAAGATTTAGTCTGGGATCTTTATTAATATTTCAAAAACAGTACCAAATGCGTTACACAGCTACGCAAATTCCAAAAATGTCACACTGAGCCACACAAAATTCTTAAGCCTTTGCAAACTCGCTAGCTTTCTCTTTAACAAGTTGCTAAATGTATAACGGAGCAAGAGAATGCCCTTTGTTTCCTCCTGGGTGAATTTTCTTGTATTATACAAGAATTTGCTTGATTGCAAAATGCATGGATTAATGCTAAATTATGAATATAGTATATATGTGTGTTATGAGTCTTACAGAGAATTATTTCCTTTACCAGGAAATGGTGTCAAGTGAATTTTAATAAAAGAAACACTTAAGGAGAGTTTGCATTTTTCTGGCATTTTTGCATGAGGATCCTTAGTGGGCTACTATTAAACTGTCGCAAGCATTCAGATGAGATATGCTCACTGCAGGAGTAATGGGACTGAACACTTTAAAAGGGAAATTAGGAGAATGATGACAGCTAGTTGAGGAGGCATGCAAAACAGGTGAAAGGTGAACTAAAAACGGTGCCAGCTATGCTGTGTTGAGCAGTGCTGCCTAGGATTACTGCACATGCTCACAAAGTTTTATGAAGTCAAGTAACATGTCCACAAAATCGTACTGCTTTAGTTTAACATACGGTGTTTGAGATACACTACCTATTGTTTGTTGCTCTACAGCAGAGGTTGCCAACACGGTACCTGTGGGCACCTGGTCACCTGCAGGGACCAAATGACTTGCCCACAGGGCATGTTCTAAAAACAGCACTAGACATCATGGAGCTCTGTCTAAAAATTGTATTTAATTGTGTTGCTGTTTTTTTCTTATTCAATAACACTTGCATTGATATAGATTGCAGTCAAAGTTCAATATTGTACGCAAGACAAACCTCCATCTCACTCTTCACTGAGACAAGCAAATGGGCACAGTTACTATGGGGAGCTAGATGCAGTTTTTACCACCTAAAAATAAAGAAAAGCAGAAAAGCTAAGGAAAATTTCCAATATATTAATAATATGTTAAAGCTGAACCTTTCAACTTTATGTTATTCAGGAAGTTTGTATCAAACAAGTAGCCCTTCGTATTACTCAGTACCCTTGAAGTACCTCTCAGTTTCAAAAGGGTTGGTGCTTTAGCTTTAGTTGCCACGACATGCTTCCAACTGCCCAGTATTCATTTATATTCTACGTGCAACAGAAGTAGCATTTGGTGCCATAACATACATATAGCTGCCTAAATTAATAAGGCATTTCACACTATTGAACTATGCTACCTAGCAGTTGATGTTTTAGTTCACTTATGAGTAGAGTTCCTTGTTTCACAGAATCATATATTTCACACTATTTGTTCCATATTATATACAACGCCAAAGCTCCAAGGAATACTCTTTCCCAAGGAACGCCAAAGGGGCGCACCTGGCAATGCCCCTTCAAATCCCACCACAAATCCATCCACCTCTATTGCTGCCTTAGGTCGTCTCTTATTTTTGTTTACAAAGGGTGGCAACTCTATTTAAACGTTTCTTTATTTAAAAATCAGGTGACACTATTTCCTGATAAAGGAAATAATTCTGTAAATTTGTACTAACTGAAAGTTTTCAAGTTTGTTTGACAAATTAATGAAAATAAAATTTATTTAGAACCATTTTACTGTAATATAAAAATTACCCTTCATTTCTTTCAGCTGTTGAAGTTGCAGAAACTACATGCGGTAGGATTTTTCAAATATGATACCATAGATCGATGGCCATAACTAGCGATTTGTGTTACAGTGATACAAGTCGACAAAACTGAACAAACTGACTCAACATCGGGCATTTAACAAAAAGTTCTGAAGAAAATGGCAGAGTAGCTAGGGCACCCTTCATTGCCAGAACACGGTACAAATAGTCCTATTTAATTTCATGTAAAATTGCTTCACCCTAAAGATGGGTGATAAATCGATTTTACCAATTTATTTGAATTTTTTTGTTTAGGACAATATGTAACATGAAAATTGTGATTCATTATAAACTGGCTAATTAACAGAGTCTGCTTAGTTCACAAAATAATCTTTATAGCCTATCCGCAAGTTTTTATGTTACTTCAAGGCCTGCGAAAATTCAATGCAGGGCTGGCGCACACATACGTCATATATACTGTATATATATATAGCAGACACACAGTGTGCATGTCCGCATGCATATGTATGTGTAATTTTGGAAGCAAGTCCATTGTATGCATAAAAGAAATGTTAAAATGTGAAACACTTGAATGTTTAACCAAATTAGTCTGTGCTATAAAGTGTGTGATTGTGGTCAGTTTCACAGTATTGATAGTTCATTCTTTTTTTATATATAGAGAATGGTTTAAAGGACTAAAGGATGGATCATGGCATTGGTTTTTGTAAAAAGGTTATCAGTGCTTTTTCATTCAGTTGGAAGAAATAAGTGAGATGGCTGTGGTACAAGCTGAACTTAGTCTACCCACTCACCAGCTTATTACGGAGTCCCCAACAAGATGGGGTTCAAGACAAAGGAAGACTGAACGATTCCTGGAACAGGAAAAAGTCATAGCCCAGGTCCGGGGGTCAGATATAAAAAAAAAAAAAAAAAAAAAAAAAAAAAAAACTAGGCACCTTATGCCAACATGGCAAAGAGAAAGACATTTTGGAATCGGTAAATAAAGCAGTGAAACCACTCCAAGACTTCACTGATGCCTTCTCCTGAGGTGGCTTATGTCAGTGTCTCCTACCTCAAACCAGTGCTTCATCAATTCAAAATCAGTCTCCTACAGACAGAGGATGGAGATACTAAACTTACAAAACAAATAACAAAACAACAGAGAATCTTGATGAAAAATATAGAGACCCTGTCACGGATGAACTCTTGGACATGGCTTCACTGATAGACCCCAAGTTAAGGACAAATTACATTGACCATGTCAAAGTGGAACAAATTAAGAAAAGAGCTGTTATGGAGCTGACACCTCTCCTCACTGACAAAATAGCACAGCCTGAAGAAGAAGCTTAACCTAATCTAAAAAAGATTTTAGCAACCTTCTTCAAGAAGAAAGGACTCTGTTCCCCCTAGTCAGATGTACAAAAAATTGAAAATGACCTGACAACCTACTTGATGTCCCCTGACACAGATCCACTTCAGTGGTGGAAGCTCAAAGCAAACTTCCCAAGGCTCAGTACTTTGGCCAATAAACATTTCTCCATCTCTGCTACAATCACCCCATCGTCGGCGGAAGGTTGGCATTGTTACATGCCATAGGGCATGCAATAATCCAGAAGCAGTAAACAGGCTTGTGTTCCTTGCAAAAACTAAAAATAAAAAATTTTGCAAATTGCAAATATGTGTTGTTTGAAAAGTCTTCAGGTGTACTTTAAAAAAAGGCACATTTTATTGCTTTTTTTTCCAAATTTGTTTACTTGGATTTGCAATTCATTGTTCCTCAAGGAGAGATTCATCGTTTGCAAACTCCTTAGTTATGAGCAGCCACTAAGCAGCACCAGGGAACAACTCCAGTTCTAAAACCACTAAAAGAAATGTGTGTGCTGTTCTTATGTATGTTGGTATTGTTACAATTAAAGCTATTTTAATAATGTATTTGCTTTTATGGGGGGAAAAAAATCTAATTCGGAGTCGTAAATCGGCTGTAGGTTGAAAGAAATCGGAGATTTTATTTTTTGGCAATATCGCTCATCCCTACATCACGATTGCTTATTTTCAAATTGTAAAAAAAAAATAAATAAATAGTGCTTCTAATTCTTCCTTCTAAACCTTTGGTGTAGCTTCAATATGTTTCGAAGTATTAAAACTTCGACTTTATGTAGGTTATTTATTTACATAAATCACACACGTGAACAGATACTATTTAAGAATTTCCAACACTACGAAACAAGAGATATTGGGAAAATGCATACATTTCATATTGCTTACAATATGTAGTTGTATTTTTCATAAAACATCTCGCTACTTTAAAATATTGGAATAAGTGTTAATGCGAAAACGTCTGTATTTTATAAACTTTACCATACAAAATTTCCAAAAATCGTCTCTTCTGTATTATGAACACAAATATAACGTGCACTATCAGCTTCTGGTTAACTAAAAGGAAACGTGGAAACTTGCCAATGAAGCGCCAAGTGTTCATGCTTCCACTCAAATTTACAAAATAACATAATAAACTTACTGCTTTATAGGCTAGATGAGCTGTATTTGGTTGAAGCCGCATTCCGCATGAGCAGTTATGACAGCCGAGACTGAGTCCACCTTTGCGACTGACTAGCCGCGGCACATTCATTGGACCTTCAAGCGACCTCAATGCTTGAATTCACCGCTCACTGATCTGACCAGAACCTTCAACTCTGGTCTACCGCCAGATCTCAAGCTCAAATGATCTGTTCTAGCTCGGGCAATCAAGCGGTTTTTTTTTCACTACGGCGTCAGTATTTACTACAGTTTAAGTATAAACACTGCAGTTTTACATACAAACTGTTTAAAAATTAAAGGAAAACTTACAGATGCCACTTCACATTTCCTACAATTGAGCAGTTAAGTGTCGACATAAAGAAACCGAAGACAGAGGAAGTGTGTAACTTGGAAATGTCTCCGAGTCTTCGGATATTTACGAGTTCCGGTATATTTCTTATCTTGTCAAAGGTTAAAAAATTGAACGTTTCTAGAAGAATTCGCCACTAGATGTCACTGTATATTTATTACAAATTTACAAGAACTTCTGTATAATAAAAGACGGTTGTAAAATAACGTATAAGAAACTTCACCATAGAATAAAAGATTTTTGTTTTGTTGTCAGCAAAAGCCACCTAAATTAGCGTGTCCAGTTTCAGCAAGACTCCCCTGCATGGACCTTTCCCTCAAACAAGGCTACAATATGAGTGGTCTCACTGATGCCACATCATGGAGGCAGGACGATTAACTGCCCAATCCTTTTTATTTAAGATCAATATATGACCATATTTTACTGCTGAACTGCACTGCTTTTATTCTTGTATTTTCCATTCCCACAAGTTATTTAACTCTGTCTAGGGGGCGGGCGATAGACCCACAGCTGAACCAATTATACGTCAGTGTTCATAGATTGGGGTGGCGCAGTGGTAGCGCTGCTGCCTCGCAGTTAGGAGACCCAGGTTCGCTTCCCGGGTCCTCCCTGTGTGGAGTTTGTATGTTCTCCCTGTGTCTGCGTGGGTTTCCTCAATTCTAAATTGTCCCTAGTGAGTGTGGATGTGTGTGTCCTGCGGTGGCTCTGCCCAGGATTGGTTCCTGCCTTGTGCCCTGGGATTGGCTCCAGCAGACCCCTGTGTTCAGATTCAATGGGTTGGAAAATGGATGGATAGATGTTCGTCCCATACCTTCGCTTTAGGCCTTCCGCTTCCCTGGCAGCTCTATCCTTAGCATCCTTCTCCCAATATAATCTGCATCTCTCCTCTGCACATGTCCAAACCAACACAATCTCGCCTTTCTGACTTTGTCTCCCAACCGTCCAACTTGAGCTGACCCTCTAATGTACTCATTTTTAATCCTATCCATCCTCGTCACACCCAGTGCAAATCTTAGCATCTTTAACTCTGCCACCTCCAGTTCTGTCTCCTGCTTTCTGATCATCGCCACCGTCTCTATTCCACTGACCTCCCTCTCATTTACACACATGTATTCTGTCCTGTTTCTACTGACCTTCATTTCTCTCCTCTCTAGAGAATATCTCCACCTCTCCAGGGTCTCCTCAACCTGCTCCCTATTATCGCTACAGATCACAATGTCATCAGCAAACATCATAGTCCACGGGGACTCCTGTCTAATCTCATCTGTCAACCTGTCCATCACCATTGCAAATAAGAAAGGGCTCAGAGCTGATCCCTGATGTAATCCCACCTCCAACTTGAATGCATCCATCACTCCTACCACAGACCTCACCACTGTCACACTTCTCTCGTACATATCCTGCACAACTCTTACGTACTTCTTTGCCATTCCCGACTTCCTCATACAATACCACAGCTCCTCTCGAGGCACCCTGTCATATGCTTTCTCCAGGTCCACAAAGATGCAATGCAACTCCTTCTGGCCTTCTCTAAACTTCTCCATCAACATCCTCAGAGCAAACATTGCATCTGTGGTACTCTGAGCGCTTTGAGTAGTGAGAAAAGCGCTATATAAATGCAAAGAATTATATAAATGCAAAGAATGACTCTTTCTTGGCATGAAACCATACTGCTGCTCACTAATCATCACCTCACTTTTTAACCTAGCTCCACTACTCTTTCCCATAACTTCATGCTGTGGCTCATCAATTTTATTCCTCTGTAGTTACTGCACTCCTGCACATCCCCCTTATTCTTAAATATCGGCACCAGTACACTTCTTCTCCACTCCTCAGGCATCCTTTCACTTTCCAAGATTCCATTAAACAATCTGGTTAAAAACTCTACTGTCATCTCTCCTAAACACCTCCATGCTTCCACAGGTATGTGATCTGGACCAACGGCCTTTCCATTTTTCATCCTCTTCATAGCTGTCCTTACTTCCTCCTTGCTAATCCATTGCACTTCCTGATTCACTATCTCCACATCATCCAATCTCTTCTCTCTCTTGTTCTCTTCATTCATCAGCCTCTCAAAGTACTCTTTCCATCTGCTCAACACACACTCCTCGCTTGTGAGTATGTTTCCATCTTTATCCTTTATCACCCTAACCTGCTGCACATCTTTCCTAGCTCGGTCCCTCTGTCTAGCCAATCGGTACATGTCCTTTTCTCCCTCCTTACTGTCCATCCTCTCATACAACTCATCATACGCCTTTTCTTTAGCCTTCGCCACCTCTCTCTTCACCTTGCGCCTTATCTCATTGTACTCTTGTCTATTTTCTGCATCTCTCTGACTATCCCACTTCTTCTTTGTCATCCTTCTCTGTATACTCTCCTGTATTTCCTCATTCCACCACCAGGTTTCCTTTTCCTCATTCCTCTGTCCAGATGTCATGTCAAGTACCCTTCTTGCTGTCACCCCTACTACATCTGCTGTAGTTTCCCAGCTGTCTGGTAACTCTTCACTGCCACCCAGTTCCTGTCTCACCTCCTCCCTAAACTCAACCTTGCAGTCTTGCTTTTACAACTTCCACGATTTGATCCTTGGCTCTGCCCTCACTCTCTTCCTCTTCTTGATCTCCAGCATCATCCTACAGACCACCATCCTGTGCTGCTTAACTACACTTTCCCCTGCCACCACTTTGCAGTCTTCAATCTCCTTCAGATCAATTCTTCTGCATAGGATGTAATCAACCTGTGTGCACCTTCCTCCACTCGTAACCCTGTGTTCCTCCCTCTTCTTAAAAATATGTATTCACCACAGCCATGTCCATCCTTTTGGCAAAATCCACTATCCTCTGACCTTCTTCATTCCTCTCCTTGACACCATACCTACCCATCACCTCCTCGTCTCCACTGTTCCCTTCACCAACATGCCCATTGAAATCTGCTGAAATCACCACTTTCATCATCACACCTCCAATTTCCAGCTTCATAATCATTACTCTGCCTGACACTCTTTTCACCTCCAAAGCATTCTTGACATACTGTTCCTTCAAAATAACTCCTACCCCATTTCTCCTCCCATCCACACCATGATAGAACAATTTGAATCCACCTCCGATCCACCTGGCCTTACTCCCCTTCCATTTAGTCTCTTACATGCACAATATATCAACCTTCCTTCTCTCCATCATATCTGCTAACTCTCTCCCCTTACCAGTCATACTGCCAACATTCCAAGTTCCTACCCTCAATTCCACTCTCTTTACTTTCCTCCGCTCCTCCTGCCTCTGGACACGTCTTCCCCCTCTTCTTCTCCTTCTTCTTCTTCGGCTAACAGTAGCCCAATTTCCACCAGCACCCTGTTTTCTAACAGTACTGGTGGCGGTCATTGTTAACCCAAGGCTCGATCTATCCACTATGGAAATTTGTATTGTTGTCCGCATATTGATTTGGCAAAATTTTACACCGGATGCCCTTCCTGACGTAACCCTCCCCATTTATCCAGGCTTGAGACCGGCACAAAGAAACACACTGGTTTGTGCATCCCCTGTAGCTGGGTTGGTTGGTTTGTGACCCATTTGAGTAAATTTGATTGGATTGTGCAGTAATGTGTGCACAATCTGACAGCACTTAATTAAATTAATTGGATAAGATAAATAATCCAATTGCTTTACAAAGGTCTTTTACTTCTTGTAAAATAAGTTAAACTCATTAAATGTTGAACAAGATTCAAGTGAACAACAGTTTGTATATTAAACTTCTGAA
>JANRMT010062834.1:28311127-28332809 GCA_026402145.1 Polypterus bichir lapradei | reverse complement strand
TTTAATAGTATGTCACTTTAGTATCTGTCACTTTATTATAACGTCTAACATGTCACATAGTTAGTAATATTACTTGCACAATTCCCATTGCATCTACATTACCTTTATTGGACTGTTACACCCCCAGTGTACCTACTTAATGTTTCTTGTATGGTGTTTACTTAAATGTTTGTATCTAACTTGGTATAATTCTTGGCTACTGGTACTTAAATTTCCCTCAGGATCAATAAAGTATCTATCTATCTATCTATCTATCTATCTATCTATCTATCTATCTATCTATCTATCTATCTATCTATCTATCTAAATGGTCAAAAGAGTGTGATTCCTACAGTACAGGGGCCTCATGTATAAACAGTATAAAAAATGTTGTGTAAGAGCATTTCCATGTTCTAATCGCGATGTATAAAACCTAAACTTGGCGTTAAACCATGCACATTTCCATTGTAGCTCATACGACGGCGTAAACAAGTTCTGCGCTTGCTTTTGCACACTGGCGGTATGCAGCGTCAAAGTAGTGCTACTGTTCCAGTGTGGTTTCCCTTTCTTTTTCAGATCCACAACCCTGACATGGCTTTATAAATACACTGAAATTAACCATATATTGTTTATTAGTTTAGGCATCTGATTGTAATTAACTTGTAACAATATAATGGCCCACAGAATAGCCAAACTATTCTAAATACAATAGCTGCTTTAGCGTTGTTGCTCTCACTGCACCTTCTTCTTTTTCTTTTAGCTGCTCCCATTAGGGGTTGCCACAGTGGATCATCTTTTTCCATATTACTCTCACTGCACCACTCAGAGTATTTATATCACTGTATCTTAGTGGGGAATCACAGATCTGCAGCAGAGGACTGAAATGAGAATTATCAGTATACAGGATCAAGCACACGCTGCCTCAGCCATGCTGTCTATTGAACTGCTCTCATACGCTTCAGAAACAGTTTCATCTCAAGAACTATAAACGCACTCAATTAGTCTATCAAGTGCTTCTTGTAGAATGCTTTGTACTTATAAGTACAATTACCTCACTGTAAACTTGCGATACAGTTATAATATTGCACAACCTGAGCCACTTTATAAAGCGCATATTTACATATGATGGCGATATCATTTTTAAGATGAAATGCAGCAAAATATGTTTATTATATTATACAGATAAAACTGTAACTTAATTTAAATAATCTATATTGTTAATAATTAAATATGTGAGGACACAGTCCTGCAGCGCTAGAGAGGCGCTGGCGCTCCATTCACAGATTGTTCCTGCCTCGCACTGTATTCTTGCTGGTGCTGGCGCGACACTGGAAGGATAGATGGATAGAATAATTAAACACGTACTACGAAGATATTTCAATGTTCCTTAAAAGTTTTGAAGAATCAGCGTTCTAAGCTTACAGATGGCTTAACATCTATTACAGAGCCGACTGTGTGGCAATTGGGTATTTGGAGAAAGAAAAGTAAGGACAGGAATTGGAGGTTAGTACGTTTGAAAGAGACAGTACTGCTACAATAAAGCATTTTATCGAAGTTCATGCACGGCACAGCTAACATCTTGCGTGAGACATGAACAATCACTGCGCCACTGTGCTCCCATGTTTAATAACATACTTTAACTCCTGTCATCATGAAAATGATATCACATATACATCTCAGTATTTTAATTATTCAGAGAGCTGTAATATTACGAATGTAATGGATTCTGTGTCTTGTTGGAGGAAGAGAAAGCCCGGAAGTACGTAGTGACTCATACACATAGAGCACATACAAGATCAAATACAAAACAAAGCATTTAACGTGCTACTTTAGTTGTGATGGGATTTGAGAAACTAGTAAATTAAACAATTTTAAGATGAAGTTTATGATGTTGTAATTTAATGACAAAATAAACTACGTGATTAAAGTGGAAATTTCGAGATTAAAGTTGACATTTCGTGCATTTTTCCCACTGTGTGCCTTTTTTTCTGTGTACCCTAATAAGCTTTCATATGACACTCAGACAGTGGGCTACGAATCGCCTTTTCACAGTGACTTTGATATGTGACAACTTCTTTTTTATTTTGGGCACTGTGCGACTTTGTAAACTTGAGTTTTCGAGTTTCTCCGACACACTATGTCACTCGATCAACTTCCTTTTGTTGTTTATACCACTGTTTAAACCAACAAATAGTAAGTTTTTCCTTGCCTCTACTTGGTATTCGCTGAAATTCTTCTATTTTCCCTCGTGCTTTTGCCATTGTCTTTTCACAGAAGGCTGAGCTTAAGGGCTATTTATATTGATATGCATATTCAAAGAGGCGTAATTCTGGGAGGAGTTGGGGTGGGGCAGCAGGCATGTGCACATGCGTTACTTTTCACGGTCACCGGGATTTATAGAGCGGAAGAACGTGGAAGTTGATGTTCACACAGATTTATGCATCTGGATGTTTTGCGTTATGCATGAGACCCCAGATGAGGAACAACAGCTGACTGAGCTCAAAGGATTCCACTCTTCATTTGTCTTCCCCGTGGTAGCATGCGCTGATAGCACGTTGCTGCACCCACCACATGGCGAATCACATGGATTGGGACCCGAGTGCAGCAGGTGATACCTCATCCCTAAGAGTAATATACAAATCCTGCTGACAACTTTAATAACCCTGTGAATGAGGATGAAATAGTCTTTCCTTGAGTGAACTCCTCAAAATTTATACCACATTTCCTGCCACAGTTGTGCACCGATTTTCAAAGCAAAATTACGCAATAGCTGTGGTGAGAAGAGGCTTTATGGCCCCCTCTACCTATCCACTGCAAGCAACATTGGCATATTCCAACCTAAAGTTATAGACATATGTAAACAGATGTCTATGAGTAAAATGTTGGTATAAATCCAATTTAACACATTTAAAAAATGAACAGAAAAGTAAAAGAAATATTATTTCCTTTGCATACTATCACATATGGTAAATAATAATTTGCTTTACATTTTGTAAGCATGTTTTTTTATCTATTTAGTTAGAGGCAATACTTTATGTTTTCAAAAAAACCTTCTGATGTCTTGAAAAGTAAGAATAAACAGTTTAATATCAATACATATATACAGTACATCTATATCTATATATATATATTGTCACACATGTGTGTTTAGGAGGCAGTCAAAAAGCCTAAAGGTGAGTGAAACATCGCGAGACAAGGGGTTGTCACATGGTACCTGTGACGCTTCTTTTTATTTATAAAAAACAACATACTCCACAATTGCCGTAGTCGGCAGGATTTTTGTTAGAAGACGACTGCAGAATAAGACCTGAGTACAGTCCTATCAACCATCATGGTTGAATTAGGTACTTTGAAGATACAAATGGGCGAAACTCTGACCCAGCTCACCAAATCCGAGGCCCAGGCTGCAGCTGTGGTACAGACGGAGGCCGCTCGGTCCCTCCCCTTTCAGCTTACTTACTTAACTGAGGGGGACGATGTTGAATTGTATTTTTTAGTTTTTGAGCATACCGCTAAGCGGAATACATGGCCGAGGTCAGAATGGGCTTACCTACTGGCTCCCTACCTGAACGGGATAGCACAGAGGGCCTATCATGACTTAAGTGAGGAGAAGGCCGCTGATTATGACATAATAAAGACAGAGGTGTTCAAACGCTACAGCATTTCTGAATGGAGGGAGTGGCAATTCGATCCTGAACGGCCTTTCCACACCCAGGCGTTTGAGGCTTGGAATAAGGTGTGTCGTTGGCTACAGCCCGAAATAAACAACTCGCACAAGATGGCTGAGCTTTTAGCATGTAAGACCTTTGTGCATGCCCTCCCTGAGATTATCGCCCAGAAAATCCGGAAGCAAAATTTTGATAACATGGACACCCTGATCAGGATCGCTGTACATCACTGGGTGGCTTGTAAATCAGAGCAGTCAGAACGGTCCTCTCGCCGAACCCAACAGGCACGTGGGACAGCCCCTAAGCCCTCTCGACGAGCTCCCGAGTCTACTGTCCGTCAAAAGGACAAACATTTCAGCCTTCTCCGCTGTTTCAAGTGTGGGGAGGTTGGACATCTGTCACCTGCATGCCCCAATGAACCCATGGACTGTTCACTGGTTAAGGGAGAAAGGTACTGTGCCATTGTAATTAACCCTCTGTCTCTTCCTTACACAGGTGCAGTTCTTATAAATAGTGTTCAGGTAAGGGCGATGTTCGATTCTGGGAGTAACATTTCCATTTTTGCTTCCCGATTTGTTTTACCGCAACAATGGCTTAAAATAAAAACTAGCTTAAGATGTATTCATGGGGACATTCGGTATTATAAGACTGCCAACTGTATGGTAACTATAAATCATATTATGAGAAAAATAACCATGGCAGTATTACCAGGGGATGTGATAACAGGCTGCTTGCTGTTTGCTGCTTATCCACACATTTACAGGACAAAAGACGCTGACGGAGAGATGAGAAGCGATTTAAGATGGGACGGATCTACGAGTTTTTTCGTAGGCTCTGGTAATTCTAGTGTCAAAGGCAAAATAAGCAGAGGGTTTGAGTGCAAGGAATTTTATCAGAATTGGCTGATATTATGAGTGGTGTCCCACAGGAGTCAGTGCAAGGGTCACTGCTATTTTTAATATATATAAATAATTTGGATAGGAATATAAGTAAGATACTGGTTAAGTTAATACAAGCTAGATGGATTGGCAGATAATCTAGAATCAGTTGAATCATTGCAGATGGACTTGGACAGCATAAGGGTTTGGGCAGATTTGTGATAAATAAAATTTAAGTAATAAAACGTTAGATTTGAATACATAACGGGAGGTCCGAAAATTTAGAGTACACCTTATGAGAAGGATTTAGGAGTTGTAGTGATCCCGTCACTATCAACTGCCAGAGTTCAGAGGCCATTAAGAAGGCTAACAGAATGTTAGGTTATATAGCATCCTAATGTGTAGAGCACAAGTCTAAGGAGGTTATGCTCAAGCTTCATAATGCACTGGTTATGCCTATTCTAGAGTACTGTGTGCAGTTGTAGTCTCCAGGCTACAAAAAGGCAGGAGCAATAGAAAAAGTCCAGAGAAGAGTGACTTCCCCCTACAAGGGATGAGTTATGAGGAACAATTAAAAAAGCTGAGCCTTTCAGTTTATGCAAAAGAAGTGACACAGTTGGAGAATTCTTAAGTCTAAATTTTGCACAAACATTAGCAGGGTTTTCTTCGAACAGAGAACCACTGACACTTGCATAAGTAGTGTGGCAGACAGTAGGACTTTAGGGACTTTCAAAACTAGACAATATTATTTTGGAAAAATTAAGTGGATAGGACTGGTCAGCCATATTGGGATGAATGGCATGTTCTCATATAGATAGTTCTAATTTTCTAATGTTTAAAAAAAAATAAAGATTTCCAGGCACTGCAGACTAAATCTCCATGAAGAGATAAAAATTGTATTACTGAGGATGCAGGGGGTGGATCAAGTAGCCGCTCCTTGCAGAGACAGTTTAACAGTAATTTATTCTGGTATAGCCCAAAATCACACAAGGAATGCCTCAATGGGCTTTAACGGGTCCTGTTGGACAGACCCTTGAGACTTTACACCCTAAGAAGACAAGAAAAAAAAAACTCCCCAGAAAAAAATGCCTTGCACTGAAAAAAAATGGAAGAAATCTTGGGAAAGGTCAGAGAGAAACCCTCTTCCAGGTTGGTTAGGTGTGCAATGGGTGTCAACAAATGGGGTACAACACACAAAACATGTGGGTGTGGGTCTGGCTCACCTGCATGTTTTCAATTTGTTCCTTTTGTGATTTTTATAAAATGCAGGAAGCCAATTTTTGATTTTTGTGGATTATCCTTGCAGTTAAGCATTGTTCCTGGAGGGGTATGGGATGGTTTTCTAAGGCCATAGTGGTTTTGGATATATGGATCAATGGGCTTTCCAACTGCCACATTGCTATATTTGTGTTCTTATTTTCTCATTCACTTTATTTTTAATTTTTTTTCCTTTCTTATGACTATGGCTAAACTTAATATAATCTCGTGGAACATTAGGGCCTTGAACATGTTTCAGCAATGTCACTAAGTAGAGACATGGCATTAATTCTAGAATCACACCTGTTGGCCTATGATGTGTCATGCTGCCCTAATCAATAATATTGTGTTGGCTCTCATCAAAACATGTTAGGTCCTTAATCGTGTTAAACATACTCTTCAAATTTCAGAGTTGGGTGTAAGTGTTGTTAATATAGGGTGGTTCTGCTTCAAGCTGAAAATGTGAAATTACGTGCTGCTTGGAAACATTGGTGCCTTCATGAAGGCATTCCAGGTATGGAGAGTTCAGCTACAATCTCAGCCCTTTTGTTTTCCTCAGCCAATTCTGTCATGGCACAACAAATATTCTGTCTCAGGCACACAACTAACTTAAACAGGCAGAGCATAATGACAAGTGTATCTTCACCTGAACCTTATATGACTAGCAACTAACATAACAACCTAAAACAACATGATCAAGGTCATTTAATGACAGCCACAAATTGCCAATGATCATAAACAAAGCAGAATACAAATGGTTTCACCTGAATAATGATAAAATCAATAAACCAGATGGAATAAAATATAAATAATTTCAAAGATGGAATAAATAACATCTAGGGTGGCAAAAAGAATGACTCATCACAGTGACCTCCATGTAACATGACTAAAACATTAGCGGCCAGTAATCAAATTGAACAGAAAATGATAAAATAATATATTACAAAACAGTACCAATGTACACAAACTTCAAAATTTATACCAAGCTCCAAAATTTACAACAATAAATAGCAGTACTACATATGTTTAAACTTGGTGATGCCTAGTGATAAGGTGAAATAATTAGTGTAAAATAGGAATTTACAATGAAACGTAAGAGTTTCATTTCACAAACAAAATGATGTTTCTCAACCAGTAACATTTGCACTACTACCACATATATTTTCATCTCATCTGCAACATTTTATCTACACTCAAAAAAAGAAACATAGTGTAGTTTATTATTAAGTATTTTCATCTTTTTGATTGTATTTAAATATTAAGATTTTCAAAAACCCAGCCACAGGGGATGCACAAACCAGTGTGTTTCTTTGTGCTGGTCCCAAGCCCGGATAAATGGGGAGGGTTATGTCAGGAAGGGCATCCGGTGTTAAATTTTGACAAATCAATATGCAGACAGCAATACAAATTTCTATACTGGACGGTGGAGCCCCGGGTTAACAATGACTGCCACCAGTACTGTTAGCCAAAAGGGTGCTGGCGGAAATCGGGCTGCTGTTGGCCAAAAAAGAAGAAGAAGGAGAAGAAGAAGATGGGAAGAGACCTGTCTGGAGGCTGGACAAAAGGAGGAAGGTAAAGAGAGTGGAACTGAGGGTAGGAACTTAGAATTTTGGCAGTATGACTGGTAAAGGGAGAGAGTTAACAGATATGATGGAGAGAAGGAAGGTTGATATATTGTGCGTGCAAGAGACTAAATGGAAGGGAAGTAAGGCCAGGTGGATTGGAGGTGGATTCAAGTTGTTCTTTCATGGTGTGGATAGGAGGAGAAATGGGGTAGGAGTTATTCTGAAGGAACAGTATGTCAAGAGTGTTTTGGAGGTGAAAAAAGTGTCAGGCAAAGTAATGATTATGAAGCTGGAAATTGGAGGTGTGATGATGAATGTTGTTAGTGCATATGCACCGCAAGTTGGGTGGGCAATGGATGAGAAAGAAGATTTTTGGAGTGAGTTGGATGAAGTGATGAACAGTGTACCCAAAGGACAGAAAGTGGTGATCGGAGTGGATTTCCATGATTATGTTGGAGAAAGGGAACAGAGGAGATGAGGAGGTGATGAGTAGGTATGGTGTCATGGAGAGGAATGAAGAAGGTCAGAGGATAGTGAATTTTGCCAAAAGGATGGACATGACTGTGGTGAATACGTATTTTAAGAAGAGGGAGGAACATAGGTTTACGTACAAGAGTGGAGGAAGATGCACACAGGTAGATTACATCCTATGCAGAATAATTGATCTGAAGGAGATTGAAGACTGTAAAGTGGTGGCAGGGGAGAGTGTAGTTAAGCAGCATAGGATGGTGGTCTGTAGGATGATGTTGGAGATCAAAAAGAGGAAGAGAGGGAGGGCAGAGCCAAGGATCAAATGGTGGAAGTTGAAAAAGGAAGACTGAAAGGTTGAGTTTAGGGAGAAGATGAGATAGGAACTGGGTGGTAGTGAAGAGTTACCAGACAGTTGGATAACTACAGCAGATGTAGTAAGGGTGACAGCAAGAAGGGCACTTGGTGTGACATCTGGACAGAAGAAGGAGGAAAAGGAAACCTGGTGGTGGAATGAGGAAATACAGGAGAGTATACAGAGGAAGAGGATGGCAAAGAAGAAGTGGGATAGTCAGAGAGATGCAGAAAGTAGACAAGAGTACAAGGAGATAAGGCTCGGAGAGAGGTGGCAAAGGGTAAAGAAAAGGTGTATGATGAGTTGGACACTAAGGAGGGAGAAAACGACCTATACCGATTGGCTAGACAGAGAGACCGAGCTGTGAAAGATGTGCAGCAGGTTAGGGTGATAAAGGATAAAGATGGAAACATACTCACAAGCGAGGAGCGTGTGTTGAGCAGATGGAAAGAGTACTTTGAGAGGCTGATGAATGAAGAGAACGAGAGAGAGAAGAGGTTGGATGATGGGGAGACAGTGAATCAGGAAGTGCAACGGATTAGCAAGGAGGAAGTAAGGACAGCTATGAAGAGGATGAAAAATGGAAAGGCCATTGGTCCAGATGACATACCTGTGGAAGCATGGAGGTGTTTAGGAGAGGTGGCAGTGGAGTTTTTAACCAGATTGTTTAATGGAATCTTGGAAAGTGATAAGATGCCTGAGGAGTGGAGAAGAAGTGTACTGGTGCTGATATTTAACAATAAGAGGGATGTGTAGGACCGTAGGGGATACAATTGATGAGCTACAGCATGAAGTTATGGGAAAGAGTAGTGGAAGCTAGGTTAAGAAGTGAGGTGATGATTAGTGAGCAGCAGTATGGTTTCATGCCAAGAAAGAGCACCACAGATATGATGTTTGATCTGAGGATGTTGATGGAGAAGTATAGAGAAGGCCAGAAGGAGCTGCATTGTGTCTTTGTGGACCTGGAAAAGCATATGACAGGGTGCCTCGAAAGGAGTTGTGGTACTGTATGAGGAAGTCGGGAGTGGCAGAGAAGTACGTAAGAGTTGTACAAGATATGTACGAAGGAAGTGTGATAGTGGTGAGGTCCGTGGAAGGAGTGACAGATACATTCAATGTGAAGGTGAGATTACATCAGGGATCAGCACTGAGCCCTTTCTTATTTGCAATGGGGTGACAGACGAAATTAGACAGGAGTCCCCGTGGATTATGATGTTTGCTGATGACATTGTGATCTGTAGCGATAGTAGGAAGCAGGTTGAGGAGACCCTAGAGAGGTGGAGATATGCTGTAGAGAGGAGAGGAGTGAAGGTCAGTACAGAGAATACATGTGTGTGAATGAATGAGAGGGAGGTCAGTGGAACGGTGAGGATGCAAGGAGTAGAATTGGCGAAGGTGGATGAGTTTAAATACTTGGGATCAACAGTACAGAGTAATGGGGATTGTGAAAGAGAGGTGAAAAAGAGAGTGCAGGCAGGGTGGAGAAGAATGTCAGGAGTAATTTGTGACAGACGGGTATCAGCAAGAGTAAAAGGGAAGGTCTACAGGACGGTATTGAAACTAGCCATGTTATATGAGTTGGAGACGGTGGCACTGACCAGAAAGCAGGAGACAGAGCTTGAGGTAGCAGAGTTAAAGATGCTAAGATTTGCACTGGGTGTGACGAGGATGGACAGGATTAGAAATGAGTACATTATAGGGTCAGCTCAAGTTGGACTGTTGGGAGACAAAGTCAGAGAGGCGAGATTGCATTGGTTTGGACATGTGCAGAAGAGAGACGCTGAGTATATTGGGAGAAGGATGCTAAGGATAGAGCTGCCAGGGAAGAGGAAAAGAGGAAGGTGTAAGCGAAGGTTTATGGATGTGGTGAGAGAGGACATGCAGGTGATGGGTGTAACAGAACAAGATGCATTTATTCAATGCGGTCATTACCCATAGCTCATGATCATAGGTGAGGGTAGGAACATAGATCGACTGGTAAATTGAGAGCTTTGCCTTATGGCTCAGCTCCTTTTTCACCACGACAGACCGATGCAGAGCCCACATCACTGTGGACGCTGCACCGATCCGCCTGTCGATCTCACGCTCTATTCTTCCCTCACTCGTGAACAAGACCCCGAGATACTTGAACTCCTCCTGCGAACCGATTCAGGGAGAGCTGAAGATCACAGACTCCACCCAGTGCAATTTGCCAGCATAAAGGAGCTGCGTATATTCAGTAATATATATTCACTGAAGTCTGCAACCGGCTAACGTTGGTTCCCAGTGCAATTTGCCAACATGCAGGAACCGAGTATATTCAGCAATGTACATTAATTGAACGCCACAACCGGCTATAGTCGCTTCCCAATGCAATTTGCCAGCACACCGGAGCTGATCAGTTAGTGTCGTACATTCATTGAACAGCCAGCTCATGACCACTGCCACCCCGAAGTGAATCAGCATCACTGTCCCTGGGATTCAGCCGCTGCACTAGACTAGCCTGCAAGCATCAGCGTTTACCTCTGTGTGCTTGTGTGCCGTCAGTTCAAGCGCAGTTGTTCCGGTAGCTTTTTTAATAGTTTTTACAGTTCATTGGCAATGTGTAAAATGATCAGTGTTGCAGTAATTGTGATGCTCTTTGCATGAAAAAAAAATGTGTTCCATTAAAATTTCACTTTTTCTTTGTGAATTGTGACATTTACTTAAAAAGTGCAGCAAAAAAGTATTTGGCGTACAGGGCTGCATTAACCCCCAAGTATGTGGAAGTTTATATTATTCACAACTTTAATACTGAATCGTAATTGTATACTTTGCAGTATTTCTTCGTACTTGTTCAGCATCGATCAACAGTGTCAATTTGCGGTGTTGTAGGAAGCTCTTGCACTGTGACTAATCTTTAAATTGAATCTGGAAGTTTGTTACTAGTCATTATGGTTAATTGTCCATAAGAAAACTTGCAGTGGTGCAGTGTAATACTTAATTTGTGATTGCATGAATTTATATTTAAAGGTGCGTATACACTTATTCACATATTTGCTTGTACGGAGTTCTCATGATTTTAATAATTTAATAAATATTTATAAATGTATTCCCTTTTATAGTTTTAATATGGATGGGAAAAAGAAAAGAAAAATTTATCATGAATGTTGTGTGCTCAATGAAGAATGGGGCGTAAAAAATACTTCTTCACACAATCAAAGTCAAAGGATAAAGCTGTATGTCTCATTTGTAAAGACACTGTTACAGTGTGAAAGAATACAACATAAGCTGCCACTATGAAAGAAAACATGCTTCAACATTTTCGCAATTTAAAGAAAAGCAGCGTTCAGATAAATTTGAATCATTATGTCATTGTCTGCGTTTTCAACAAGACTTATTTACGAGAGCAAACTACGAAAATCAAGCCTTAACCTTGGTAAGCTACAAGGTTGCTTAAGTTTTAGCTAAAAGAGGAAAACCATTCATCAATGGCAATAACATCAAAGAATGTATGATGGAAGCAGTGACTGAGTTATGCCCAGAAAAACTTGATCTTTTTAAAATGATAAGTCTTGTGCCAAATACTATTGCTCGTCGGGTTGAAAATATGGGAAACAGCATTATCCAGCAAATTGTAGGCAAAGCACAATGTTTTAGTCGGTATTCTCTCGTGCAGGAAGAATCAACTGATGTTTGTAATACCACGCAATTCTTAGTATTTTTTTGTGGAGTCGACGATGAACTTAATGTCACACAGGAATTAGTGTCACTTCACAGCATGCATGGCACTACAACAGGAGAGGATATCTTCAAAGAAATTCAAAAAACACTAACAGAATATAATTTGGACTGGAATCGTCTGCAGTGTTGTGACACCTGATGGAGGAAAAAACATGTCTGGTATAAAGATGGGTTTGGTTGGACAAATCAGAAAAGCTTGTGAGGATGCAGGAATATCAAAACCAATGTTTCTTCACTGTGTTATCCCCAATCACTTTATGGAAAATACGTTGATATGAGCGGTGTGTTGAAACCTGTTATTTCTATGGTAAATTTCATTCGCTCTCATCCACTTAATCATCGCCAGTTTTGGTCTTTTCTCAAGGAATGTGACTTGACATATTATACTGCAGTTCGATGGCTTAGTGAACCATGTGGAAAGAAAGGTTCTTTTATGCTTCTTTCATCTGAGGAATGAAATTGATATATTTCTTACCAAGAAAAACCATTATGAACCACTTTAATCAGATATTGAGTGGCTTTGAAAATTGGTATTTTTTGCAGATCCGGTGAACTACGTGAACAATTTGAATTTAAAGTTGCAGGGCGAAAATAACTTAATTTGTGATTTATTAACTCATATCAAGGCATTCAGTGCAAAGTTGATACTTCTGGAAGGCCAGGTGAAAGATTGTAACTTTGCTCATATGCCATAATGTGCAGAATTGCATAAAAAGGTGAAGCGGAATATCCTTTCTTGTTTGCAAATTTAGTTATTTCAGGTCTTAAACAACAATTTCAGAAGCAATTTGCTGATTTGATAGATAGATAGATAGATAGATAGATAGATAGATAGATAGATAGATAGATAGATAGATAGATAGATAGATAGATAGATAGATAGATACTTTTTTAATCCCCAAGGGGAAATTCACATACTCCAGACACAGCATACTGATAAAAACAATATTAATTAAAGAGTGATAAAAACACAGTGCAAGTTAAAAAGTGCAAGGTGGAGAGCGCGAGGCAGGTGTAACAGTCAACAACATTGTATAATATTGCTGTTTACCCATAAGGTGGAATTGAAGAGTTGCATAGTGTTGGGGAGGAACAATCTCCTCAGTCGGTCAGTGGAGCAGGACAGTGACAGCAGTCTGTCGCTGTAGCTACTTCTCTGTCTGGAGATGATACTGTTCAGTGGATGCAGTGGATTCTCCATGATTGACAGGAGCTTGCTCAGCGCCCGTCGCCCTGCCACCGATGTCGAACTGTCCAGCTCTGTGCCTACAATAGAGCCTGCCTTCCTCACTAGTTTGTCCAGGCGTGAGGTGTCCCTCTTCTTTATGCTGCCTCCCCAGCACACCACTACATAGAAGAGGGCACTCGTCACAACCATCTGATAGAACATCTGCAGCATCTTATTGCAGATGTTGAAGTACGAAAGCCTTCTAAGGAATTATATGTCCTCTCTTGCACAGAGCATCAGTACTAGCAGTCCAGTCCAATTTATCATCCAGCTGCACTCCCAGGTATTTATAGATCTGCACCCTCTGCACACAGTCACCTCTGAAAATCACGGGGTCCGTGAGGGGCCTGTGCCTTCTAAAATCCACCACCAGCTCTTTGGTTTTGCTGGTGTTCAGTTGTAAGTGGATGCCAATGCTAGGGAAATTAAATTGTTTCAAAATCCGTTTGACTGTGATGTTGGTGATGCTCCAAGTTAAATTTGAATAGAATTTAAGGAAAGAAACTTGATCGATTTTTATACATTTTTGAACTCTGAGCAGTTTCCAAATTTGAAGAAATTTGCTTGTAAATTTATCTCCATTTTTGGGACAATGTATCTTTGCAAACAAACTTTTTCCAAAATGAAATATATTAAGTGAAAATACAGGGCAAATGTATCTGATGAACATTTGAAGTCGATTCTGGTAATTAGTGTTTCAAAATTTGAACATCAGTTTAATAAGATTTTAAAAACACAAAAACAGTTCCATCATTCACGTTAATGGTTTTATTATAATTTGTGATGAAAATATGAGAATTTGCTGGTAGTTTTCATTGTCATTAATATATGATAATTTAATCTCACATGCTCTGTAATTTGTTTATAAAATTTTCTAATTTCAACAAAACTCATATACCTAGAGTTAGTTATCTTTTTTTTTACTATGGCCCGCCGAAAAGTGCTGAAGTACTCAATGTGGCCCTCGTGGCGAAAAGTTTGGAGACCCCTGGTCTAAAGGAAGACTGAGCACTAATAAATAAAATCTGTAAAAAATAATACTGTCTTTGTGATTTCTTAACCAAGAACGTCACACAATTATAAAATTAGATGTTAAACGTATTATGTGTCCAATTGGAACCATTTGTCTTTTACATGTACCTGATTCTTTTGAAAGTTTTTTACCCCAGACCAAACTGAATACAGGGGCAACCTCTTAGATTATGTAAGTATGTGAGATACAAAACTTTTATTTATAAAACCCACAAATTACATTTCATCAGATAAGTAACAATGAAGCTCATGTTGATGTTCAGAAGAATTAATAATTAAAAGAATAAACATAAGCATAAGATGAATGATGCTTAGTTCAAACAATTTTTGCAAAGTTTGTAGATAGTATGCCATAAGTCATAATTGCATTTTAAAAAAGTTTTTTTTTTAATGTTTTATTGTTTAACTTGAAGATGTTACTTGTTAATGATCACTCAACTAATTATTTTCTGTTTTCTGTTTACAGATACATAAATGTGGATATATAAATTGTGCAACATTTTATTTCTACCAGATATGACTTGCTAAAACATTTTAGGCTGAAACATATCCACTATGGCAATAAATGCTGGTGTCCCTGTGTATATGCAGATATATTGTGGATGGTACTGCATTAAAAAGTACTGCATTAAAATCAAGGTGATGAACTTCTGCACCAAGCTCACCTGTTCTCAACTCACTTAAGAACAAATGGAAAGGTCAAGGTAAACTATCTGCAAACATAAAGAAGCCCCGGAAGGCAAAGGCTAATTTCTGTCCAAGCCATCCAAGAGGTGAGACCACAGACACCCTAGAGATAGAAAGAGTTGCTCTTTTGACCAAGGTAAAAAAAAAGGAAATGAGGCAGTGATCAAGGAAAAGATGCAGTGTACCTTTTTGTATAGAAGACAAGAAATTCTTCAGGACCCAATGATTGCAGAGGTGCGAAACAGATGACCAGCACTGTTTGAAGTTGGAGAAGTAATTTTAACAACTTTATACTAATAACCTATTAGTATGAAATGTAGAGGCAAATCTTCATACTAATTGCATTCAGTGTTATACATCTTGTTATGTCTTTTCTCCTCTCCTTCATGTCAGCCTGGAGTTCATGTGTATAACAACCATTCCTCTAATATCAAAATTCATTGGACAATTGGACAGATACACTGATGGCCTGATGAAGGTTTTCTGTGCCAAAGGAGGATCTGCAGGACAGAAAATCCAAGCCATAATGGCACCGGCAGCTACAGCAAGTGTGTTTTTATATAGTATTTGTTTGAGCCAAGCAACAAGCTGTTGCAAATTATGGGATTTTTTTTCTTTTTTCTCATCCTAATCCATTCTATCTCCTCTAAAAGTTAAACATATTTGCATATATGTTACATATCTGTCTATATGTTTTTGTAAATTTATATTACCAAATATGCACTATCTTGTAATTCTTACACCTTTTATTGATCTTTCTATTAAAGAAGCTTAATACACACAAAGGACAAAAATCAGAAATTGTATATTGTATTTGAGATTATATGACTATATCAAAGTCATTAGGATTATGTGGTTACAGACATGTTTTGGGAGTGGATCCACCAAATACGGCCCTGGATGCTATAAACTTTAAACATTATTTTCACTTTAGTTAAACTAATTAAATTATGTCCATACATTGACAAATGTAATTTTCTTTGGGATCTTTTTGGTATGCTTGTTTCAGAATGAAGACAAACATTAAGCGTGACTGATTCCTGAGGAGCTTAAGTGTCTACCTCAATGAAGACATGGAGACACTTGTCAAAAAATACATGGTAAGTATATGTCTAAATGCTCTCTTAATATTATACTTGTTATGGATATATATGTATTTGCATTATGTTAATTGTCTTAAAGACATCATAGTTTAGCATTTCCAATGTTTACAGTGTGCACTGAAAGACGAAAAATGCAACATTCATTTGGAGTTTGATCATGCAATTTTGTCAACTGTAAATGTATAAAACAGTTACTCAGCTCATTCTTATTTGCTTATCCTCCAGGTCTGTGATTGAGCAGAAGCTGAGTCTGAGACAACAATGGGTTTCTATATCATTTGTGCAGCATGTGCCGGACCTGAACAGGATCCTACAGATGTTGGAATTGTACTTGAAGGCATTGAAGTTCTGCAAAACCTACATAGTGTTACCTTTAGAAGTATGATACTTTTTGGACTGATTTATGCACATAAAAACTGAAAATTAGGATTCTCTAGTGACTGAGAGCAATTGGTGTGAAACAGATATTTACTTCTGGAAGTGTATATTAGATTTGCTTAGTTTGAGATAATGTCTGTGTATTCTTTACAGTTCTCGATTTACAGACATTTTCAAAAATGGATGTCAGGGATTCCTTAAAATGCTTTTGTACTTCATTACAGCCTTCACTGTTGGTTGGTTTTACCTGTCTAACTCAGGTTTTATTACACAGTTGTTAAGCACAGTTTCTAAAAAAGTTTTATGTTATTGCTGCTGAAAAGCCTGTTTAATATATATATAAACATACAGTATATATTGTCACACACACAAGCTTTTTTGTTCTCACCAACAGAAAAACAGAAGAACAACAGCCATAAAATACCTGAATTCTACACTATTTCAATACTTCCGGCTCTCCACGATCTCACCACTTCTGGCTTTCACTTTCCAAGATGTCACCTCTGTCCCATAACAATCTTGTCAGTTCCGGTCCCACACAAATGACTTCACTTCTGGCTTCATCTGATGACATTGGCCATCCATCAAAAAAGACATCATTTCCACCTTCTCATTTTCTGCCAGCTCAGTTCTGTTTATAGTTTGTCCTACTTCTTCTCTGACTATATAAAACGCCTCAGAAATCTCAATGCTCTGTTGAATGTCTTATTTTGCCATTTATGACCCGATTTCAACCCTTAAAAATTTAAGAAACAATGCCAGATATTATACGGGGAATTCCCCCAACTCTTACTGGTGTTTCTGTGTCTTTTTATCATTCCCAGATTGGCGCAGTCAACAGGATTTAATGGTCATCATGTCTGAAGAACAGGACCTCAGCACAGTGCTGGGAAGCATCCTGAGTGAAATGCAAATGATGCAGATACAGTTGGGTGAAACACGGACACGACTGACAGAGACAGAGGCGCAACTCGCTGCGGTGCAAACGGTAAAGCCGGAGGGAGATGATATTGAATTGTATATGCTAATACTGCCTCCCATAACCTCTGGCCAAGAACGGAATGGGCTCACATACTTGCGCTGTACTTGAAATGCAACGTATAGAGCACCTATTATGATCTCCCAAAGGAGGAGTCTGCAGACTATGACTCTCTCAAAATGGTGATTTTCAAGCGCTATGGTGTTACCACGGACCAGCAGGCGAGGGACTAAAAAAATTCAGCCCCTATATTGAAAACTGCGAATTTCTCTTCTCCTTTTATCCTCCAGTCTAATGCTTCAGATACAGGTCTAGGTTCCGTGCTTAGCCAACAACACTCTGTGATGTACCTGAGCCAGAAACTGCTGGACAGGGAAACTAAGTATGCAGCGGTAGAATGAGAGGCCTTGGTGATTAGATGGGCCGTGACCCAGCTGCGGTACTACTTGCTGGGTCATGAATTCACCCTGGTAACCGATCATGCAGCACTCCAGTGGATGGCTGTACATTGGGAGTTGAATCCTTGGGTCACCAGCTGGGTCTTGGACTTGCAGCCCTGTCAGTTCAAGGTTGTTTATCGTCGAGGTACTGTACAAGCTAACAATGATGCCCTTTCTCGTGTTTACAACCTCTTGGTTCAGGCCGCCAGACCCGATGGTTTTGGGCTGAAGGAGGGGTTATGTCACACATGTGCGTTTAGGGGGCAGCTAAAGGACCCAAACAAGCATGAAAATACAAATGATGGGTGAACAGGAGAGAGTACTAATGCACTGGAAGCAGGCAATTTATTATTCTTTTTAGTCACATCTGAGCACTTTATGGTAGAACACTAAGTCAGAGATACTTTAACCTTTTCAGTGACAGATTTCACATAACAAGTCTTTGTGCACAAAAGGAGGGTGGAAGCGAATGACTTTTATTAAACTTTTTCAAAGAGTTTACTCCATTCAGTTGGTGCTTTGTTGCCAAAATGGAACATTTAGTCCAGTAGTTTTTCTGGACTAGAAAGGTCAGCTCTGCTACAGAAATGGAGAGGTAAAGGTTCCTTTTTCTGTCTGCTAACTACTGAAAAAAGACATAGTGCTTTGTCTCTAAGCTAGTGGACACTTGAAAAACAGAAATCTTTCTTTTCATTTTTTCTGTTAAAGCTATATTACCTGTCTCTAAGGCAGGCATGTCCAACTCACTACCATTGGTGGGCCGCTTCGACTGCCACTGTCAGTGGGCTGCACTGTAACAAATACTATTATACTATTATACAAAGTTACTGTAGCTTTCTTTCCAATACTGAAAACTTTAAATAATGTAACACTTAAAGTTTAAAAAAAAGCAATTTATTTCCATACATTCTCCGTATAACAGCGTACAATTAGAGTCTTAGCCTCTTAGCTAGGTCCTTATATTATTATATTATATTCATTATATTATATTCATTGCTTATATAGGAGTCTTACAGTGTGAGATTCATTTCTTTTGTCCCGACACTTGGCATCTCTTGTTAGTAACCAGTTTGTCAATATCAGGCTTGAAATCTTGTGCAGCTGCAACTTTTATGAGGGATGAAAGGTGCTCGACAGTAAGTCATGAGCAATGTAGGGTTTTGGTAGCTTTCATTAACGAAAACAATTGCTCACAAAGGTAAGTGCTTCCGAACATAGACAGTACTCTCGATGCCAACTTACGGATCTGCACATACGAGGGTGGCAGGTAAGCATACAAGCCTGGCACACCAATGTCGTTGTATGTTGCCTTCAGAATCTGACTGCAGTTCAATCAATTCCATTTGGATATTCTTGGGTGCATTCTCAACGTTGTAAGAGAACAGCGTAAAGTCCTGTTCGTGTGAACTGAAATCATAAAAACGCTCACTTAATTCACTGCTCAGTAATTCAAATTGGAAAACAAATCCTCCAAAAATAAAATTTTACTTTACTAAGCTTACTTCAAAGTTTATATTGTAAAATAATCCGATATGCAAAAAGCCCCCTGACCTACACTAATTTTACAAACTCAAAATCACAAAAATTTGTTAATAAACAACTCACCACTTCAGATCTTCAGCTGTAGTCTGCACTAACTGTTCGTTACAATACTAGCACAAAATTACATAAAACTAGAGCAGAAAAACGTGAAAATATTACTACTCGTGATGGTCAGTTCTGCCCAGTGGCCAGTCTCAGCAGCACAGCCAGTAGTGTAGCCTGCAGGGGCGGCTCTAGGCTCATGGATGCCCTGGACAGAGAAAGAATCGGTGGCCCCTTTGCCCGCCAATGTCAATTTGGTATCTTATGCACGGCGCATTGCCACGTCCATTGCGGACACTGTATAGCCGCCTCGTGCTCATGATACGCTTCTATATGCGCGTGTCCGTAACTTGAAAACGAAGTGGCGGCCCATGATATTCTCATTATGGCAGAACGTTATAATTCTACATATAGCTTACTGCTCCGACTCTAGCGACATTAGTAAATACAGCTTCCTAATTAACAAGAAACACAATGTTTTTCGGCCACATTGCCGTCAGCTGTGTCGTTATTTTCTGTTTCTGTTTTATATTTAATATATATTAGCGTGGCGGCCCTGTGCAGGTGCACAGTTTGCACATGCCTAAAGCCGCCCCTGCTGCTGCAGCCTAGCACTTCAGTTGCGACGTCATGGCTCATTAACTTTGGTCAAGGCTCGTGGCTATACTAGCAGATGACGTTTCTGGTACCGTAATGCCATGGGAAAACACGCTTTTGTCAGAAGATAGAAGTAAAAAAAGACAATAGGTAACGCCGAAGATGCAGAATGATTCAATCACAAACGCATGCGGCCCGGGGGCCACGTGTTTGACATGCCTGCTCTAAGGAACTGCATCATCTGGGAAATGTCATCTGGGACTGAAAAAAGGCTGCATGAGACCACCCAGGTTGTACAATTCTTTGTATTGCTGATTTTTGCTGCTATTGGTTTTGATGCAAATGAATACAATTTTTAAGTGAAAGCTTACATCAGTGTCACTGTCTAATTGCTATTAGGAATCTGACAAAGAAAACACACCATTCTAGCTGTCCCCGAGGGTTGAATCTGCAGGGTACAGTGTGGATAGTGAGACAGGTGAGAGGTTACAGGTAACGGCTGTATAGCTGGTTTTGACGTTTCTTCCTACCCCCCCATTAAGAAAAGAACCTAAGAACCTAAGGTTAGATGGTATCTTTCATGTTAGGTGCTTCTGATAACAAGAAAACAGGAAAGCTAATAAGTTTACTGGGACTCTCAAGTTTAAGGTGTACACTGTAGATAAAGACCTCCTATTCTGTAATTAGATTAAATCTTTTTAATTTACATACAATAAAATATCAATTGAATGACCACTAATAATAAAATGTCAGCTAATAATGTCATAACAAAAGAACATAAAATGAAGATCTATCAACCTATTTTCATACATCACAACCATAAACGGACAGTATTAAAAGATATTTTAACATCAAGTAGTCTATTCTGAAACCAGAAAAATAAATGAATATTCATAAATATTCAATTTGTCATCAATGATCAAATCAATATGAATAAATAAATAAATAAAAGATTTACAAGTTCACACATGCTTAAAAGGGCTCCATCCCTTCACTCGAAAGGTGAAAGTGTAAAGTTCATGCTGCACATGCATACACCGGAGCAAAGGTCTGCCAAAAATACTGTAGGGTCCATAAGACTGTCCAATCAACTTGGAAAAAGGTTAGCAGAGCCAGACACAAAAAGAACTGCACAGAGAGAAATAGAGTTTGCATTCAATATATCATGGTAATAAGGAAATGGTTGACGATAATGACTAACGTGTTTACTTTTTAACAATATGTTAAATTATTAAGACAAGTTACTAATTATTTAAGTTTTATACAACAGCACTATCTATTGGTAAATGATAGGGTAGTAATATGGTAATATGAAAAAAGAGTGTTAAACACAGATATAAAAGCAAATAAATTATTTTGCACCTGATGTTTCCAACAAGACAGTGGGGACAGCTGTACAATGCAAGGGTCAGTCCTAAAAGATACCAGTCATATTTGAAGCTGTCAATTGATCTATGAGATTTCGAAGAAGTCTAAAATGCAAGATAAGGCTCAAGTGAACATAAGAAGAATGTGCAGAATACAGTGCTCAATGAAAAGGTTAGAAAATGAACCAAGATTCCAGGGCAACAAATGCAGCCATTTCATTATACTACGTTGCAAAAAACAATATTCATTCACAGATTATTAGATTTACAATACATACAAATGTTTTTTTTTATTATTTGTTTGATCATTTGTATTTATTTATTGATCAGATGTTTAATCTAAAGTGATTTACAAATCTCAAATGTATGATGTGACAGATAGTAATAGAAAATACAGCATCATATAGTAACTATA
>JANRMT010062834.1:28264014-28310727 GCA_026402145.1 Polypterus bichir lapradei | reverse complement strand
TATCATATGGTAAGCATTTAATATTTCAGAATACAAATAAGAATTTTACCTCTACAAAGAGAACAAAAATGATTATAGTAAAAGGTAAAAAAACAATATCAGGCATCATAAAGTAATTGAAATATTTATTAGAATAATTAAACATTTAAAAAAAAAGTAAATAAATACAATCGGCAAGGCTTTTTTTACATTATGAGTTAAGTTCTGATTTAGATTAGAAAATGTAACTTTTAATTTTGGTATATCCTTAATAAATATTTTTGTATAAAGTACCAAAAGAGAGAGGTGCTACTAATATAAATATAAGTGAAATTACTAAATGATGTGACTGAATTAGAGAGAATTATAAATAAAAGTACAGCATTGCATTGTATAGTGCTGCCTCAGTAATTATCTATATAATGCATGTAAATGTTCTGTTTGCATGGACCCTTCCCAGCTATTCCGTTTTTCTTCCTACTTTCCCCAAAACATGCATGTTATATTGACAGACAATTCTAGGCTGCTCCAGTATGAGTGGGCTCTATGGTGGACAAGCACCTTGTCTAGGGCCATTTCCTGCCAAATGCCCTGTACTGCTAGGATTAGCTCCAAAGCCCTACAGTTTTAAATAAGAATCTAAGGTCTAAGAATGGTCTGTTTTTTATTCCTGTTGGTTTACCAATTTTCTTTTTCCCACAGACCTGGGAACTGAATCCTTTCTACCTAATTAAATAAAGACAAGACAGAAACTGAATATAAGGAACAGAATCTGGTCATACATGTATTGCATGTTCACGAGGCACAGCATTATGGCTGGTTTTGGTACTTTAAAAGGGTAGCTACTGTGTATTGTGGTTTTAACAGATCATCTGCTTTCTTACTTCACTGAAATACAATGTAGTTATATAGTGACTGAAATAAAGTATGAAATGAGAGACTACAAAAATATACTGTACACTGGACACTTTTCATTGTATTTCTTTATGCAATAACAAAATGAAAGCTTGTTTTGCAGTCCTTAAAATATACACCATTATACACATATTTTGTACAGAATTATTTATAGTTTTTGGTATTACCTTGTAAATATATTCAAATCAGGCTAGCTATAACACATTTAAACTGATAATAATTGTTTATTTGAAATTGAGATGCTTCAATAGTTTCCACAGTGATGATTATAAACTGCTAAATACTATATTTAATAGAAATATCTCTCTTTTATAATAAAGAAGGGTACAAACTTGGAGCTGACAAGTCTGTCCTGACAAACAACACCTCACCTATTCTGAAACTGAACTATGACGAGGGGAGTTCAACAAGGTGTAAAGATTTACTGTTTCAGGATGACTGATTGACATTCTTTTTTCATTCCCTATTGAGGTGCTATAAATTCAATTAATTGGCATCACTAGCGTTGTGATGTGAGATTTTGCATATAACTTGATAAATATTTTGTATGTCTTTATTTGGGACAGGGGTCTAATTAGCATTTAGACACCAAACCAGTATGGATTAAGAAAACAATTCACACAATAGACTTAAATTGCAGTAAGCTAGTTTAGTGTAAGGTGTGGACTTGTCTCATTTTGAACCATCAGATCTGATGACATATGAAGACTACAGAAAGCTAAAGAAACAGTTGAAGCAAGCTAGAACAGATACAAGTCATCAGGACCAGATCCACGTTCTTCTGATTGTCTTTGAAATAAAGAAGATATGGAATGGACAAATTGTCATGCACAACTTTTCACACTGGGAGAGCAAATACTGCAAATCAAAGCACAAGTTGTTCAACAGACTCTTTAAACAATTAAGACTGTTTACAAAGACATTGTACAAAAAATTTATCGGGGTGGAGTGTTGTGATGTGAGATCTTGCATATAACTTGATAAATATTTTGTATTTGTAACTTAGGCAAAGCAATGTAATATTAGTGTTACACTATTGATAATAACAGCAGTGGTTTGATGGTTTAAGAACCCCTTCCCCCCTTTATGACTGAGTCTATTTGTAATTTTACAATAAGGTTGGGAGGGAAGAGTCTAAAACCATTTTGGCAAGTGTTTCTTTGCTAAAGTCTTTCAACCTCCATAGGAAAGCCAGGCTGCCTAACTGCCAAGCTTTACCATAACATATGGTGTTGGGGGATGGCAGATGTTAAGATGTTCTATTCCCCCATTCCCCCATTGGTCTGAAGTATGGCTGTTTGGAACTGGCTTGTATCAGAAGCCTTTAAGTACCACAATGTCCTATTGGCTCTAGGGGTTGGACAGAACATCTATAAATTTGCTTACTCCCTCATTCTCTCTCTCTTACCAAGCTGATGACCATCACAGACCATGAATTGAAAAGGACAACACAATGAAGAGCACAGCTTGGCAGCCATATTGAAACAGGCATGCGGCCTGTTCTGAAGAAAGCTGACCACAAATTATGCCTTAACTAGAGACATTTTAAGTAACTAACCAGTCTGTATGCGGCCTGAAACTATACATCACCATTTACCAGGTTGTATGGCTGCCAATTTCACATGTACTTTGCATATTGTTATTATTTATGAATATAATCAATAATATATTATTCATTATTTTTTGTGTAACCTAACTCCTGCTTGTCTTTTACTACACCTAATTGCCTGAGGTAATAGATGATGAAGGGAAGGTGGGGAGAAGTTATATATTATAATACCTTAAAAACAGTGGTATGTCTGTGAGATATGTAGCATTCTGACAAAGGCTACTTATTGATAATACAAAAGGGGAAAGTAGAGCAAAATATTTACTCTACCAAGACAAAACAATTAGTTTTAGCCACATGTACTGCAGGTCACTCAATCTATGCATCAATAACTCTTTGTGGGGCTGAGTTCACTTAATTTTACACATTTGTAAATGGCTAAATGGTACTAAAAATTAAAATATTTTCCTTAAATTTAACATTTCTATAGAATAGAAATAGATAAATAAAAAATATAGAATAAAATAGAATGACATATTGTGCGTCAATAATTACATGCATCAATAATTCTTTTTGTGGCTAAATCCAACTAAGATGAGTTACAGATGGCTAAGTGGAACTAAAGAATTAAAATATTTTTCTTAAAGTTAATGGTTCTGTAGAATAAGTGTAAGAAAACAAACTAATGAATCCAGATACATATTTTGCAGTTTTGTCTAAAGCTGAAAAAACACACATCAAAAAGAAGATTTTAGTTTTTAAAACTTCAGATAAAGTATACATAGATTCTAGAATTATGTGTATATAATGTAAATTATTATCATTAAGGATTAACTTTTCTTCTTAGGAGCTTTTTAATTTGCATTGTTATTTCATCCGTTTTTAAAGTGTATATTATTGGATTTAGTAGTGGAGGCAGAGTAGCTGATAGTGAAGTGTTGAGGATTCATACATCTGTGTTGATTATAAAATTTACAAGAACTATAATATAAGTCATCAACAATGGCATATAAAATATTGCCACTAGAATTAAATGGCTTGTACATGTTTTAAATGCTTTCCATCTTCCATCTGCAGTTGTTATCCTGAATAGTGCTAAAATGATGCATGTGTATGATATTATAATGAAAATTAGTGGCAAAAACATAATTCCAAATGTATAAATATAAACCATAATTTGGTTTGGGAGAGTATCACCACAAGCAATGCTAAATACTGGTCTGTGATCACAAAAGTAGCTGTTAACAACAACAGAATTGCAGAATGACAAGGGCATAATTAATCTTACTGCAGTTCCAACAACCAAAAAAGGCATCATATAAGAAACAAATATAATTAAAATCATTCTGTTATTAGTATTAATTGAATTACAATGCAAAGGAAAACATATAGCAAGTAATCTGTCATAGGCTAGTATTGCAAGAGAGAAGGACTCTAATCCACAAAAGGAATGTACAAAAAACAACTGAGCTAAACAGCTTTCATATAACACAAAGTTAGAATTGAAAAGGAAAGTATCTAAGCATTTTGGAATAATTGCAGAACTATAACATACATCTACCACTGAAAGAGCAAATACAGCAATGTACTTTGGTGTGTGCAGTCTCTCGCCCAACACAATGATCGTCATTAGCAAGATGTTTGCTACAAGTGTTGCAGCATAAACAAAGGAAAGAAACATAAAGAAGTAATTAGTGTGTTGCAGAGACTGAAAGCCACTGATATAAAATCCTCTTGGCTGTACAAATGTGGAATTCTGTTCAGCAATAAATATGTTTGAGCCCTGAGAATTCATCACAATTTCAGTTTATTTCCTTCTTAGCTTCAATCTGTCAAATAATAATAAAAGAAAACAGCATTCAAGTACTGTGGTGGTGCAGTGGGTAGCGCTGCTGCCTCGCAGTAAGGAGCCCTGGGTTATTTTGAATTGTTTTTTGACTTTATACTATCTTTTTTAATTAGCTTGAATAGCCATTTAGTGTTGATACAATTGCTATTTCTTCATTAATAGAGGCTTAGAACTTCTTCTCTGGTACAGACATATAATACAATATAATTAATATTTTATACTGCAGTTATTAAAGTACCTACCTCAAATATTCTAGCTTTTAACCGCTCATCAATAAATTAGAATGTATCTTATATAGTGTTTGTTTAGAGTACACTGTGCCTCAGTGTGTCTGACAAAGTAATATTATAAACTACAACATGACACTAATAGTGCAGTAATTGGTTTACACCTTTCTTATTATGGTTCTGAATTCCATGAGGAGTTAATTACAGATGCACTGGGAATAGTTAACTTCATGCATTATGTCTAGCTATGACTGTTCAACCTTAAGGCAACAAGTAAACATTAAACTTTCTGATGCCAGCTTCTTGACTTGTTTCATAAGTTACAAGCATTTCTACACATACAATATACACAGCATGCCAAGGTCAAATCAGAAAGTTAGCATGATATGGCAGTAGGATATTAATTGCATAATATGTTAGTGCTTTAGGAAGAAATTCTTCAGTATGCCTTGTTAAATTAAAAACATAAAAATCATTATTTTTAAATAATTTGTTACTATAATGATTTTTATGAATAATCTATCATTGATTATTGATTGTTAAGCATATATTGTACCATTCAATCTTGATTCCTAACTTGTGACCATCACCGTCCTCAATAACATGTCATGTAACAGATTGTTTTTTCACATCCCGCATCGATTATTGTAACTCTTTGCTGGCAGGTGCCCCTTCTAATCTTATATCACAGCTCCAGCTTATTCAAAACTCAGCTGCAAGAGTCCTCACTCGAACCAGCAGCAGCGAGCACATAACACCCATCCTGCGCCATCTTCACTGGCTCCCTGTATCTTACAGAATCGAATATAAAATCCTACTAATAACCTACAAAGCCTTAAATAACCTCGCGCCAAACTAAACAGTGACCTTCTCCATCACTAAGTGCCTGCCTGCCCACTAAGGTCCTTTAATTCTGGCAATCTTGTTGTGCCCCACACTAATCTTCACTCAATGGGTGTCAGGGCCTTCAGCTGTATAGCGCCCAGACTCTGGAATGACCTACCGAAATTAATCAGATCAGCTGACTCCATGAATTCTTTTAAAAAACAACTCAAAACTCATCTGTTCAGGAAGGCTTTTAGCTCTATTTGACTTTATTGCCCTTCTCTCAGTTTCCTCTCTGTCAAGATGCTCACGTAACCTGTGTGTGTGTGTGCTAGACCATCAATTATGTTGCCTTTTAGGCTTTTCTCTGAATTTACTGTCTTAATCTTCTTTATTTATTTATTTGGTTTGTACAATGCTATATATTGTATACCCTGCCATTCTTTCTTATATTCTCTAAGTGCCTTGAGCATGGGAAAGGCGCTATATAAATAAAATGTATTATTATTATTATAAAGATAAGATCTTGAAAAAAAGTGTGAAATGCTGCATAGGTTAAAGTAAATGAATTAAAATTCCAAAAGCACACAAGAGAAAAGATTTTATCTATCTATGCTGGCGTACCTACTGACAACAGGTATGCCTTAAAACAATTCTTCTGTTTAAATTTAAAAAAATTTAAATTAAAGAGTCCTTCAAAATAGGCAATGATTGTCATTAGCAGGATTTTTGCTACAAGTGTTGCAGCATAAACAAAAGAAAGAAACATAAAGAAGTAATCAGTGTGTTGCACAGACTGAAAGCCACTGATATAAAATCCTCTTGGCCGTAGAAATGTGAAATTTGGTTCAGCAGTAAATATATTTGAGCCCTGAGAAGTCATCATAAATTCAGATTATTTCCTTCTTAGTTTCAATCTGTCAAATAATAATAAAAGAAAATAGCATTCAAGTACTGTGGTGGTGCAGTGGGTAGCGCTGCTGCCTTGCAGTAAGGGGCCCTGGGTTCGCTTCCCGGGTCCTCCCTGTGTGGAGTTTGCATATTCTCCCGATGTCTGTGTGGGTTTCCTCCCACAGTCTAAAAACATTCAGGTTAGGTGGATTGGTGATCCTAAATTGTTCCTAGTATGTGCTTGGTGTGTGTTTCCTGCGGTATGTTGGTGCCCTGCCCAGGATATGTTCCTGCTTTGTGCACTGGGATTGGCTCCAGCATGACCCTGTGTTTGGATTCAGCGGGTTGGAAAATGGATGTATGGTTGTTGTCTGATAGTATCAACATGTATTATTTCAAAATGTTTTTTGACTTTCTACAATCTTTTTTAATTAGATTGAATAGCCATTTACTGTTGATTATAAGACTATATAAGATTATATATGGTTAATAAGAGACTTTGAACTTCTTCTCTAGTTCAGACATATAATAAAATATGATTAATATTGTTATGTTGAAGATATTAATGTACCTACCTTAAATATTCCAGCTTATAGCTAGAATGTATTTTATATAGTGTTTGTTTAGGGTACACTGTGCCTCAGTGTGTCTGACAAAGTAATATTATAAACTACAACATGACACTAATAGTACAGTAATTGGTTAACACCTTTCTTATAATGGTTCTGAATTCCATGAGGAGTTAATTACAGTTGTTTTGGGAATAGTTAACTTCATGCATTATGACTAGCTACGACTGTTCAACCTTAAGGCAACAACTAAACATTAAACTTTCTGATGCAAGCTTCTTGACTCATGTTTCATAAGTTACAAACATTTCTACACATACAATATACAGAGTATGCTGAGGTGGCTACAGGGTATTAATTTAACAATATGTGATTGCTTTTTGAAGAAATTCTTCAGTAAGCCATGTTCAATTAAAAACATAAAAATCATCATTTTTAAATAATTTGTTAACATTATTTTATGAACAATCTAGCATAACTATTAATTAGCATATATTGTATCATTCAAAGTTGATTCCTAGCTTGTGACTGTCTGTGCCCTGATTAACTTGTCACGTAATATTGTTTTTTCACAAAGTTAAGATCTTGGAAAAAAAACATGAAAAAATGCTGCATAGGTTAAAGTAATTGATTTAAAATTCCAAAAGCACCCGAGAGAGACTTTATCTATCTATGCTGGCATACTTAGTGACTAACAGGTGTGACTTAAACAAAATTTTTTTCGTTGACAATTGAGAAATCCTTCAGAACAGGCCTGGTTTCAACAAAATATTCTAAGCCAACATGCGACTAGATAACATAGCTAGTTTCTTCTACCCATTATTCCTCCAAGTACTGATTGGTCTATAAATCTGTGGTTGCTAAGCTACACTCTTCTTTGGTCCCATGTCTGTACTTATCACATGGACCAATGACTATGAAAAGATCTATTCTAGAAAACTGAAGCCAGTGGCACATTATACAGCTTCTGGTTAGACAAGAATAAAAACTTAATGACTGCAGTTGCAGGATCTGATTTCCTTGAGGGTGTTAGATTACAAAACAAGGAATCAACAAGGACAGAAAGAAAGAATCAAGCAAATTATCCATCCATTATCCAACCCGCTATATCCTAACTACAGGGTCACGGGGGTCTGCTGGAGCCAATCCCAGCCAACACAGGGCACACTGCAGGAAACAAACCCTGGGCAGTGAGCCAGCCCACCACAGTCAAGAAAATTAATTGAATTAATTTAAAAAATACTTAAAAACTAAAAAAAAAAAAATACAAAACTCACAAAGAAAATAATTGTCATGAAAGTTTTTTTTCCTGCTGGGATTTATTTTTGATTTTTTTTGTGCAAATTTATTTTGGCTTCCAGGTTATTATTTATTTTTGTTGTTTTAACACTAGAATTACCAAAGCCTACGAAAAAACTCATAAATTAGTCCCACCTTAAATCCCTTCGCACCTCTTCATTATCGTCTTTGGTCTTGTAAATGTGTCCACCTACACAAGCAGCAAGCAGCCTGCTATAACATCCCCCACAGAAAGGGCAACTTGAGCCTTGATTAGATTGGAGTGAAGTGGTGGAGTTTTAATGGGGAAATAATCGATTGTTGTTTGGAACACATGCATTTCATGTGTGTTCCATGTCTGCAACAATCTATATAAACACATTGTTAAAACAGAAAACGTTTTTCATATTTTAGCAATAGATGACAAAATGTTGACATGAACTGTATAATGTATAAAGGCTGAAATTTAAATATCAAATAAACACTTTCACAAAAGGTGCAAGCAAAATATGACAACTTCTGTGGTGCAGCAGTCAGAACTGCTGACTTGTAATCCAGAGGTTGCGAGTTCGAAACGGGCCATTTTGAGTAGTGAGCTGCTCTTATTGTTAATATTATACAATAAATACGTACATTTAATTTGCGTCTGTAACAGCCAATGTATATTTATAGTACTCATAAAAGTTGCTGTTTTTTTTCACTTTTATTCTCTCTGTCATTATCATGATACAACACCTCCCCACCACCACCCCAGATCTAATGCTGTTAGTTTTTATTTGAAACTGAGAATAACTGTAGATGTGAGTGGTGTTTTGAGACAATGGAACTGGAAACTGGTTCTTAAATAATATTACATTAGTGCAATGATATTTTCTGATTGGTACTATTTAGGTCATAAAATGATTTCTTCAAAATGTCACATATATTGTCTCTTTCTTTTTTTGCCCGGTGCTGCATTGACATCATGCACCAGAAGGCGTGAGCTTATTCAGTGCAAGCAATAGCACGTGGATGGCCGGTTGCTTGTGCTACAACAAGCTTGACCTGGCGGCGATCAACGCACATGAACTGTACAAGGCATGCACAAGTCCACTGATAAAAGAAGAGCATTCTTGGCTCACCTTGCAGAGGAACTTTGTCATCGCTTCTTACAAGAAAAGGCGATGGATAAAGAAAAAGAGGATGCAACATCTACAAGCTTCTGTTCCAAGACAGCCACTTCCCCCAGGAAAGTAAACTCAGTGAGTGTCAGGCACCCCTTCAGTGTAATAGGAACCATAGCATAGAGAGAAGTGTGTACATTGCAACAGGTACATCTGTCGTAAATGTAGGAAGGACGGTCCTTGGGTGTGTGGGAACTGGTAACATTTGAATTTGATGATTGCATATATGACGGAAATACCCTCTCTGTACTGTTCTTTCCTCTGAATGTCCTAGAGTACAAAAGAAATGTCACCATGCACCAAAATGTGGAAATTGGGCAAGACTGGAAAAAGAAAACACGGTCACTGATTACAACCACAAGAAGGCATGCAAATGAATATGAATAATATGAATAATGTTGCATCTGTGCCACAGTGTTTTCCGAAATGTACTATACAGGTCGTAAAATGAAATATTCAAAATATCATATATAACTATGTCTGTGTTTTTGTCAGTGCAGCTTTGACATCATGGACCATAAGGTGCATACTAATTCAGGGTGAGCAGGAACACTCAATAAAACTGAATCAAAAAAATTCAAGTGACAATAAGATACAAATAAGGCAGATTCACCAGCGTTTGTGTGTCAGCTTTTATCCCTCCAGATCAGAGAATTTCCAGTTCTATTGTCTCAAAACACCAGTTACATCTACAGTTATTCCCAGTTTCAGATCTGGGGTGTTGGGGGTGGGTGTTGTATCGTGATCGTGACTGAGAGAATAAAACAAAAAAAAAAAAAACGCCAACTTTTACAAGTACTATAAATTTACACTGGCTGTTACAGACACAAATCAAATATATGTTTTATTGTATAATGTTAAGAATAAGAGCAGCTGTCTACTCAAAACGGTAAATTTACGGGGGAACTGGTTTCAAACTCATGACCTCTGGATTATAACTCAGCAGTTCTTACCACTGCACCTGTTGTATTGCATTAGTACCTTTTGTGAAAGTGTTTATTTGATATTTGGCCGTCAGCCTTCACACATTATAGAGTTCATGTCTAAATTTTGTCATTTATTACTAAAACACGAAAAATGTTTCTGTTTTAATGATGTGTTTACATAGATTGTTGTAGACATGGAACACACATTAAATTATTTACTGTATACATTTCTAGGTAGCTTACTCCCAGATAATAAAGGCTGGAAATAGGAGAAATTCTTGGCTGTTCTGAGGTGGTGGGGAGGGTGGTATATCAGGCTGCTTGGGCTTATCAACACATTTACAAGACAAAAGACGCTGACGGAGAGGTACAAAGGGATTTAAGGTGGGCTGGGTTTACCAGTTTTTTTGTAGGCTCTGGTAATTCTAGTGTTAACTGAACACCTCTTTATTTCAAGGTGGTTACAACAATAAACTTCAAAACAGAAAATAAAAACAGACAAAATTAAATTGGAAATAAATCAGGATACTAAACACTTCAAGTAACTAATTAAGACAGAAATTAAACAGAATTACTAATTCATGAAAAAGGATGGCAAAATAGAAAACAAAAGGACTTAAATAAATGAAGAAAAAAACGTGCCTCAAATAAATGCTAAAAGTTATTAACAAAGGAAAAATGAAAAATTGGGATTAAACACAAAAAAGCCAAACTTATTAATGACACTGCAATTTGCTTCTGGCAGACAGGAGTTTATATAGAATATGATCACCTCACCTGAGAGTCAAACACAGCATCTGCTTTTGGTGCCAAAATATACTTTCCTCCAGATTAATATACATCTGTTAAGTGACCAAAAAGAGCAACACAATCTCACTGACTTGCCTGAGACAATTGGCCACATCCTTTGCTCCTAGAAAAGTTACATCTGTCAACAACAACTTGTCACCAGTCTACGTTCTTTACTTAAGGTAATGTCAATGATCTCTGTTCCTAACTTAAACATTGCACATTCTAGAATATCAGAATTAATGGTTTCGTTGCATTCCCCGTGTAACTCTTTTAGGTTCTTGACATCTGAAATTAGTTTTATACCTTTTATTCTGTAGAATTATGTTTAATGAGTATATACCTTTATTATATCCATCCATCCATTATCCAACCTGCTATATCCTAACTACAGGGTCACAGGAGTCTGCTGGAGCTAATCCTAGCCAACACAGGGCACAGGGCTCCAGCCTACTGCAGGGCACACACACCCACACACCAAGCACACACTAGGGACAATATAGGATCGCACCTAACCCTGCATGTCTTTGGACTTTGGGAGGAAACCCACACAGACATGGGGAGAACATGCAAACTCTTCGCAGGTGAGCAAACCCGGGTCTCCTAACTGTGAGGCAGCAGCGTTTAAATTGCGCCACTGTGCCGCCCACCTTTATTATAAACACTGCAGAAATAAAATAGGGAACAATTATTCATCACAGTCTAACACTAAGTCATTTAAGCTTCAAGGATAACAGTCTGTCCAGTTAGGAAGAATAAGTGACTGTGAATCAGCTTCGCCTGTTTTGTGCAAATGAAAGTGACAGCAGGTGCACTGGAGTGGCAACAACAAGACACCCACCGAAAAGGGAATGGTTTTGCAGGTTGCGCCTTCAGGCAATTGCTCTCTCATTATCCTTCCTGTCTGATTCTTCTTTAGTTTTGCATTTTGCTAGTGTCCTTGTCAGTACTGGTAGCATGAGGCTGTATCTACAGCAGATTCAGGTTACACAGCTCAGCTAGAATTATACATCCATACGTGCATCGCAAGAAGTTTTACTGTGTCTACCAGCACTGTCTCAAGAGCATGGAGGAGATACCACAAAAAGGGTTGTTACATGGGTAGAGCTGGAAAGGGCAATAGAAGGTCATCAACCCAGCAGCAGGACTGATATCTGCCCCTTTGTGTGACAAGGAACAGTAAGAGCACTCCCAGAGCCCTACAAAATAACCTTCAGTTGGCTACTGATGTGCATGTTTATGACCAAACTGTCATAAATAGACTTCATGGGGTTGACATGAGGGTCTCAACATCGTCTAGTGGTACCTGTGATTACAGCCCCTCACCATGTAGCTCGACTGGAAGTTGCTAGAGAATATCACAATTGGAAGCTCCACCATTGGCACCCTATTTTCTTCACAGATGAGAGCAGGTTCACACTGAGCACATGTGATAGACATGAAGGAGTTTGGAGATGCAACAACATCCAGCATGACTGGTTTGTCAGTAGGTCAGTGATGGTCTGGGGAGGCATTCCACAGAGGGTCACGCAGACCTCCACCTGCTAGGCAATAGTACCCTGACTGCTGTTAGGTACCAGGATGAAATCCCTAGAGGTATTGTTAGATCTTACGCTGGTACAGTGGGCCCTGAGTTCCTCCTGGTGCAAGACAATGCCTGACCTCATATGGTCAGAGTATGAAGGCAGTTCCTGGATGAAGAAAGCATTAATTCCATTGACCAGCACACATGTTCCCCAGACCTGAATCCAACTGTGAACCTCTGGAACAATATGTATTGTTGCATCCAACGCAGCCAAGCAGTGCCACAAATTGTCCAGGAATTCACTGATGCCTTGATCCAGATATGGAAGGAGGTCCCCCAGGACACCATGCATCTCATCAGGAGCCGGCCAGGATGTTGTTGGGAGGGCATATAAGCATGTGGGGGTCATTCATACTACTGAGTCACATTATGAGTTGCTGTGATGAATACATGCAAGTTTGAACACCCTGTGATTTCAATTTTTGACTTTGATATTTCGTGTGATGTTGAATCATGCCCTCAATGAATGGGTGATTTTGGTTTCCATTAACCGTTACATAATTTTGTTGTCAACAAATTACAGTAAAGATTTTCCACTTGAATATTTCATTTATCAAGATCCGATGTGTGATTTAAGTGTTCCCTTAATTGTTTTGAGCAGTGTTCATAAAGTTACATTTATTTATCCTGTCCAGGGTTGGTTCCTATTTTGCTCTGAATACTGCCTATATAGGTATCGGTTCCCTGCAAACCTAAAGAGTGTTAAAAAATAAATGGATTGTTGAGTATAAGGTATATGCAAATTTCTACACAGAATTTTGATTACATAGATATGATAGAATAAACTTTATTAATACCAAGAGGAAGTTTAAATGTATAAAGCAACAGAAACAATAAATATATAAATAAAATCTGAATATGTTTTTTTGCTGTTATGACACTCCTCAAAGATTCTACATTACAAAAACCTCTAAAAAAGTAAGACTAAGCTAGTTATACAGCACATAATACTGCATAAAAATGTTTATTAATTTTTTATACATTTTTCATCATAATACAAAAGTACTTTTTTAATACAAAAGTATTTTTAGTTAACAATGATAATCATTAGTCAGAGATATTCATACAAGTAGCCATTATTCCAAACCAGAACTTTAAACAATTTGAATTCATTGATTATTTGACCGCTAACATTTTAATGATTTGGTTCTTCTCCTTCTAATCAGCTTTTTGATTTGCTCCATTATTTCATCTGTTTTTAAAGTGTATACAATAGGATTTAGAAGAGGAGGAAGAGTGGCTGATAAAGTTGTGTTAAGTATTCGGACATCTGTGTCTATAAACTGAGTTGACATTACAGTAAGGTAGGTCCCAAGCAGAGGTAAGTAAAATATTGCCACTAAGATTAAGTGGGCAGTGTAAGTTTTAAATGTTTCCCATTTTCCCTTAGCAGATGCAATCTTCATCACAGCAACAATAATGCATGCATATGAAAGTATAATAACAATCAAAGGGATAAATATAAACCCAAAACTAAAGCATCCAGAAATAATCAGATTTGCAGAAATATCATTGCACGTCAATATATACTGTACACTGGTCTATAATCACAAAAGTAACTACTTATAACTGTAGATTTGCAGAATGACAGATGTGTGATTAAATTAACTCCTACCACTGTAAGCACAAGAGGAATTACCCAAGAAAAGACTATAATTATTATAATCTTAGTATTTGTGTTAATTGTATGACGGTGTATTGGAAAACATATGGAAATGAAGTGGTCATATGCAAGAACGGCAAGAGTAAATGATTCCATTGCAGAGAAATAGTGTACAAAAAACATCTGTGCTAAACAGGATTCATAGGAAATAAATTTTGAATTCATAAGGAATTCATCAACTCATTTAGGAATTATTGCTGTACTGCAATCTACGTCTACAACTGACAAAGTAAAAATAGTGATATATTTTGGTGTGTGAAGACTATCTACAAACAAAATAACTGACATAAGAATGATGTTTGAAAGAACAGTGGCAATATACACAAAAAGCAAAAATATGAAATAATAATGAGTATTTTGCAATGAACTAAATCCTTTAATCTGAAAGCCAAGTGGTCTCACAAATGTACCATTTAGGTCAGTTATTCCCAAAACCTAAGAAGCCATGCTGACATCTTCTGCTTAAATAGTAGTAAAACCTGTATACAATAAAGCAAATAAAAATGTTCAATAAATTTAAAAATATGATCATTCGGGAAATGAAACCTACATTAAAAATAGTCTTTAGCCCAACTGTGACTATGATACTGGAAAAAAACTGAGATAAATCTTAAGATTTAACAGGACTGAAAAAAATCCTGGATTGTGGCAAATTCAGTGTTTAGTTTTCTGTTTTGTGTGAAAATGAAAACTTTGTTTCAATTTCTTAACAAATGGTTCACACAGTAAATTATAGATGTGTGGAGAATTAGTTGGACAGCAAACATGTAAACACTTTAACTGAAAAATGTAACAACCTTATTGAACTCCATGTATGGGAGGTTTCTTTCACAGTTCCGTCTCCAAACACATCAGTGTTTTATTTTGAAGATTTTATTGGCCCTCAGTAGAGTTTGAAATCTAATAGGAGCTAAACACATCAAATGTACACATTTGAAACTGTTTATCCCATGGGATGGATTTTGAGTGATGCAAGAATAATTACGTTCAACTGTTCTTTGAAAAAAATAACTGTTTTATTTTCAATAAAAAGGGAACAATAAAGTGATAGGTATAAACAGTTATTTATAAGAAATTAATTTATAGGTTGTCTGATGATTGTTTTGTTTATCTCTTGTATGAAGGTTAAAAGTTGCTTAAGATTTTAGATTTCTACACCAGTGTAGTAAACAATGATAAAGTACAAGATTTTAGACTAATTAATATATTGAGGTTATATATATTTTAAAAATATACTGCTCAAAAAAAAAAAATAAAGGAACACTTCTTAATCAAAGTATAGCATCAGTTTCAGCTGTTTTGGTGTTAATTAACAACAGTTGCATTAGAGGGGCACCAATGAGATGACCCCCAAAACAGGAATGGTGGAGGGCACTGACTTTTTTCCCTCCTCATCTTTTCTGGCTCTTTTTTCACTATATTTGCATTTGGCTACTGTCAGTGTCACTGCTGGCAGCATGAGGCAATACCTGGACCCTACAAAGGCTGCACAGGTAGTCCAACTTCTCGGGATTAAGTCCTTGGACCCATTGTCAAACCCTGGGTTCCTTCTGGTGCACGACAATGCCTGGCCTCATGTAGCAAGAGTATGCAGTTGGTTCCTAGAGGATGAAGGAACTGATACCATTGACTAGCCCCACACTCGCCTGACGTAAATCCAATAGAACACCTCAGGGATATTATGTTTCGGTCCATCTGATGCCACCAGGTTGCACCTCAGACTGTCCAGGAGCTCAGTGATGCAATGGTCCAGATCTGGGAGGAGATTCCCCAGGACACCTTTCGTTGTCTCATTAGAAGCATGCCCCTACATTGTCAGGTAGGCACGCAAGCTCGTAGGGGCCATACAAACTACTCAGTACGATTTGGAGTTGTTGTAATGGAATTTCGGCAAAATGGACTAGTCTGCTGCATCATTTTTTCACTTTGATTTTCGGGGTGTCTTTGAATTCATTTTTTTTTTTTTTTGAAGTTTTATTAATTTTATTGCAGTCCATACAAATCAATCAGTTTTTTACAAAAAGAAAAATTGAGTTAAGGACAAATCGATCCCCACCCCTGAGAGAGACAGCAAGGCAAACGGCGTGAAATTTAAGGCTTGTAAACATACCTAAATTAATAAATTTGATAAGCCAATAGAGATGAATGCAGAAGACAAAGAAATACAGAAATAATTGCTTCCTCTGTGTTTTAAGAGCTTATTTTAAAATATTACTGATTAGATCCTGCCATGTTTTGAAAAAAGTCTGTACAGATCCTCTAACTGATGTCACAGGCGGCTGGGGCTGGAGCCCAGCCGGGACGCCCGAGGGGACCGGAGGAGGGCTGGTGCCTCCTCCCAACTACGAGGGGGCGACCGCCTTGGTTTTGTTGGTGGCCTTGGGTAAGGGGTTTGGAAGCCCAACCCTGTAGGGGCCCGTTGCCACCGCCAGGCGGCGCCCCGGTGCCTGAAGAAAACTGGAGCCCAGCACTTCCGCCACACCAGGAAGTGCTGGGGGGAAGAAGACAGGGGACACCTGGAGGGCTAACGGGTGCGCAGCCGGCACTTCCGCCACACTGGGGCATGTCTGCGGAGGAATGCCGGGAAGCAGCTGGAGCCCATCCGGGGTGTGATAAAAGGGGCCGCCTCCCTTCATTCGAGAGCGGAAGTCGGGTGGAAGAAGGACGGAGCTGGAGAGAGGACTGGAGGCGGCCAGAAGAAAGGCATTTGTGACTGTGAGGCCTGGACTTTGGGGAATCGGTGCTGGAGGCACTGGGTGTGCACTGACTTTATTTGTAAATATTGTATATATTAAATGAGTGTGATGGGTGCTAAACTGTTGTCCGTCTGTCTGTGTCCGGGTCCCGTTTACACTGAGTATTTGATTTTTTCCAATTTCAAATAGTATAACACATCGGTTTCCCACTGACTTAAAAGAGGAGAGTTTGGGTTCTTCCAGTTTAGCAGAATAAGTCTGCGTGCCAAAAGTGTAGTGAATGCAATCACAATTTGTTTGTCTTTCTCCACTTTAAACCCATCTGGAAGAACACCAAACACAGCTGTTAATGGGTTAGGAGGGATTGTGAGACCAAGGCTGTCTGAAAGGTAATTAAAAATTTTGGTCCAGAATAATGTTAATTTGGTGCTGGCCCAGAACATGTGATCCAGTGAGGCTGGGACTTGGTTGCAGCATTCGCAGTTTGGATCATGCCCTGGAAACATTTTGGAGAGTTTTAGACGAGACAGATGTGCTCGATATATAATTTTGAGTTGTATAATTGTATGCTTTGCGCATATGGAGCTCGAGTGAATCCTCTGCATTGCTACTTTCCACTCCTTTTCTGATATATTAATTGAGAGATCTTTTTCCCAGTGTCCTCTTGGATCTTTGAAAAGGAGGGACTGTAAAATGATTTTATATATTGCAGAGATGGTGTCTGAGTCCTTCAGATTGAGCAATATTTTTTCCAGCATGGATGAGGGTGCAAGATGAGAAAAATCGGGAAGGTTCTGTTTAACAAAGTTCCTGATTTGAAGATAGTGAAAGAAACGTGTAGCTGGGATGTTTAATTTGGAATGTAATTGTTTATAGGATGCAAAGACGTTGTCTATATAAAGATCTCTAAGCAAGTTAATTCCAAATTTTTTCCAGATATTAAAAACTGCATATGTTCGCGAAGGTTGAAAGAGGTGGTTCTCTTGCAGAGGTGCCACAGATAGAAGCTTCTCCATCTTAAAATGCTTTCTACATTGGTTCCATATTCTAAGTGAGTGAAGCACAATTGGGTTATTAGTATATTGCCAATAACGTGTGCACAGAGCAGGGAAAACAAAGAAGTATTGCAGGATTTTACTTCTATTGCGGACCAAGCCTGTGTATGTTCTTCTATTTGTGTCCAGGTTTTTATCGCTTGTATATTTGCTGCCCAGTAATAAAACTGGAAGTTAGGTAGAGCCATGCCGCCTTCTGCCTTTTGTCTTTGTAGTGTCGCTCTTTGGATGCGTGGATGTTTTGAGTTCCAAATAAATGAGGTTATTGTTGAATCTAATTACTTAAAGAATGATTTATTAATGTGTATTGGAATGTTTTGAAATAAATAAAGGAGCTTAGGAAGAATATTCATCTTAACAGTGTTAATTCTTCCAGCTAGTGTGAGATGAAGGGTTGACCATCTATGCAAGTCTTGCTTAATTTTTTCCATGCAATCGGCGAAATTTTGTTGATAAAGAGCTTTATATTTACTTGTGATGTTTACCCCTAGGTATTTAAACTGTTCTGAAATGATAAAAGGTAGGGTGTCTAATCTAATATTATATGCTTGAGAATTCACTGGAAAGAGTACACTTTATTCAGATTAATTCTGAGACCAGAGATCTTTTGAAATTCTGTGAGTGCTGTTAAGACTTCAGGCACAGAATATTCTGGGTCTGATATATACAGTACCATATCATCTGCATATAATGAAATTTTCTGTTCCAGTCCTTCTCTGATAATCCCCTTTATCTGATCAGTATTTCAAATATGTATTGCCAGTGGTTCAATGGCAATTGCAAACAGTAGCGGTGACAAGGGGAATCCTTGTCTAGTACCACATTCTAGTTTAAAGTAGTCTGAACAAATGTTGTTGATACAAACTGAAGCTTCTGGATTGGTATACAGTAATTTGATCCATGCACAAATGAGGCCTCCAACTTCTAAGCTACTGAACACTTGGAAAACAAAAATCTTTAAATCTTTCATTTTTTTCTGGTAAGGCTATATTACCTGTCTCTAAGGAATTGGATCATCTGGGAAATGTCATCTGGGACTGAATAAAGGCTGCATGAGACCACCCAGGTTGTACAGTTATTTGTATTGCTTATATTTGCTGCTATTGGTTTTTATGCCAATGAATACAATTCTTAAGTGAGAGATTACATCAGTGTCACTATCTAATTGCTATTAGGGAGCTGAGAAGTTAAGATTGAGTAGTTCTTCTCTAACTGCAGTTTCTTAAGGGATTTAACTGATGACTTTGAGAAGCTCTGTACTGGTGGTTAAACTAGGTTAAACTGAAAGGAAAAAACAGTCAGAAAGCAGACCATTCCAGATGTCCCCGATAGTTGAATTTGAAGGGTACAATATGGATAGTGAGACAGGTAAGAGGTTACAGGTAACGGCTATATAGCTGGTTTAGACGTTTCTTCCTACCCCCCATTAAGAAAAGAACATAAGAGGCTAGATGGTATCTTTCATGTTAGGTGCTTCTGATAACAAGAAAACAGGAACGCAAATAAGTTTACTGGGACACTCAAGTTTAAGGTGTACACTGTAGATAAAGACATTGTATTCTGTAATTAGATTAAATCTTTTTTAATTTACATACAATAAAACTGAATGACCACTAATAAGAAAATGTCAGCTAATAATGCCATAACAAAAGGACATAAAATGAAAATCTATCAACCTATTGTCATACATCACAACCAAGAAAAGACAGTATTAAAAGTTATTTTAACATCAAATACTCTATTCTGAAAGCAGAAAAATAACTGAATATTCAGAAATATTCCATTTGTCATCAAAGGGCAAATCAATATGAATAAATAAAACAATAGAAAGTTCACACATGCTTAAAAGGACTCCATCCCTTCACTTGAAAGGTGAAAGTGTAAAGTTCATGCTGCACAAGCACACACCAGAGCAAAGGTCTACTGAAACTACTGCAGAGTCCATAGGACTGTCCAATCAACCTGGAAAAAGGTTAGCAGAGCTAGACACAAAAAGAATTGTACAGAGAGAAATAGAGGTTGCATTCAATATATCATGGAAAATAGGAAATGGTTGACGATGATGACTAATGTGTTTACTTTTTAACAATGTGTTAAATTATTAAGGCAAGTTACTAATTATTTAAGTTCTATACAACAGCACTATCTTCTGGGAGATGAGGGGGTGGCAATATGGTAATATCAAAAGAGAGTGTTAAACACAGATATAACAAAAAATAAATTCTTTTTGCAGCTGATGTTTCCAACAACATTACAGTGGGGACAGCTGTACAATGCAAGGACCAGTCCTAAAAGATGCCAGTCATATTTGAAGCTGTCAGTTGATCTAAAGTATACATCTATCAGATTTAAAAGAAATCTAAAATGCCGGATAAGGCCCAAGTGAATATAAGAAGAATATGCACAATGCAGTGCTCAGTGAAAAGGTTAGAAAATGAACCAAGATTCCAGGGCAAAAAATACAGCCATGTCATTATACTATGTTGTAAAAAACAACATTCATTAACAAATTATTAGATTTACAATACATACAAATGTTTGTTATTTGTATTTATTTATTGATCAGATATTTAATTTAAAGTGACTTACAAATCTCAAATGTATGATTTGACATAGTAATAGAAAATACAGAACTATACAGTATCAATTATTCATAAGTATAAGTTAACAAGATATATGTATATCATATTCTAAGCATTTAATTATTTCAGAATACAAATAAGAATTTTACCTCTACAAAGTGAAAAAAGTGGATTATATTAAAAGGTAAAAAAACAACATCAGGCCTCAGAAACTGAGCTATGATGAGGAGAGTTCAACAAGGTGTAAAGATTTACTGTTTCAGGCTGACTGATTGACATTCTTTTTTCATTCCTTATTGAGGTGCTATAAATTAATTTAACTGACGTTATTTCAATATTAATAATATTAAATTTATTTCTTACATAAGCATGAATTAGATTGTGTGTTAAGAAAATAAGAACATACTGCAAAGTTTAACCAGAACAGACTATTCAACACAAAATAGTTTTTCAATCCTTATTTGTCCAGCGGGTTCATAAATATATTTGAGTTAAGTCTGAAAATTCCCCTATCAGTACTTTTAGCCACACTTACTGCAGGTAGCTGATTCTATGCATCAATAAATCATTGTGGGGCTGAATTCACTTAATTTTACACATTTATAAATGGTTAAATGGTACTAAAAATTTAAATATTTTCCTTAAAGTTAACATTTCTAAGAATATAGATAAATAAGGAATATAGAATAAAATATAATGACATATTGTGAGTCAATAATTACATCCATCAGTATTTCTTTTTGTGGCTGAGTCTAACTCAGATGAGTTATAGATGGAGTGGAACTTAAGAATTAAAATATTTTTCTTAAAGTTAATGGTTCTATAGAATAAGTGTAAGAAAGCAAACCAATGAATCCAGATACTTCTTTTGCAGTTTTGTCTAAAGCTGAAAATATACACATCAAAAAGAAGATTTTAGTTTTTAAGACTTTAGAAAAATATACATAGATTCTAGAATTGAATATATAATGTAAATGATTATCATTACGGATTAATTTTTTTTCTTAGGAGCTTTTTAATTTGCACTGTTATTTCATCAGTTTTTAAAGTGTATATTATTGGATTAAGTAGTGGAGGCAGAGTAGCTGATAGTGAAGTGTTGAGGATTCGTACATCTGTGTTGATTTTAAAACTTACAAGAACTATAATATAAGTCACTAACAATGGGATATAAAATATTGCCACTAGAATTAAATGGCTTGTACATGTTTTAAATGCTTTCCATCTTCCATCTGCAGTTGTTATCCTGAAAAGTGCTAAAATGATGCACATGTATGATATTATAATGAAAACTAGTGGCAAAAAGATAATTCCAAATGTATAAATATAAACCATAATTTGGTTTGGGAAAGTATCACCACAAGCATTGCTAAATACTGGTCTGTGATCACAAAAGTAGCTGTTAACAACAACAGAATTGCAGAATGACAAGTGCATAATTAATCTTACTGAAATTCCAACAACCAAAAAAGGCATCATATAAGAAACAAATATAATTAAAATCATTCTGTTATTAGTATTAATCGAATTACAATGCAAAGGAAAACATATAGCAAGTAATCTGTCATAGGCTAGTATTGCAAGAGAGAAGGACTCTAATCCACAAAAGGAATGTACAAAAAACAACTGAGCTAAACAGCTTTCATATAACACAAAATTAGAATTGAAAAGGAAAGTATCTAAGCATTTTGGAATAATTGCAGAACTATAACATACATCGACCACTGAAAGAGCAAATACAGCAATGTACTTTGGTGTGTGCAGTCTCTCGCCCAACACAATGATCGTCATTAGCAAGATGTTTGCTACAAGTGTTGCAGCATAAACAAAGGAAAGAAACATAAAGAAGTAATTAGTGTGTTGCAGAGATTGAAAGCCACTGATATAAAATCCTTTTGGCCGTACAAATGTGGAATTCTGTTCATAAATAAATATGTTTGAGCCCTGAGAATTCATCACAAATTCAGCTTATTTCCTTCTTAGCTTCAATCTGTCAAATAATAATAAAAGAAAACAGCAATCAAGTAGTTGTCAGATAGTATCAACATGTATTTTGACTTTATACTTTCTTTTTTAATTAGTTTGAATAGCCATTTAGTGTTGCTATAATTGCTATTTCTTCATTAATAAAAGGATTAGAACTTCTGCTCTAGTGCAGACATATAACAAAATATAATAAATATAGTTATACTGAAGTTATTAAAGTACCTACCTCAAATATTCCAGCTTCTAACCTCTCATCAATAAATTAGAATGTATCTTATATAGTGTTTGTTTAGAGTACACTGTGCCTCAGTATGTCTGACAAAGTAATATTATAAACTACAACATGACACTAATAGTGCAGTAATTGGTTTACAACTTTCTTATAATGGTTCTGAATTCCATGAGGAGTTAATTACAGTTGCATTGGGAATAGTTAACTTCATGCATTATGACTAGCTATGACTGTTCAACCTTAAGGGAACAAGTAAACATTAAACTTTCTGATGCAAGCTTCTTGACTCATGTTTCATAAGTTACAAACATTTCCACACATACAATATACAGAGCATGCCAAGGTCAAATCAGAAAGTTAGTATGAGGTGGCTGTAGGATATTAATTTCATAATATGTTAGTGATTTATGAAGAAATTATTCAGTATGCCTTTTCTAAATTAAAAACATAAAAATCATCATTTTAAAATAATTTGTTACCACAATTATTTTTATGAATAATCTAGCATTGATAATTGATTGTTAAGTTCTTTATTAGCATATATTGCATCATTCAAACTTGATTCCTAGCTTGTGACCATCGCTGTCCTGAATAACGTGTCATGTAACAGATTGTTTTACACAAAGTTAAGATCTTGGAAAAAAAAGGGGGAAATGCTGCATATGTTAAAGTGATTGACTTAAAATTCCAAAAGCACACATCTTACCTGAAGAAGGGGCCTTAGTTGCCTTGAAAGCTTTCATATTGTAATCTTTTTAGTTAGCCAATAAAAGGTGTCATTTTGCTTGACTTTTTACTAAAAGCACACAAGAGAAAGATCTTATCTGTCTATGCTGGCGTACGTACTGACAGCAGGTATGCCTTAAAAAATTATTTTAATTTAAAAAAATTAAAATTAAAGAGTCTTTCAAGATAGGCCTTGTTTCAACAAAAGTAATATTCTAAGCCAACATGTGACTAGATAACATAGCTAGCTTCTTCTAGCCATTATTCTGCCAAGTACTGGTTGATCTATAAATCTGTGGCTACTAAGCTACACTGTTTTGTCCCATGTCTGTATTCATCACATGGACCAATGACCATGAAAAGATCTATTCTAGAAAAATAAAACCAGTGGCATATTACACTGCTTCTAGACGAAAGGGAATAAAAATTTAATGACTACAGTTTCAGGATCTCGTTTCTTTGAGGATGTTAGATTACAAAACAAGGAATCAATAGGGAAGGATTCAATTAAATTGATTCAATTAATTCTAAAAAGACTTCAAAAATTAAAAAATACAAAACTCAAAAATCAGGAAGTAAATAATTGTTGTGATTGCTTTTTTCCTGCTGGAATTTATTTTTTTATTTTTTGTGCAAATTTATTTTGGCTTTCTGGTTGTTATTTATTTTTATTGTTATAAAGATGATGCCATCTGTTTCCATTTTGAATGGGGTTTCTTAACAGGGTCTGCTTGGTTTTCATAGCTGTAGGCAAGTTGAGTATGGATTTGATGCCCATTGCTAACCATTTGATTGCTGGTATTGTGACACATGATTTTATCACACAATTCCTATTTAAGATGGTGGTGGTATCAGCAGCTAGGTTGGGTAAGATTGTTAGTTTGGTTTAGACTTTTTCTTCTGTGTATTTGCAATCAGATTTTTGAAATTTCTTTCTGTTCTTTACTTCCTGGTCTCTTTTGGTGCAGCAACTTCCTCCTGCTATGAAATAATAATTTAAAATTCCTGGTCTTACTTTTCCTTTTCCTTTAAGTGAACACCTTTTTATTTCAAAGTGCTTACAACAATAAATTGAAAAACAAAACCAAAAAAAAAAAACAGACAAAAAGAAAATAAATCAAAGGAAATAAATCAAGATAAAAAATACTTAAACAGAATAATTTATGAAGAAGGCTGTTAAAACAGAAAACAAAAAGGACTTACATAAATGAATAAAAACTAAGAAAAAACAAATAGTCTCAACTGAACACTAAAGTTATTAAAAAAGGAAACTTCACAAACTGTGGCCAACCAAATGCTTCTGGCAGACAGGAACTTACATAGCATTTTCTTGTAACTATTTCACAAATGACTACAGTACCTGAGAGATAAAATTACCAAAGAGTTCTTGTGTGCGAGACAAAATGAAAATAGTAGGACAAAATTAAAAATACAACAAGTCTTTCAAAAGGGAAACTACATATTGCAGTGTCTGTAGCTGTAATGCATGATTGATCCAGAAAGGGATGATGAGGTTCAAATTATAAAATCTTGTTAAATAATTAATTTTACACTACACAGTTATCTTTAATTCTTGGTATCAGTAGTTAACAACAGTAATGTGGGTTCTGTGATGATCTGGATTGGTTAATAATAATAATTAATAATTCTTTGCATTTATATAGCTCTTTTCTCAATACTCAAAGCACTCAGCAATTGCAGGTTAAGCGCCTTGCTCAAAGGCCCAACAGAGCAGAGTCCCTTTTGGCGTTTACGGGATTCGAGCCGGAAACCTTCCGATTCCCAGTACAGATCCCTAGCCTCAGAGCTAGGTTCTGTGCTCCCTGTCCTGTTAGGGATCGTCCACCACCCACTCCAAGGTGTGAATGCGGCACCAGACTCTGAACCACTTGCTGTTGCACATGTGAGTGCGTATACTTGGTTTATTAGATAATTACTATTTCAGCCAGGGTGTGGTAATCAAGGCCTGCAGCATTGTGCAGGACCCCTTACAACCCTCACATGGACTTTTCACACTTCTGTCATCCAAGAGAAGATATTGCAGCATCAAAGCCAAATCTGCCAAGCTGCAGGAGAGTTTTTCCCCCAAGCTGTTAGACTCCTTAACACCAGGCTGCCCCCAGGGACCTTCCACACAGCCTCAACCACCTTTAAAAACAGACCCTTTATACATAAAAACCACTGTCCTGCAAAAATGAGTGTGCATGGAGAAAAGAACTGAAGATCTCATACTGACCTTTAAGTATTTTGACACTCTTGATATCCTTCTGCTGTGAAACATTGCATACGTTTTAAACAACTATTATCATACAATGATAATTTCTGTATTATCTATATCTATTATTTATTTATTTACTAGACATTAAGCCCATTAAAATAACGGGCGCTAGAACAGTAGTGCATAAACATTTGTATGAACAGTCTATATTAAATGGCAAGGGACCTTGCATGTGGCTGTAATATGTGTCACTGTATTGTGTGCCTTTAATTTTCTCTCTCAGTAATACTGGTTTGTATTTCCGTGAAATGCCTGTAATTTTGTCTGACAGTAATACAGTGGAACCTCGGTTCATGACCATAATTTGTTCCAAAACTCTGGTTGTAACCCGATTTGGTTGTGAACCGAAGTAATTTCCCCCATAGGATTGTATGTAAATACAATTAATCCGTTCCAGACCGTATGAACTGTATGTAAATATATATTTTTTAAAGTTTTTAAGCACAAATATAGTTAACTATACCATAGAAAGCACAGCGTAATAGTAAACTAAATGTAAAAACATTGAATAACACTAAGAAAACCTTGAACAACAGAGAAAACTAACACTGCAAGAATTTGCGCTATAGCCTTATGACCCGCTCGCTAAAAACTCTTTTTTTAATGAGTTTTAAGCACAGGGGAAAAAATGAACATCTGAAAAATCTGTAATTTAATAAACAACCAAGAAAAGTAACATTGCAACAATGCACGCGCGCCTGTGTGTGTGTCTCCCTCTTGCGCGCCTTTGTGTGTGTCTCTTAAGCGCACGCCTCTGTGTCTGTGTGTGTGTCTGTGTGTCTCTCGCCTGTGTGTGTGTGTGTCTGTCTGTCTGCCGCGCCTGCCTGTGTGTGTGTGTGTCTCGCGTGTGTGTGTGACGTGCACGCCTGTGTGTGTGTGTGACTCGCGCGCGCCTGTGTGTGTGTGTGTGACTCGCGCACGCCTGTGTGTGTGACTCGCATGTGCCTGTGTGTGTGTGTGCGTGACTCGTGCGCGCCTGTGTGTGTGTGTGCGTGTCTCGTGCGCGCCTGTGTGTGTGCGTGACTCACGCGCGCCTGTGTGTGTATCTGTCTCTCTCTCTCTCTGCACAGGGAATGCACAGGAAGAGACTGAACACGTGCTGTGTGGCCCCGCACATGCGCACTTCACCAGAAGACACACACACGGACACTGGACGCACACAAGGGTTTTATTAAAGAGGATTATATTATTATTATCTTACACATCAATAATGATGCTACTTCTTTGTCCTATCTTTGCACAATGTCTTGTCTTGTTTGTGTTTTAATTTTTTAATTTTTAAATTTTAATTCTATTTTTAATTTATTATTTGCACATCATGTTGTTACACTGTGGGCCCTGAGCTTCACAATTTCGTCTATCTATATACTTGTATATGGTTGAGATGACAATAAAGTTCACTTTGACTTTGACTAATCAGCTGGTGCCAGTTGGGCATTAAGCAGATAAAAGGACAGGGGAGGGCATATGCTATGTAGGAGAAAAAGATTTTTGAAAAAAATGAGAGAGAATGGAAAGGGCAGCATCAACCATGGTGACAAGCACCATGGGCTGTGTGGCTATGTCGTGTCATGGCCGTGATCCCATCTGCTGAGTAGTGAAGCAGATGGAATAGAGAGAGACCACGGGAACAAGCACAAGGTAGAAGGATCAAGACAGAGATGGGCAAGGAGCCCTGGGAGCTGCAGATAACTTAAGGCAGGAGAAATTTAGGTCTGTGTTGTGGATCTGGATACACCAGGCTGCATTGTGAATGAAGAGGAAAACATACAGCCATCAATCGATCATAACCAAGAACAGCAAGAGAAATTGATTCCATTGTGCAAAAATAATGTACAAAAAAAGTTGAACTAATCATGCTTCATATGAAATAAAATTAAAATTAAAAACAAAAGAAAGTACATATATTGGAATAAATGAGCTACTGTAACTGATATTCCCTACTGAAAGCATAAAAACTGCAATATACTTATGCGTATGCAGATTTTCTGCATATACAATTACTGTCATTAAAAGAATATTTGCCATTAGAGTTCCAAGATAAGCAACAGACAAAAACAAACAGTAATATTGAACGTTTCGTAGAGACTGAAATCCACTAATGTTATCTCCCAAAAGTTTAACAAATGTACTATTGAGTCTTGCTGCAATGACTGAAACCTGGGTGTTTATTATGAATATTCACATTGAATCTTTTCATTAACTTATAAGTAAATTAGTTATGATTTATATTGTTTTTGTAAAAAGTAAGTAATTAAAAATATTATAAGATTAACAAACCTTCATTAGAATTAAATACTGTATATTCTTCTTTGTTAATTTCATAGTTGTTTAAAATCAATAGCAACATAACATTCTCAACCTAAAATTTTTAAATCCACTTAATTATACAAGGTTGTTGTTGCTTCAAATTAGAAATATTATTGTAAATATATTGTAAAATAAAAATATTATTGTCTTGTAAAAAGACAGCATGTGTGTTAATTCTAATGCATCTACTACTGACTCTAATTTTTAAGACTCATTTTTGAATGTTTTTATCTTAAATGTGTTATTCAGTGTATAAGTAAAGCTGTCTAGGAGGACTTCATTAAAATGCAAAAACCCAACGGGTCACAGAAGTGTCAAGTTAATTAAAGGATGATCTAAGCAAACCCTGATGCATCTAATTAACAAGGGTCTGTCATACAAAAAGACATTTAGATTAGATAGCCTTCAATTAAATAAATGCAAGTACTGAACTTCATAATCTCTTCCATAGCTCAGAATTGCATTATGCAGGATTAGAAATAGATGAGTAAATAGATAGATGTTATCTTGTGACAGTAATTATTCTGAAATAATGATTGTCATTAAACATTATTACAACAAACGTGTAATTACAAACGTTTGTAATAATGACATAAATACAGTATATTACATTAATTACTAGGAAGTACATATTAATGAACGTTCATTCAAGGAAAACAGACTGATATTTATTCAGTATATGAGGGTTGTTATTAACCTATTAATAAACTTTAACAATAAATTGTTTTAAATACAAAAGTGTGATTTTGATTATCTATGGCACACTGGTGTAGGAGACCTCCGTTTCAGGTTCCAGCCAACCCATTAGAACTATGAGGAGATATGGGTTGGTTTTCTTGAAAGCATTGTGATGCTAAGAACATCGGAACTCCATCATGAGATCGGCTGTTAATTTAGGAGTGCTTCTCAAAGCCCATTGTAACTGAAGTAGCATATTAAATCCTTCATAATCTATATGCTTCCAAACCCAGCTGTTAATTGCTAAGGGCTTCTGCTTGCACTGACCTTAGACATATGTAGTTTATATTGCCTTTATAATATTCATATTGCAATGCAATAAAGCATTTATAGTACATATTGTACAGTTTTAAATGTAAACGGTTATATTTAAATAATTTAAACTGTTAACAATAATAAATATACAAGTTAATACTTCTGTGTTCTTTAAAAAATTTGAAGAATTCTTATTTTATGGTTTCAGTTGGTTTTACTTTCATGGAGACATTTTCTGTGTTGCAGTTGGTTATGTGGAGAACCAGAAAAAAATAAAAAGGAAGGAAGGAAACTTGTGGTGTTGACACATGACACATTTGTACAGAGAAAGTATGGCTGCAATAAAGATAGAGGCAGAATATTGACTGCATTCTGTGTCTCCGACCACCAGCTCATGAATTCAACATTTACACACTATTTAAATTAAGCCATTGGGCTGTAACTAATACTTATTCGTACACCCAGCGTCTTGGAGCCTCGTTACGCCTGCCATCAATGTGCTCTGAATTGAACATAGAGGTCATTTTGTAATCAGTAAAGTATTTTTACGGATATTAGGGCAAGGTGCCCTGGGAATACTCACAATGTCTTCACTAAGCCAATTTGACATTGTGTCAAAAGGCAAGAAACAAGTTAATGGGGGACAGCTACTTGGAGACAGCAGGCATCTCAATCGTGCATACCTGTTAACATCTGTAATCAACCCTCAGACAGCGGCCAAAGAACAATACAACCCATTAGTGAACCCGCAACATATGGAAAGCAAGGTATAGGCATTAGCATATGGACAGCTTCGATTGTCTTCATGTGTGTTTCTTAAATATTATTATGATATAATATAATATATTATATTATCCCTACTGGGCAGCACAGTGGTGCAGAGGTAGCACTGCTGCCTCTCAGTAAGAAGACCTGGGTCCTCCCTGTGTGGAGTTTGTAGAAATATTCTCCAGAAATATTCTCCTCATTGTGTCGTTCCATTTAGGTGTTTTTTCGCTGTTGGAAGAGCTGCTGCATTCCTTGGTAAACTATAGCAGTCTGCTTTCATCAAAAAGAAAAAAAGATTTTTCTTTAGGAATGTGTGCTTTTATCTTATGGCATGGCTATACTCTTTTTTAGTGTGTGTGTGTTTGCCTTAAAACATCTGTTTCTGATTTTATGTTTATTTATACTGTTTTTCATATTTGGTTATTAAATTATGATGTAACATTTACTTAAAATTACATTTCAAAAGTATATTTCATTCTTCTGAAGAACCAAAAACAATATTTTATCATCTGACTGTTTATCAGTCAACTTGTGCTGCTTTTTAGCAGGGGTGTAGTTAATTATATATTGATTGCTTAAATATTTTGTGAGAAAAACATAAAAAGTAGCATGAACATCTTTTCTAGATATTGTACAAAATAGTATATTCAAGAAGTGCCATCTCTGCAACATAAAATATTGTGTGGTGCAGTTCACAAGTAGAATTTGATGCTAAAACTAAGAAACTGATGATCAAAATCTAATTAATGCAAAATCTCTTCAGAGAATAGTTTGTCTTACATTACACATTACCTTAATCAAGAAGGTTATTCTGGGATTTCTTTGGAATATAATATAACAACAACAACTTGAATGCTTAAATGTAAGCTGAAAGATATCTAGATATCTACAACAACAACCAACAATTTACTGTTTGTATAGCCCAAAATCACACAAGGAGTGCCGCAATGGGTTTTAACTGGCCCTGTTTTTTGACAGCCCCCCGGCCCCCGCCCGCCCCAGTTTTACATGCAAATAATTTATTTGTGATTGTTTTTCAGATTGCCATTTATTTATTCTTGTTTATTAGCAGATGTCCTATTTGTGACATTTAATCAATGCCTCCAAGCTCATGAATAATGGTCTTGGTATACTCTTGGTTAAAAATTTATATAACTGTATTTTTACACAATGGTTTATCCTCTTTTATGGCATTAAAAACTGAGATTTTCTCGTACTATACCTCATTATTATGAATTTCAGACAAATTATATTATTACTTTTGTATTTGACAAATTATATGTTAAAATGTCTGTGTATTATTATATTTGTTTCCACTCAATGTTTATTAAACAACCTTTGCCCTAATAAAGTATTACATTATCGTTAATTAGGCTTTGTAGAGAAAAGCCAAGCAAAATGACACATTTTATTGGCAATAGGCTTTGTGAAAGGTATGTAGTAAGAGACCATGTATAGCAAATGTCATCCAGCAATAAAAAATATAATAACACAGATTCTGTTCATTTAAAATTATGCAATGTAAAATAGACAGCATAATAAAATAAAATTTGAAACCTATGTTTTATCTATAAAGGAGTAGTCATGAAATTCTGCTGATTGATACTGACTCAGAATTATGCCAGGCTCCATCATTATCTGTTATCTATTGGCTGCTGTCTTTTGGCATGCTTATATAGAAGACCTCTCTTCTTACTAGTATGGTATATTTCTTTCCTGGAACTGTTTTGTAGGACATAGCATTGCCCTCTGCAACTTTAACATTTTTCCAGCCAGTCAAATATATTATTTACCTATTTATTTAGCAGATGTCTTTATTCAAGATACTTACAAAGTAAGTTATAATGCATACAAGAATGAAGGTGCAAACATTTGAGCAACATAGGACAAGACATAAATGTAAGAACAAGGAAGCAGATCTACTAGTACTACGAGTACCTACAACTAGACTAAGACAATAATACAAAAATCAGTAACCTAAACTCTTTGTCAGTACAAGAGCAACTTTTCTGTAAGAGAGAAGCTAAGCAGATCCAAAATATTTAATGAAATTGTGTGTCTTTAAAAGATGCCTAAACTCAAGTAAATTGCCAACAGATTGAAGAGAGATCATTCCACAGCTTTAGACCGAGAACATAGACACTTTTTCCAGTTTTGACATGTCTGGCAAGAGGAGGGATGTTCAGCAGACAGGCAGAGGCAGAACAGAAGCTTCTTGAGGGAACATATACAGAGACCAACGATTGGAGATACTGAGGAGCACAACTGATTGGAGAACTGTAGATCAAGACAAGGGTTTTGACCTGGATCCTTGCAGAGGAGGAATAGAAGTGAAACCAGAAACCATGAAGCAGCTGCATTGCACAAGAGCTGAAGAGGTCTTATAGCAGCTAAAGCAAATTCCACCAGGACAGATTTGCAATAGTCCAGCCAAGAGAAAACCAGTGCCTGTACGAGGAGTTGAGTTGCATAATTAGTGAGGAATTTTTGAGTCCTCTGGATATTATGAAGAAAGGAACAACAGGACTGGGTCATTGAAAATGCATGTTCGATGAATGAAAGCGAAGAATCCAGAGACACATTAATATTCCTGATCATGAACGATGGTTAAAGGAGACAAGAACAAGATTTTTGACTTTGAAAGGTTAAGATTACGGTGATAATCATTTATCCATGATGTGATGGGCAAAGAGCTGGGCTTAAACCTGCAGGATGTAGGAGGGAAATGAGAAAAAAGAAATGTGCAGCATCAGCAGAGAGGTGGTAGGAGAAGCCTTGAGAAGAAATGACATTGCCAGAAGAAAATGTTGAGAGAAAAGAGAAGTTGACCCAAAACTGATCCTTGATGCCCACCAGTAGAAAGTTTTTGTGGAGAACACAAGAAGTTAGACACAAAACAATCAGTCTGAAATGTAGTACTTGAATCAGTGGATAGGAGAACCATTAAGTTTCTCAAAGGGAATAGATAAGTAGGGAGTGATTAATGGTATCAAAAGCTGATGAAAGGTCAAGGAGGATAAGGAGAAAGAAGCAAAGGAAATCCCACAGTGATCATATTAAAAGACTAGTATTTTGTTTTATTGATTTACTTAGAAAACCTGGGTATTATTTAATTTTAATACAACAAAGCATACTATTAAGTATAATTTTTGTAAGACACTTCAGGCTGTATCAATGAATACATACAGTATATTTAAATTTTCCTTCAAATTCTTGCAATAAAAGTCCTAAGTGAGTTTATGTAGCTTTTTCTCTGCTCTCATGGTCTAATGAATCCCGGAAGATTTAATAAAGGGTAACATTAAAATAGAAGAATAATAAAGGGTAACATTAAAATAGTTAGCATCTCAGTAAAAATTTACTAAAATAAAAGACTCCTCCACAGAAAAAATCTCCTATGAAAGGCATAAAGCGATTCCAATAAAGAGAAAGATAATCATTTATAAATATCTGAAGCATGAAATATTCTACACTGTTCTCTAAATCTTAAAATTCTAAATGAAGTACTTGTATTATTAAAATATTAACATTTACAGTAAGTTGAAGTTATCTAATGAAAAACCAAGAATAATATTAACTATGTAACTTACATTTGATAATAATACATTGTTAGATAAACTATCTTGTTTATTTTATATTTCCTCTGCTTTTCATAAGTGCCTATACATGTCGAATCTTTGAGTTTTTAAGCACAGTTTCAATTGTAAGTGAAACAAAATGAAGTTGCAAACTCCACATGTGTATTTTTTTGTTACAGTGAAAAAAATGACATCTTTAAATCATTATTAATAATAACAACTTCAATGACAATTTAATTTTTCTCTACATTTGTGCCTGATCTTCTAAAATTCATTACAGGTAAAACATCAAAGTTATGTAATTATACATCTAAACGGGTACCGAGTGTTTAAAGTAATTTAGACCTGCTCTGACGTTGATGTTTTTGTAACTTTTGTGAATTTTACATTTGAAAAATATTCCACTGATTACAGTAGAATGAAACAACCTTTTTAAATATCTACTAGATGCAAGCTGCTGTCGACAGATTGATTGACAGTATTGAAACAACAGAAGGAAGTTTGTTTTCCAAGCAAACAGAAAGTTCTGCAGGCATATCTTTATTCTGTGGTCATGACAAACCATGATTATTTATACTCACTTTTTCTCCTGTGGATAATTTTCCACTGTTGTAATGATGGACCACCACAAAAACTGCTTTTAGACTGGTAAGTGTCTAGATGGGCTTCAGAGATTTTCAAACCATGCATTAATACAAAACAGACTGTGCTACTTAATTATTGAACAGACTAAATAACAATTTTAATATGAAGCCTTTGCAAATTGATTAATTAATCCACTTTTACAGTCAGTAAAATTAAGAGTACACCTTAAGACAATAATGGAAAATTGGATATTAAAAAATTCTGGGATTATGAAACCATGGATGTCATTAGCTGTGATATTAGCAAGTGAGTATTTACTCTGCATTGTTGAATTTCTTTTAAAACCTGAATTAAAGATGAAATGCCAATTTAAAACATCCAGATTTTTTATGGATTACATTTTTAATGTGAAAATATTAAAACATTTCAATTGTAAAACTGAAATATGTATGTTTCTCTTAGGATGATAAAAAAACCCTTTCAAATTTAGTCCAAGCTGTCACCATAGGTCACCCCGGATTGGCCCTGAAACATGATATTCAGACAGGGTACTTAACACAGTGTACTCACTGTACCTACAGATGTTGATGAGCTACCACTGACACAAGAACGTCTTGCAGAGGAACGTCTTAGTCTGAAAGTAGGTTATATACAAGATACAGGGGTAAAATGTACATAACTCAACTTGCATCAGAGGTGCGACTTCTTTATAATCTAGTTGATTCAATGAAATAACAGAAGAAACAGGGGCCTTGTGAAAGTGCTGTGGCCTTGACAGGAAGGGTGCTCAAATGGATCTTGCACTGAGATTTTGCAAAAAATGAGTAAGCAAGTAACATTTGACAAGGAGCCTCATGTATAATGCCTTGCGTAGAATTCACACTAAACATGGCATACGGATAAAAAAAAAAATGTGCGTACACACAAAAAAATCCAGATGCATAAATCTGTGCATACAAAATAAACAAGAACTGGTCAGATATTCAAATCTCCATGAAAAGGCAGGTTGTAGCCCACTGTTTGAGCATCATATGGAAGCGTATTGCGTTACAGAGAAAAAAAAAAAATGGAGACAGTGGGAAAAAAAGTCAAAATGTCAACTTTAATCTTGAAATTTAACACTTTAATCACATAGTTTATTTTGTAATTAAAGTAGAACGTCATAAACCTCATCTAAAAATTGTTTAATTTACTAGTTTCTCAAATTCCCTCATAACTAAAGTAGCACATTAAATGCTTCGTATTGTATGTACTCTGTGTATGAATCACTATGTGCTTCTTAAACAGGCTTTCACTTATGCCGATAAGACAATGAATACATTATATTCATGATATTGCCGCTCTTTGAACAATTTGAATGCTAAGATGTATACTTGATATCACCTTCATGATGATAGGATTAAAACCTTTATTATAATAAATATAGGGGCACGGTGGCGCAATGGTAGTAACAAGCTGGCACCCTGTCCAGGGTTTTTTTCCTGCCTCCCGCAAGATGCTTACTGTGCTATGCGTGACCCTCGATGAAATAATTGCAGCAGTACTGTCTCTTTCAAATGTACTAACGCCCTATTCCTCTCCTTCCTTGCTTTTGTTTCTCCAAGTAACCAATTGCCACACAATAAGCTCTGTAATAAATGTCAAGCCATGTGTAAACTTAGAATGCCAATTCTTCAAAACTTTTAAAAAACATAAAAATATTTTGTATTACATGTTTAATTAATCCATCCATCCAGGGTCGTGCCAGTCCCAGCCAACATACATACATTGCCACTGTGCCCACACATTTAATATTAACAGTACAGTGATCCCTCGCTATATCGCGCTTCGACTTTCGCGGCTTCACTCCATCGCGGATTTTAAATGTAAGCATATCTAAATATATATCACGGATTTTTCGCTGGTTCGCGGATTTCTGCGGACAATGGGTCTTTCAATTTATGTTACAGGCTTCCTCAGTTTGTTTGCCAAGTTGATTTCATACAAGGGATGCTATTGGCGGATGGCTGAGAAGCTACTCAATCAGAGCACGTATTACATATTAAATAAAACTCCTCAATGATATACGATATGCTTCCTGCGCGCTGCTTCGCACACTTAAAAGCTCTAACAGCCCGTATTGATTTTTCATTGTTTACTTTTCTCTGTCCCTCTCACTCTCTCTTAGAAATATAGGCAGATACTTATCCATCATTCAATAGCATCAGGGAGGCGTATGATTGGCCCCATTCTCTGCTCCTGACGGAGGGGGTGTGAGCAGAGGGGCTGTTTGCACAGTGGCTGTTTGCTTAGAAGATACTGACGCGCCTGTAAAAAAATGCTGAAAGGCTACCTTCACGTTGATCCCTTCATTGCGCCGCTTTATCGCGGTGCTTGCATACTTAAAAGCGCAACAGCCCTATTGATTTTTGATTGTTTACTTACTCTCTCTCTTTGACATTCTCCGCTCCTGACACGCACCTTGAAGAGGAAGATATGTTTGCATTCTTTTAATTGTGAGAAAGAACTGTCATCTCTGTCTTGTCATGGAGCACAGTTTAAACTTTTGACTAAAGGGTGTTATTTCATGTCTAGAGGGCTCTAATAATGTTAAAAAACGTATTTAGAAGGTCATAAACAGGTTTTCAATGCTCTAACTGAGAAAATATTAGATTTATAAATAAAGAATCCTACTTCTTGGAAATTCATTTATCTGTCTGGAGCGGATCAACCGCTATAAACGAGGGTTTACTGTATAACTGAGCGGAGAATATTTATAAACAGTGTGGGAGAGTTTCTAAGAGCTTAATATATATAAAAATAACCATACAAACATACGGTTTCTACTTCGCGGATTTTCACCTATCGCGGGGGGTTCTGGAACGCAACCCCCGCGATCGAGGAGGGATTACTGTATACATTACTTAAATTAAGTTAGAAATTTATCTGTACAATGTAATATACATACTTTACAGCATTTCACCTTAAAAATTATATCAAGGGCTCCAAGAAGATTGGAAATCTGAGGCAACGTGTGCTAGATGCTGCACCCCGATAATCCTCTTTCCGATCAGCTGCTGTAGAGCTCAGATACCCTGGGTTAAAATACTCTGAGTGGTGCACTGAGAGTAATAACGCTAAAACAGCTATGGTATTTGGAATAGTTTGGCCATTCTGTGAACTATTATATGGTTACAGGTTGACCATAATCAGATCCCTTAAACTAAAAAATACGATAAGCAGTTAATTTCATTGTATTTGATAAAGCCACATCAGGGATATGATAAAAAATAAAGGGAAACCACACAAGAATATTAGCACTGCTTTGTCGCCTGTTTGCAAAACCGAGCTGAAAACTTGCGTACGCAATGGATTGAGCTGGTGTGAGAATGTGCACGGTTTTACAACAAGTTTAGTTTTTATACATCACAATGTGAGTAAGGAAACAGGCGTACGCACCATTTATACATGAGATCCATGGTCTTTGTGCAGATCTGGGGATGCCTCTGGCAAACAACTGATGATATCTGGGGTGGTTTTTTATACAAGTTTTATATTGTGAAATAATCATGTGAGTAATGAAATGTGTTTTTTTAATTTCTTCATTTTCTATATTTTGCTTATATAAAGTGCAGTCATGGACAGAGGTTGTTTATATCCAAAGGTGATGATGAAATGTAATATGATGTGAAATAGTCCTGGAATTTTTATTGTGAACTGAATTAATTACACGAAGAACAAAAAAAAAATCTGCATTTACTCCTACACCTGATACTTTATCGAATAATCTCATTTAATTGTACTAATATGCCTTTGTGCCTTGGCAGTTCTAGGAAGTTCTGATCCTGCTCCTGTGGCACTGTTTACTTAGTGAAGTTCATCTTTGATTTTCCTGATCTCTTATGGAAATATTTTCCAAATGTTGATTGGTATGTGGCTCAGCACAGTGTTGCAGTGGTAGTGTTGTTGCCTTGCAATAAGGAGACCAGGGTTCGTGCCCTGGGTCTTCCATGGGTGGAGTTTAGATGTTCTCCCTGTGTCTGTGTGGGTGTCCTCCGGATGCTCTGGTTTCTTACCACAGTCCAAAGACATACAGATTAAGTGAACTGGCAATTTTAAATTGTGTGTGTGTGTTCACCCAGTAATTGACTGGCACCCCATCCAGGATTGCTTTCTGTCTTGCAACCAATGCTAGCTTAGACAGGTTAGAAAATGACTAACTGACTGTTTGGTATGTGCAAGGGGGTTAGCTTCACATGCTAACTGTAGGGAGCCAAATAAGCCACTTTCCATTCTTTTCTTACTTGTAACTGAAAAACTGAAGCTTGCTGCAGAGGTTGAGTTTGTAGTACTTCTTCCTTGACTAAAATACCCAAAACGAGAAATTGGATGAAAATTGCCATCCACTCACCTTTATGATTCATGTGATGTTTTCCACTAAAACTTTAGCAAAGATGGATTAAATTACTTGGAGATTTTATACAAACAACATCTTTGTATCCTATGAACAATTACATTCCAAATTTAACTTTCCAGCAACATATTTTTTTTCTACTATCTTAACTTTGTTGAACAGAACCTGCCGATTTTCCTTATCTCCCACCTTCCTCTATACTGGAAAAAATATTGCTCAGTTTCGAGAACTCTGACAGCATTTCTGCAATATATAAAACAATTTTACAGTCCCTTCTTTTCAAAGATCCAAGGGGACAGTGGGAAAAGAATCTCTCACTCAACATATCAGAAAAGGAGTGGAAGGTAGCAATGCAGAGAATTTACTCGAGCTCCACATGTGCAAAGCATACAATTATCCAACTCAAAAGTATATATCGAGCACATCTGTCTCATTTAAAATTGTCCAAAATGTTTCCAGGGCAAGATCCAACCTGCGAATGCTGCAATCAAGTTCCAGCCTCACTGGGTCACATGTTTTGTGCCTGCACAAAATTAGCATCATTCTGGACAAAAATTTTTAAGTGCCTTTCAGACAGCCTTAGTGTCACAATCCCTCCTCACCCACTTACAGCTGTGTTTGGTGTTCTTCCAGATGGGCTTAAAGTTGAGAAGGACAGACAAAATGTGATTGCCTTTACTACACTATTGGCATGTAGACTTATCTTGCTAAACTGGAAGAATCCTAACTCTCCTCTTTTAAGTCAGTGGGTAACTAATGTTTTATATTATTTGAAATTGGAAAATATCAAGTTCTCACTCCCCCTCATTCTCAAAGAATCTGTGCAGAACGTTTTCAAAACCTGGCAGGATCTAATCAATAACAGTTCTTAAAGCACTGAGGAAGCAGATTCTCTTCCCATTTCTTTTTTTTTCTCCATTTATCTTTATCCGCTTATTAAACTCATCAATTTGCTTATTTTTAATAGCTTTAAGTTTTATTCCGTTGGCCATGTGCTCTTTCTTAGAGGTAGATTTTTTTATCCATTTTTTTATAAAAATTGATTTATTTGTATGGAATGGTTACATTAAAATCAATAAAATTAAAAAAAACCATTAGCAAACATGAAAAGGGTGACCTGAACTTCCTACCTGAGTAGACAGCTAGTATGCAGAATAACTTTTCTCAAGAATGAGGAAAAATAATTACTTCTTAAATATGCTCTTGTGTTCCTTAGAATTATTTTCTTTATCCTCATTAAAATTTGACTGACACCCAGGGGTGGTTTCCTCTCTTTTACCTGTACTGTCAGTATTACCACTCTTCCATGTTACCCTATAAAGGCCAGAAAATGGATTAATGGATGGACAGATATCAGTAGAAGTAACTTCTGGGAGTAGAAACATTAGAGTATTCAGTGTACGAATCTGTTACATATTTTTAGTTTGTGAATATTTCAGGAATATATTGTTACAACAGTTGTGTTTTCCCTGTAACATTTAAGATTGTGAACCATTGTATCAGCACATACAAAACAGATCAAGATGGTTAAACAACACAAGAACATCAGCTACCTACACTCTCACAGCCACGGCCATATCAGGCTCACAAGGCGCATACTTGTATTCTCTCCCCTGCATAAATTTATTATCCTCATAGAAAAGTGTCCTTGCTTCTTATCTTACTGTAATTAAGAAAGAGTTTATATTTGGTTGTTATAAAGTTGCTCTCTGCATCAGATCAACTGCTAAGTACTAACCTATGTTAAACAAGTTTCTGTAATCAAAGCTTTGTTGTTTTTAGCACAGGTAGTACATCACAAACCCTTATTAAATGGCTGATCTCCAGGCAATAAAGAATTTTTTTTTTGGTTTTGCAGCGCAATAAATTTCAATGCTTAGATAATTAACTTTAAAGAGTATTGTAAAAGAAAAAGATGTGGAATGATGCAAAGGGGTCAAGATATCTCAAAACTGTTCTATTTTATGAGAATTAAAAAGAAAAAGAATACAAAAAAAGAAAACAGAGAAAGAAACAAAGTACAAATAACACCCTAACTACCCCACTAGTGTTATGATTCAAACTGGGCCTAACGTTATTGAGTTTAAAATTGTTTCTTTTGTTATTTTTTAGTGATTATTTCTCTATATTGATGTTTGTCAATTCCTAATGTGTTAATTTCATATAATATGTTTTGGTTTTCAAACTATTAAATAGTTGTTAATTATGTAAATTTTGCTTTTTGTGTTTATATTAAGCGAAAGGGAGAGAGCCCCTAATGCTGTAGCTATGGCTGCAGGTGACTTGCCAAAGATTTCTCAAGCCTGTGCTGAGGCATTACTTGAATTCCTCTTATTTTTGAACAATTTAGGTACTTGGTTTTGAATTTCTGGTTTTTGAACTTTTGGGTCTTATGTTTGGATTTGATTTTAATTGTGGATTTAGTTTTTACTGCGGTGGGCTGGCGCCCTGCCCGGGGTTTCTTTCTTGCCTTGCCCCCTGTGTTGGCTGGGATTGGCTCCAGCAGACCCCCATGACCCTGTGTTGGGATATAGCGGGTTGGATAATGAATGGATGGATGGATGTAGTTTTTATATATTTTTAGGTTGTATTCTGGGGTCAACATTTTTATACAGCCTTTTATCACTTTTGAATTTGAATATCTTTTGATCAGTCATTACTGTTATTGTATGAAACTGTACTTTGTGCTTTGGGTAAGGGCTTTATATAGTTCCCCTTTCTCCTTTGAGATTTAGAGACATGCTGTTTTTGTGTGCAGAAGGTTAGTTATATTCTTGAATGAAAGTGCACATGTTCATATGATATTTGGACTAAAGCCTTTTTATTTAATTCTATACACTTCACATCATTATTAGTATAACATGGAAAAACATTCTATTCTAGGTTTGTGTTCAGCATTTCTTGCTTCGCATTTCATGTCATCCTACACTTACACAGACATGGAACACATGAAATGTATGTATTCCAAATAACAATATATTATTTACCCTGTACAACTCCCGACACCTCACACCACGACAAAAGAGACATAAGCTGGGAGACCTTCAGTTCCGTGAGGGGGGAGTGATAGGATAGCAGGCTGCTTGCAATAAACAATAAATTAAAGAATATAAGAACAAAAAGAAAAGTAACTTGCAAATTATAAACCCAAAATAGGACCATAGTTAAAAAATGAAATTCAAAAACACAGTAGTCAAAGATTACTAACAAAACAAAAGGACAAAGAAAGCTAATGAGTAAAGTTAGAATTAAGAAATAGTGATACAAAGATGCAGTAGGTATTGACATTTTACATAACCCTTATGTGCTTTAATGGAGCTACAAATGAACAAGTTAAAATATAAAAGAATAGAACAGCAAACAATACAAGCAAGACCCAGATGCGACCAATAATAATAATAATAATAATAATAAGTAAGATCTCTTGGGCATCTTTCAATCAACTTGTTTTGCATTAAAATTTTGCCTCCTTCATTAAAATTGGGGTCAATATTTTGTTATCTCTTTATCTACTTTTAGGACTTGAGTGAAAATCTGATGATGTTTTAGGTCATATTTATGCAGAAATATAGAAAATTCTAAAAGGTTCACAAACTTTCAAGCACAACTGTAACTGTGAAATTCCATAAAACATCATTATTATACTTGGGGTAGTCCATCACCTGACCAGGGGAAATATGGACCAAACTAACTAGAAAGTAATTTTAAAAGAGAAGCTATCTTCCGATATTAAGCATATTCAGCAATTTTTCAGTGACACAATTTATTACAGTGGGTGTATTATACTTGAGTATCTTTTAATAAGAAAAAGTTGTGGCAAAAACATGCTGCTCAAAGAAGGCACACAGAGTTTCAGGAAAGTAGCAGAGTCAAGTTTTATTGTGTGATGCATACACAGACTCAAATCAAGTGAGATGAGCAGTTAGAAAACTCAGCAAGCTTATATTTATTACAATTTTTATTACTTATGCAAAATACTTGGCTCCTTTTGGTTCTTCCCATCATTACCTAATGTCCAAACCTGTATTAGCGTGCATTAGGATATAATACTTATTTTCATATATGCTTACGATTCTCTTTGAATATATGCATATCATCAATTTTAAAACATGTTCTTTTTTGAAAAATTTACATCTCCCTTATGATTCTTTTCAGTTTCTTGAAAGTCTTCTTGATTAAATTCATAATTGGGGCAAAAACAAAACTAAAACTGTCTTTAGTGTTTGGGAAACTCCACAAATCTCTGGTCCAGCTTGACTGAAGAGTTTCTGGGCCAGTCTTAAATTGCTCTTAATAGAAATGTAATAACCTAAAAATAGTCCTTATATGAGCCTCATACTTCTGAAGCTTTTGCAAATAAAACTATGTCCCCTTAATCATGAAACCACCTCTTGAACATGTTTGATAGGAGTTGACAGTTCTGGGGCCTTTATGTATAACGCCGTGCGTAGAACACACACTATAACATGGCGTAAGCACGAAAGCGGGAATGTGCGCACGCACAGAAAAATCCAGATGCAGGAATCTGTGCGTACGTAAACTTCCATGTTCTTCCGCTTCATAAATCCCAATAAACGTGAAAAGTAACGCTTGTGCATGTGCCTGCTGTCCTGCCCTAACTCCTCCCAGAATTACGCCTCTTTGAATATGCAAAGCAATACAAATAGCCCTTAAGCTCAGCGTTCTGTGAAAAGACAATGGGAAAAGCACAGGGGAAAATAGAATTTCAGCGAATACCAAGTGGAGGCAAAGAAAAACGTACTATTTGTTGGTTTAAACAGTGGTATAAACAACAAAAGGAAGCTGATCGACTGACATAGCATGTCAGAGAAACTCGAAAGCTCAACTTCACAAAGTCGCACAGTTCCTGAAATAAAAAAAGAAGTTGTCACATATCTAAGTGAAAAGGCGAGTCGTCTGAGTTTCAAATGAAAGCTCATTAGGATACAGAGAAAAAAAAAAATGGCACACAGTGGGAAAAAAGCACGAAATGTCAACTTTAATCCCGAAATTTCCACTTTAATTACGTAGTTTATTTTGTCATTAAAGTAGAACATCATAAACTTCATCTTAAAATCGTTTAATTTACTAGTTTCTCAAATCTCATCGTAACTAAAGTAGCATGTTAAATGCTTTGTTTTGTATTTGATCTTTTATGTGCTCTATGTGTGTGAATCACTACGTGCTTCCGGGTTTTGTCTTCCTCCGTCAGGACACAGAATCCATTACATTTGTAATATTACAGCCCTCTGAATAATCAAAATACTGAGATGTATACTTGATATAATTTTCATGATAATAGGAGTTAAAGCATGTTATTAAACATGGGAACGCGGTGGTGCAACGATTGTGCGTGACTTTCAATTAATTTATTGCAGCAGTAATGTCTCTTTCAAACGTACTAACCCCCAGTTCCTGTCCTTACCTTTCTTTCTCCAAATACCCAATCGCAACACAATCAGCTCTGTAATAGACGTTAAGCTTATAACGACGATTCTTCAAAACTTTTAAGGAATATTGAAATATGTTTAATTATTTTATCCTTCACGCCAGTCCCAGTAAAGCAAACAGTGCAAGGCACGAACAATCCGTGAATGGAGCGCCAGATCCTTGCTAGCGCAGCGACACCGTGTCATTTAATTATTAACAATATAGATTATTTAAATAAAGTTAATTTTTTATCTGTATAATATAATAAACATATTTTGCTGCATTTCATCTTAAAAATGATATCATCACCATATGTAAATATGTGCTTTCTAAAGGGGCTCAGGTTGTGCAATATTATAACTGTATCGCAAGTTTACAGTGAGGTAATTGTACTTATAAGTACAAACAGTTCTACAAGGAGCAGTTGATGGAGTGATAGAGTGTGTTTAGAGTAATTCTTGGGATGAAACTCTTTCTGAACCACGAGGTCCGTACAGTAAAGGTTTTGAAGCGTTTGCCATGTGAGAAGCAGTTCAAATAGGAAGCATGGCTGAGGCAGCATGTGCTTGATGCTGTATACCGATAATTCTCATTCTGATCAGCTGCTCCGAGTGGTACAGTGAGAGTAATATGGAAAAAGATGATCCGCTGTGGCAAACCCTAATGAGAGCAGCTGAAAGAAGAAGAAAAAGGTGCAGTGAGAGTAACAACGCTAAAGTAGCTATGGTATTTAGAATAGTTTGACCATTCTGTGGACCATTATATTGTTGCAGGTTAATTACAATCAGATGCATTAAACTAATAAACAATATGCGGTTAATTTCAGTGTATTTATAAAGCCGCGCCAGGGATGTGGATTTGAAAAAGAAACATAAACCACACAGGAACAGTAGCATTGCTTTGACACTGGGTGCCGCCAGTCTGTAAAACCGAGCGGAGAACTTGCGCATGACAGGGTATGAGGTTCAGTGGAAATATGCGTGGCTTTACGCCAAGTTTAGGTTTTATACATCGCGAATTGATAATGGAAACATTTGCACGTAACATTTCTGTGCATACGCACTGTTTATACATGAGGCCCTAGGTGAATAAATCAGAATCTCATCAATATATACAAGAACATATATAACTGAAACATCTCAAAATATATTATCAACAAACTGCTGAAAACAGCTGATGCATAATACTCAGTTGTTCTTCTTGAAATAGTGCCCAACAGCACTTCCGCCACCATACACAGGCAAAACGACAATAATCAGCACAATTATCAACATAAATCTCTCCTCCACTCCTCCCAGCAAGCTCTGTCCTATTACCTCCCAACTCCGGCTTCCTTGCTGGGTCTTCAGTAGTCCTTTATATAGTCCTTGACCCAGAAGTGCTTCCGTTCTTCCATTCCCGTGACTTGCCAGCACTTCTGGGTCAGATGGAGGACTTGAGGTGTTCTTCAGCCCGGAAGTACTTTGGGGCTTCTGACCCCGTGACTCTGGGAGTACTTCTGGTCTATATGGGAAATATAAATCCCCAGATCTTCCTACAGCATCTCCTGGCGGTACCCAGCAAGGCTGTGATGCCAAACTACAGATTCCATGATGCCGTGCGGGAATCCGGGGCACCGCTATGCTGCAGGGAACTCGCCATCTGGCATCTTGGGGAGGCAGTGTCCCACAGTAGCTGCCTTCCCCCATTCTTCTCCTCTTTGGGCATCCCGGACGGGTTGAGCAGCTGGCCGTCTGCCACACAGGTCAGGTGTCAACAAAAGATGACATCAAGAATTAGATGGCCAGAAATCAAGAAAAAATTCACATAACCTTTATCTTCTGGCTTTATGCACTAGATGACAGTGAAGAATGTGATATATAGCTGCACACACCTCAAGCATATTCAAACAGCCAAAGCCAAAACGTTCAATTTTAAATGATAGTCAAGAAACACAGGTACATTTTTACACAGGTAAAACAGAACCTAATTTGTCCCTACAGAGGTAATTTCACTTTTTACATATACACATTCTGGTCAAAGAAAGCACTGTAAATACCAGAAAGAAATGTTGGGGCTCCAATCTGGTATGCCTCATTTAACTTTTTCAGCAAAAAGTAATGAAAAAGGGCTGCTATGTGCACCAATACAAGTACTCAAACAATTAAATAGAAAGTTGTCAGGCTAGGCAATCGTTTGGTTCTGGTCAGGATGAAAGGAGCTCTATCCTGCGGTGTGCTCTGTTCCAGACTAAACCAGGATTGAGTTAGATGCCATCACTGGGCATCTTCTCTGTACTGCGGAAGGAACGAAAGAGGAGAATGTTAGCATGTGTGTCCCCTCTCATGCTGGAGTGGTAATACCTACCTTAGATTAGCCCGGAGAGTAATCTACAGATGTGCATGCATGGCAATGAATACACACACACTATGGTTCTGAACATACGTACACCAGAATGACTAAAATTGAATGACTATTGACAGCAGCAGTTCTCTGTTATCTAAGCTTAATGTATCTGATGTGTGTTTGGAGGGGTTGTTGTTTGGTTTTATTATAATAGATATAGATAAATAGAAGATATATATATATTTCTTCACGTGGAAGTGTGTGTCTGTCCACCCTGGACGTGAGAGTTGAAGTCGGGCTAAGGGCTCCACCTCCGAGGATACACAAACGAGGCCAGCGCATAGGCAAAATGAAACCTCCATAGAAAGACAGTCGCTTAGCCACTAATGCACAAATAATGCAAGTACATCGACAAAACGAAACCTCCTAGGAGAGAGATGCCGAGAGTATCAGTCTCTACATTTCAATTTTTTTTTTTTCCTGACAATTTCAATAGTTTCTAGAACCCCATGCTTTTTACAGCATGGGCTTATGCAGCTAGTATATGTATGTATGTGTATATATATAT
>JANRMT010062834.1:28249810-28263614 GCA_026402145.1 Polypterus bichir lapradei | reverse complement strand
TCATTGGTCAGGTCAGATATTTGTTGTCAGTTGATTAAACCATATCTCCAAGTGAGAAAGGCACTGTAGCACACATACATACACACACAGATTAAATATATTCTTGTTTATTTAAAAGCACATTTAAAGAGAACGACTCAGAACTGGAAAATCTTCTTTGAAAATATTAATCACAGAAAAGTTATAAAATGTCTAAAATAACAGTTTAGGATTCTATGTTATAACTCACTAGTCATCAAAAGAAATGTATGTTTTAAAATTGGCATAAGATAGGGGAGTTAAAATATTCTACAAGATTTAAACTTTACTAATATTTTGTAATATTCAGAGACAAAGATTTCTGTGGACAGTTCAACTTGTGTACAAGACTTGTGTGCGTAATTGTAAAATGTTCATGAGCCCATGGGGGATCAAGAAAGGTCACAGAGAGCTAGTAAACAGTAACAAGACCACAAGTTTCCTAGGTGGTGGCATCTAGCCCCAAAACATAAAAGCTAAGAGCATACTTCCCAGTTAAGGGTGTAGTTGCAGGTGACTGACTACAAGAAGGGAAATGTGTTACATCTTAGCATAGCGTGCAGGCTGCCTTCAACATCAATCCAGACCATGCAGGAATCTGGATACAGGTAGAGCAAGGTACCACTTAAAGGATATTTGGTCTAGATATTCTGTCATCATTATAGGTCATCCAGAGTGACTTCATATAGGAGTTTATTGCTTTTATTTCAGAAAGACTAAAAATGAGTCTATAGATGGGAAAAGAGGTGGTGAGAATCTTCATTGACAAAGGAAAAATAATGAAGGACATCAGAAATAAAGACTGACAGATGAAAAATGTCAAAGCAGGGCTTTAATGTGTGTACCATGCTTTGTAGAGATTTACTGCACAAACTTCTCCTTGTCTTTGCCATACTAATAGTGCACTTATTCTGCAAACATTTGCAGTGGGATTATCCATCCATCCATCCATTGTCCAACCTGCTATATCCTAACACAGGGTCACGGGGGTCTACTGGAGCCAATCCCCCAATCCCAGCCAACACAGGGCACAAGGCAGGAACAAATCCGTGGGCAGGGTGCTAGCCCACCGCAGGTGGGATTATCAAATGGGCTATATATATATAAATGAGAAGGATTAGCCACTGCCCATTTGTTCCATCATACAATACAGTAAATAATTAATAAAGAGCATCAATTGGGTGCCCACTGTACTACACCCACATTAGATCTTAGTCTTGCTTTTGTACAAAGGAAAATCTAACAGTAGTCAGGGTAGTGCCAGAAAATGTAAGTCAAATATATATAGGAGAAAAAAATTGGTCAGCTACCTTCACAAATGAATAACATTCTTATGGAAGTATCACACATAATAAGGTGGTCAAGAATGGACTTTCTTGAGTTTTGTATGATATTAAGGTTAACGATGCTTAGTTAGAGCTCATATAGTGTATTTCATTATGGACACAGTTTAGTTTAAGTATCTATTATAACTAGCTTTTAACAGTGTGCGTGTTGTTAAAATGTATTATACATCTTTTCCATGTGATATTAAATAAATTTAAAACCTTATATACCTTTTAAAATAAAGAAAAATGGCAGTAACATATTTCAGGGAACATTATCTTTATTGGAAATTTACTTTTGGTAAAAGTATACTTGATAACATATTTATAGACTGTTGATATCCTGATTACAATATAATGAATACTTAAAGTTACAACTGTATATTTACATCAAATCGCCCAACACCATCACCCCTTTTTTTTTGTTTTTTATACAATTGCAACACAGGAAAATGAAGTCATCTGAGTTATACATACTGATCAAATCATGGGATTTGAATGGGCTGCACTGAAATTTACAGTCCAAATTTACTATACATTATGAATGCACAGAAGCTGGATTATTTGCTGTCTTTTTACTGATTGGCAACCAATGACAAGTTCCTCCTTACATTTTCTGATGGTATTAAGTCAATTACAGGGTTGCACAGAGCTAGCATTGGATGCAAGGCAGGAAGCAGCCATGAGAGGTAATCCCATCCATTGCTTGTGCACACTTGTGCAAAGACTGTCGATTAGCTGCATACCAGTCAGTTTAGAGTTGACTATTAACCTAAAACAAGGAAGTACATGCAGATGCCATACCAAAGAGGATGAAACCTAGGTCTCTGGAACTGAAAGACAGCAACAGCAACTATGAAGCAACCAAATTCAAATTCATGGCTTACATTGGTTATGGTTACAAATATTAGAATGTTGAGCTTAATTTTTTGCTTTACACTCATTGTGGTGTGTGTTCAGACCAAAGTGTCTAAGTGTGTGTGTATGTTTATTTGTTTATATGCTTACATACTTATCTAACTGATTATGTATTTATTTTTAAAGAGATTCTGTAAAAAGCAATATTTTCCCCGGGAACAAAAAAAAACTTTTATCTAAAAATAGTTCTATTAGAAATTTAATTTGCTATATAACCAAAGTCTTTTCTGTTTTTTTAGTGAAATAAAGAGTGTAGTGAATATTAAATTACAATGCACAGATGCTTGTATATGATATACATAATGCAGTTAAAAATGTTTGACTGAAATCAATGGAAATAATGAAAGAATATGAGGAAATAACTACAATGATTTTCATAATGAATTTGGTCCAGATGCACTCGCTATATCCACCTCAGGTGGCTGAAATGCACTGTTTTCCTATCAAATGCAGAATCATATACTCTATATAGCTTATAAAGCTGTCACCACCAACACCCCAGAACATCTATTTTTGGTGTTTCGTCATAGAAACATATACAGTAAAATATAAAAGATCTTCTCACTAGCCCAAATACTTGTTATAAAACAATTGTGGCTCCTGTTCTATGAAACTCTCATCTCTTTTCACCATGTTTTATTATGCTATAACTCCTTTATGTTTCATTGACTGCTTATTTTCCACAGTGTCATATTCAAGAATAAGTTACATAATGTGAAAAATAAAGAATGCATATTTGTCAGACTTAACATTACACCATTCAAATTAGTATTTTATTAAAATTCTTAACTAAAATATAATAAGTTCATTTATTCATTTTTTAAACTTACTTGTTCCATTATAAGGTGGCAGATAACATCATTTTAATCTGGCAACACAAGTTTCATGCAGAACACCAGCCCTGCATGGAACATCCATCTATAATCACACACACACACATACATTCACACCCATTTTGCATCAATGACTGTACAGTGCATATTAATTGTACAATTGTAACTTACTGGAAAAATATATATTATACCATATGCAAATTCAGGAAGAGTGATTTTTGTTTTCTTGTTTGTGAGGTTTTCAAACACACTTTATTGTTTTTACTGGTATAGTCAGTGTAAAGAGTGAATTATTTTTTTCTTCAAAATTTTTTTCATTTGTGCCATAATTTCTTCAGTTTTCAGGCTGTATATTACAGGATTCAGCAGGGGAGGAAGGGTTGCTGATAACGTCATATTAAGAATTCTGATGTCTGTATCTATGTACAGGGTTGCCCACACTAAAACATAGATTACCAACAACGGTAAATAAAAAATTGCAACTAACATTAAATGGGCTGTGCATGTTTTGAACGCTTTCCATTGTGCTTCAGCAGAGACTATCTTTGCCACAGTATAGATGATGCAAATATATGATGCGACAATAAAAGACAAGGGAAGAAAAATAATTGCAATAACAAAGAAGCCTGATGTTACAATGCTTGCGTAAATATTGTTGCATGCTAAGTTATACACTGGGCCGTAATCACAAAAGTGACTGTTGATAATGGTGGATTTGCAGAATGACAATTGTGTAATGAAACTCACTCCCATGGCCACCAGCACAAAGGCAGTTGACCAAGAAACAAGTATAATTAAAACCATCCGAGCATTTGTATTAATTGTATTAGACCGAAGTGGAAAGCATATAGCAATTAACCTGTCGTATGCAAGGATTGCTAGAGTGAATGACTCAGTTGCAGAGAAATAATGTACAAAAAACATCTGAGTTAAACAACTTTCATACACAATAAATTTAGATTTCATAAGAAATGCATCCACACATTTGGGAATAATGGCAGTACTGCAGCCAATATCTGTGATAGATAAGGCAAATATTGCAATGTACTTTGGCGTGTGAAGACACTCTACCCATAAAATAATTGATAACAGCATGATGTTTGCTAAAAGAGTCAGAATATAAAGCAGAGACAAAATGGTATAATAATAAGTGGTGTATTGTGCCAAGTTGAATCCCCTGATGTAAAATCCTTGAGGTCTAACAAATGCACTGCTGTTCACTGTTGCTGTTGTTGATGTAACTTGATAATTCATCCTGTAGTCTTCTAAATTAATTTGTTTAAATCTGTTAAAAAGGCATATGGAATACAATTATTTTTGAGATTTACAGATATGGCCAAGATAATTAAATCCATTCTTTGTACAAAATGTTCTACTAGTATGAAAAAGTAAACTGTTAAATAAGTTAAATTAAACAAGGTTTTATGTCAAGTGAACTTTAAAATCCTATCTATCCATCATCTTTCAAATCAGATTATTCGAATTATGCAATCATGGGGTGATCAGGCACAAGGCAAAAGACCACTCTGGATGAGGTGCCAATACATTGCATTAAACATTCATGCACGGACCAACAATCATCCACACCTAAAAATGCAGAGTGTCTAATCAACCTCATATAACAAAATTTAGGAAGGAAAATCAATATTTCTGAATAAAAACACATACATAGGGAGCTGAGCATGCTAAAAGTCATGCAGAATACATGCATCTTCCTTTAAAATCCTCTTGTGAAAAATGAATTTGGTCAGGTCTATAACATATAAATGTCACAAATACTACACAATAAGAAAAAGAAAATAATAAATAGCATGCCAAACACATATTTCTATGCAATAATACAATGTAAAGCACATTTATATATTGGTTTTGTGAAAAAACAAAAGGAATATGCAAGGAAACCACTCATTGTCCTCCAATCCTTGCTAACCTTTAAAGTGAGACAGAACAGCATCCATAAACCAACCTTAAGTGATTTGTTTGGCGCATTGCTTTTAATTCTAACTATATTGCTTGTGTCAGTAGAAATTACAATCTATTTGTATCTGTAGCCTCCCAGTAGATCTCATTAAAGTTCAAAATTCTCCATGGACATTTTCATTCAACATAAATTTACATTTTTTTAAATTTTATACTTTCAGGTAATACAAGTGCCATGTAATTCAAACTTAATGGTTAAACTTAAAATACTTGCGGTTTAATAAGACTACAAAATTTAGTCAAAATAAATTACAAAATATTATGAAATACAATAATTTTGCTTACTTAAAGAATGATGATGACAGTTAGCATATATAAATTCTAGGATCTTCTCAAGATGTGGAGCAGAGAATGGAGCATAATATTTATTGTTAAAAAAAGCTTATTAAAATACAAACAGGTTGTTAGTCGAAAAGTAAATATCACTTAGCACATGGGCGTTGAATATGTGCTCTATATTTTGATGTAATCAGGTGAGGAAAGAGTAAAGAAAAACAACATTTGTTAATATAGCAATTTGTTTTTATTAAATTATAATGAAACATACTTATTGGTAGTCTCACTTGTGCAGAAACATTAACAAATTCAGCTAGTATTTAGTACACTGAAGAGGGAATCACAAACCCTATTCAGACAGGGTTAGTTTTACCCTAGAAAGGCAGGGTAAAGTCAGAGGTCGAAGTGGGCCAGAATGTACCAGCATTTCTCCGTTCTTGCCTTATCAGTAGTTAATGTATGCATGCCATCAGTTCAGACTATATTAGCATCTCCAATTTATAATAACAATATATTGTTTCACATATCCAAGGAGGACACCCCTCCACACATTTTTCAATATAAATTGTTCATATCAGCCTGCCTTCAGGCCCCTGAAGGGATACTGCAACCCACCCAAGGGAATCCCCCCAACACCACTGTTATTCAGCATGAACAATGACTGAGTACCGCCAGTTCTTTTTTTCCACTTCAGGCAATGGGTAAAGTAAGTTCCTATTTAATTTTAATCCCATCCGAATTTTATTGACATCTGGTTTTGAATGGAAATAGTTTAACCTGAGGTTATTTTTACTGACTTTTTTGAGAAAGTAAAAGACTCTGAAATCTTTACCAAGACATGGACTAGCAGCCCATAAAAAGTTACTGACATGAGTGATTCAGCTTGGACTAAAATTACAGAGGACCTCTAGTAATAATTACTTTAACATACCTCCTCATTTAAAACTAATCCTGTCCAAACAGGGTTAACACATTACTAAATAAGTCAATAGCAATAAACACCAGTAATCAGTATCAATTATGAGTTAATATCAAATTGAACATATTGTTAAGACTTATGATGAAAGATCACTTTGTAGAATGGTTGCTGGTAAACCCAATGACTTTATTGACGGGAAAGAGTCTGGAGATCCAGTGGTGAACGTTATGCAGCCTGCAACACTATGCAGCATATCCATGAAAGCTCGCACAGACCTCCACTTGCTAGGCAACAGTACACTGATTGCTGTTAGGTAAAATCATCAGTGCCATTGTCAGACGTGTTGGTGTAGTGGACATGGGCTCCTGCTTGTGCAGGACAATGCCTGGCTTCATGTGGCCAGAGTGTATAGGCAGTTCCTGGAGGAAGAAGGCATTGATGCCATTGACTGGCCCTCACGTTCACCATACCTGAATCCAATTGAGAACCTCTGGGACATTATGCAACACTGCATCTGACACAGCCAAGTAGCACCAGAGACTGTCCAGGAGCTCACTGATGCCCTGTTAATTGTCTGGGAGGAGATCCTCCAGGACACCATGCGCTGTCTCATCATGACCATGCCAGTATGTTGTCAGGAGTGCATATAGGCACGTGGGGGCCATACACACTACTAAGTCACATTATGAGTTGCCGTGATGAAATTCACACAAGTTGGATCAACCTGTGATTTCAGTTTTTACACGGTATTACTCAGTACTTTCCATTTGAATATTTTGTTCATCGAGATCTGATATGTGATTTAAGTGTTCCTTTAATTTTTTGTGAGCAATATATATAAAGCTAAATTTCTGTCATTCTGTCTGTTCAAACATCATGTGAAACCACTACATCTATTTGTGCAAAACTTTGCCATTATTTCTAATATGGTCTAACATAGAATATACACTAATCCATTTTTATATTTTCTATGTATAAGTATCTAGAAAAAAAAAAAAACAAGACAACCTTACTAAATGTTGCCATTTTCACAAGTCGTTTGTACCTTTTAATCTTACTATTGTATCACCAGAACACAACATAATATCAACGTGATTTTTACTTCAAAAGATTTAGAAGCGATTTCATAACAAAACATATGTTGACCAGAATAATAATTGAGAATTTTTAAATATGTAAATGTGTAAAAAAAAGACTTTTATGTTTGCCGCTCAATAACTCTTTAACCTTTCGTCATATCAAAAATCTGGTCCGCCTTTTCTGAATGCTTATTTTATGGTGAAGAAAAAAACATCCTGTTCAGTTTTTCTCTAGGGCAAATAATAAGTGAGTAAATTACCCATTTGTGTAAAACCAGTGTTCTATTAATGAGGAAGTCATAAGTGTCATATTAGGTTTTTATTTATTTTATTTATGTAACATGCATTTTATCATACTTCCAGGCAAAGCAAGGTGGAACAGCTAGATTAATCATAAACATCATAATCCAGTACAACCAACAGCTGTAAAGTCCCAAGCAAAGCACTCTCTGTGTGGAGTCTGAGTAAATTAGTCAAAAAATGGGTGAATATGGATCTGTGTTTCTGAACAACTGAACAATATCACGTACCCTGTTGATGGATTTGTGTCCTGTCTAGGGCTGGTTCCCATTTTGCTCCAAATGCTGCCTATTTCTACTCATAATTTAGATTACTTTAGATAAGATAAAATAAATGTTATTAATCCCAAGTGGAAATTTAGATGTATACAGTAGCAGAAATAACAAAAAAAAAAACAATACAAACTCAAATTAGAATTTTTTTTTTTTGCTATGACAATCTTCAAAGGTTTTCAACATTCAAAAACCTCTGAAAAAAAGTAAGACTAAGCTTATATACCACAGAATACTGCATAAAAATGTTTATTAAATTTGTATGCAATGTTTGCATAATAATACAAAAATACTTTTTGCACGCATTGTTAGGCTACAATGGTAAATAGAAAGTACTGAGTTTATTCATTGTTTTTTGTTTCACAGTCGCTCCCCTAGACATATAGGGCTATCATAGAGTAAGCAACTAACCTCAACTGCATGCTTTTATAGTGGGAAAAGAGGATTGCCTGGAGAAAACATGTAAAAAACACAAGATACAGGATACTGGGCTTGATGAACTGAATGGTCTGTTCTCATTTGTCAGATTTCTTTTGTTCTTATAAACATGCAAACTGTGCAAAAAAACTGGACTAAGGATTTGAATCCAGCAACAGAAACACGTATCATTTCCTTATTATTAAACAGTATTTAACTTTCCTCTTCCTTATCATAATTCTTGTAACATGGTTGAGCCTAATTTTACAGTGTAACTAGGAAACAAAATAACTGACATACGAATGATGTTTGAAACAACAGTGGCAATATACACAAAAAGTAAAAATATAAAGTAATAATGAATATTTTGTAATGAACTAAATCCTTTAATATAACAACCCAAGTTGTTATCAACAAAATTCTACTTTCTGCATGGAAAAACTAAAGCAAGACTTGCATAGATGGTCTATCCCTTATCTCACTTTAGTTGGGAGAATTAACATTGTCAAGATGAATATCCTTCCTAAGCTTCTTTTTCTATTTCAAAGCATTCCCATATACACGAACAAATCATTTTTAAGAAGTTTAAATTCAATCCTCATTTCATAACCTCATTTATTTGGAATTCAAAACATCCACGTGTCCCTACAAAGATCTAAGGCAAAAGGTGGCATGACTCTACCTAACTTTCAGTTTTATTACTGGGTGGCTAATACACAAGCTAAAAATACCTGGACATTGACACTAATAGATGAGCACATACAGGCTTGGTCCACAATAGAAACAAAGTCCTGCAGTCCTTTTTTATATTCCTTGCTTTGTACCCCAGTAAATACATGTTATTGTGCTTCATTCACTCAGAATATTGAACCAATGTAGGAAGTAGTTCAAGATACAGAAGCTTTTATCTGTGGCAACTCTGCACGATAACCACCTTTTATCACCCTTTCAAACATACACAGTTTTTAATGTTTGAAAAACATACGGGATTAAATTACTTAGAGATTTGTACATAGTTAACATCTTTGAATCAAACAATTACACTCCAAATGTAACTTTCCATCAACACAATTCTTTCACTAACTCCAAATTAGAAACTTTGCTAAGCAAAATCTGCCCAGTTTTCCTCACCTCACACCTACTTCTATTCTGGAAGAATTATTGATCAGTTTTGAGGATTCAGACAGCAAGTTTTAAAGTTCCTTCCTTTCTAAGATCAGAACAGGAGTGGAAGGCAGCCATGCAGAGAATTCACTCTAGCTCCATATGCATAAAACATACAATTATTCATCTTATTGAGCACATCTGTCTCATTTAAAATTGTCCAAAATGTTTCCTGGGCAAGATCCAACCTGCGAACATTGCAATCAAGCTCCAGCTTCACTGTGCCACATGTTTTGGACATGAACCAAACTAACATCATTCTGGACCAAAATCTTTAAATGCCTTGGTGTCACAGTCTCTCTTAATCCATTAACTGCTCCTAGATGGGCTCAACGCAGAAGGAAGAGGAAGAGTAAATCAAGATTTTGAAAGACATCTGAGATCAATATTACAGTTTTCCAGTCTACCAGGAACACAGTTCTTCGTCTGTACCCATTTTCCAACTTTCCAGATAATTTTAAATGGATAAAGGCTAAGACTGGGAGAATATGAAGAAAAATGCTACACTTTTCAAGGGGTTCACTTGGAAAGAATCACCTGACTATAATGTGGGTCAGAAGGTGTGGCTGTCGGCTCAAGATCTCAAGTTGAGGATTTTGTCCCAAAAATGTCTCCTAAAACATTTGCACTTATAAAATCCTGACTATTATAAAGTGTGCTTTTTCTATCATGTGTACTATTTGAAACTTGTCTTTTCAGTCCGTTTTTTTAGACCAAAGCCTCCTCTTGCTAAGGTTGTTGATGAGGAACATGAATATGAGAACAAAAATATTACTGATTCTAATCGTCTTGGTTACTATGTCCTGTATTAGTCCAATGGCTAGAATACAGATCTGAAAAATTCAGTTTATTTCCTACTAAAGCTATCCATTCTCCCAGAATATTGTTGTATGAATGGGAAGTGAATTTTAAATTGCCCACCCAAGGACAGTCATAATAACATAGGAAGGGAAGAGAGATTTAACTCAATCAATTAATTATCAGATTTGCCTTTGGCAACACCAGTAATGAATACATGAATGAATGAATTAATTAAAGAAGTACACTGGTTACCTGTGTCATTCAGGATTGACTTTAAAATTCTGCTTATGGTTTATAAAGCCTTAAATCTTGCCCCATCTTATATATCGGAATGTTTGACACCTTATATTCCAAATCGTAACCTCAGATCCTCAAATGAGTATCTCCTTAGAATTCCAAGAACAAAACTTAAATGAAGTGGTGAGGGCGGCCTTCTGCTGCTATGCACCTAAAATCTGGAATAGCCTGCCAATAGGAATTTGCCAGGCTAATACAGTGGAACACTTTAAAACACTGCTGAAAACACATTACTTTAACATGGCCTTTTCATAACTTCACTTTAACTTAATCCTGATACTCTGTATGTTCAATTCATCATAATAATTATTCATGGTGGCTGTAAAGTCCGTACTGACCCCTAATCTCTCTTCTGTTTCTTTTTCCGGTTTTCCGCCACCACCACCTACTCAAAGCATCATGATGCTCCAACAATGATGGATCGATTAAAAGCCAGAAGTCTACGTGACCATCATCATCAAGTTCTTCCGTGAGAACCCTAAATCCAAAGAGGACTGTTTCATTTATGTTAGGTAGAATGCCCAGAGGGGACTGGGCAGTCTAATGGTCTGGAATCCCTACAGATTTTATTTTTTTCTCCAGCCATCTGGAGTTTTTTTTTTTTTGTTTTTTCTGTCCACCCTGGCCATTGGACCATACTCTTATTCTATGTTAATTAATGTTGACTTATTTTATTTTCTTACTGTGTCTTTTATTTTTCTATTCGTCATCATGTAAAGCACTTTGAGCTACTTTTTGTATGAAAATGTGCTATATAAATAAATGTTGTTATTTACCTGTAGAGTTCTAATTTATCTTGGGAAGATAAATAGTTTTACATTACCAAGTCTTTAAATATTATGTCTAATGTTGTGTGGATGTTGTTGTCTTGTTGCTGCTCCTGGTTCAAGTGGAGGATCCTTCTTGCATTGGAGTTCCCCTTACTCTTTGGTGCATGATTCTTTGTTTATGATGCTCTGTGATGCTGCCTTCTCAGCTTGCTTTCTGCTGTAAGGCACTTTGTTGTGTCATCTGTAACTTGATAGGCAAAAGTGATTACTCTTTCTGGCATAAGTTTACATGCTGAAATTCCCTTCCAGAAGTAAATTCTATTTCTTAACCTTTTCAGACTACTAGTACTGCATATTTGGCATAGCAGACTGGACCTCAGCTTTCTGGTCACTGTTTCCACAGAATACTCTCAGAAATCTCCTAAAAGATCATTTGGTGTGTGTCTGCCTCAGAGAATGAAGACAGCTATTTTTTAAAAGAAGAAAATCTAACCTTGTGTGGTTAGTTTAATGTGACTTCCAGTTATGAAATCAGGGCCTGCACATTGGTGAGTTATTCTGACCATCTGAGCTGTCATTTCCTTGAATTACAGGCCTTTGTTTTTGCTTGAGTCCATTTTGCTCCTTCTGACTTAAGAATTTTGCAGAGAAGCCTCTGAACAGTACTCAGCACTGACTTGCACCATTGTTTTCAGATGGCATACAAGCAGATCCTGGTACAAGCCAAGTCAGAATATAACAGGCCTCTGTTGTTACATCTTGCCTGAAGAAGGGGCCCGAGTTGCCTCGAAAGCTTACATATTGTAATCTTTTTAGTTAGCCAATAAAAGGTGTCATTTTGCTTAGCTTTTCTCTACATTCATAATGGCTAACACGGTACAACACCCTAGTACTACTAAATTTAATTAAGAAAAGATCAAATTAAGGGAAGAGTATAATTGTTGTTTATTGTAATTGTTTTTATTATAATTTTGCTTAGCTCTTAATAGTAAACTCCCTGTCTTAATGAACTGCCTTTCTTTTTAATGAAAAAGAAGCACAAACAAGACACTTTTGGTGGCCTACTAGCACATTTGCCAAATTTTCATGTATATAGCTTACCACAGCATTATTTTCAGGGAATAACAAGGCTGTTGATAAATACATACAGTGGTGTGAAAAACTATTTGCCCCCTTCCTGATTTCTTATTCTTTTGCATGTTTGTCACACAAAATGTTTCTGATCATCAAACACATTTAACCATTAGTCAAATATAACACAAGTAAACACAAAATTCAGTTTTTAAATGATGGTTTTTATTATTTAGGGAGAAAAAAAAATCCAAACCTGTGTGAAAAAGTAATTGCCCCCTGAACCTAATAACTGGTTGGGCCACCCTTAGCAGCAATAACTGCAATCAAGCGTTTGCGATAACTTGCAATGAGTCTTTTACAGTGCTCTGGAGGAATTTTGGCCCACTCATCTTTGCAGAATTGTTGTAATTCAGCTTTATTTGAGGGTTTTCTAGCATGAACCGCCTTTTTAAGGTCATGCCATAGCATCTCAATTGGATTCAGGTCAGGACTTTGACTAGGCCACTCCAAAGTCTTCATTTTGTTTTTCTTCAGCCATTCAGAGGTGGATTTGCTGGTGTGTTTTGGGTCATTGTCCTGTTGCAGCACCCAAGATCGCTTCAGCTTGAGTTGACGAACAGATGGCCGGACATTCTCCTTCAGGATTTTTTGGTAGACAGTAGAATTCATGGTTCCATCTATCACAGAAAGCCTTCCAGGTCCTGAAGCAGCAAAACAACCCCAGACCATCACACTACCACTACCAGTAGGATTTTACTGTTGGTATGATGTTCTTTTTCAGAAATGCTGTGTTCCTTTTACGCCAGATGTAACGGGACATTTGCCTTCCAAAAAGTTCAACTTTTGTCTCATCAGTCCACAAGGTATTTTCCCAAAAGTCTTGGCAATCATTGAGATGTTTCTTAGCAAAATTGAGACGAGCCCTAATGTTCTTTTTGCTTAACAGTGGTTTGCGTCTTGGAAATCTGCCATGCAGGCCGTTTTTGCCCAGTCTCTTTCTTATGGTGGAGTCGTGAACACTGACCTTAATTGAGGCAAGTGAGGCCTGCAGTTCTTTAGACGTTGTCCTGGGGTCTTTTGTGACCTCTCGGATGAGTCGTCTCTGCGCTCTTGGGGTAATTTTGGTCGGCCGGCCACTCCTGGGAAGGTTCACCACTGTTCCATGTTTTTGCCATTTGTGGATAATGGCTCTCACTGTGGTTCGCTGGAGTCCCAAAGCTTTAGAAATGGCTTTATAACCTTTACCAGACTGATAGATCTCAATTACTTCTGTTCTCATTTGTTCCTGAATTTCTTTGGATCTTGGCATGATGTCTAGCTTTTGAGGTGCTTTTGGTCTACTTCTCTGTGTCAGGCAGCTC
>JANRMT010062834.1:28183973-28229810 GCA_026402145.1 Polypterus bichir lapradei | reverse complement strand
AACTGCAGAATTAACTTGTCGAAGATCTTGAACAAAATGCCATGAACCGTCAGCCTTTTAAACAGGTAAAACAGGGGAGTTGACTGGAGAGTATTTAATTTGAATGATTGCTCCACGTTTCACGAGATCGGAATGTACGGCGGAGATGCCAGCCTCTGCTTCTGGAGACAGAGGACACTGGGCGCGATGCGGGCGGAAGGACGATTTTGGGTAAATCACCAGTGGCTCACAGTGCGCTATCCTTCCATAATCATTTTTTCCCTGGGACCACAGTGCATCGGGAAGTGAGGAAAGCCAAGAGGGAGAGGTGGTTTGCAATGAAAAAGCAGAAAGGGAAGGACGGCACAATGCACGATGTACTAAAAAATCATTTTGAAGCACAACTTTAGTTATCAAATGATCTGAGGTATCAAAAATACCCGGAGCAACGTGCAGCCAATCCGTCCTATCGAAACATTGTTCCACCCATTCCCCAATTTCAACTCAGTGAACGGTGCTAGAATTAGCTAAAGAAAACATGGGGAACTGAATCTCCTAAATAGAAAACGCTTTGTGAATATGTGAAGTGCACTGACAGCAGCAGCTGTGTTGGATGAGGAAAAAAATGCAAGGGATATGGAGGGTCTCTGGGCTCGTACCTGAAGAGAGAAAAGATTCTAACCAAGGTGTGTCCACTTCAGCAGGGAAGTACTGGGCAGTGCAGTGGAGGGTGATGGGGACTTGCAAGTAGGGAAAAAAGACATGAAGGAAAAGAGTGTAGGGAATTAAGGAGAATGGTGTGTGAGGAGATGTTCAGGGTCCAAGCTGCAAAAGAGGGCTTAGTGTGGGGGGTGGTTTGGCACAGGAGTTTAGGAATAGAATAGTAAAACCCTCGTTCGGTTAGAGAAATAGAGAGGGAGAGCTTAGTCATCAGATCCCTTCCTAACAGATTAACAGGGCAGAGCTGATATGACAAAAACTGGGGCATCAAAATGGAACCACTGAATTAAGCTGAACCCGAAGAGGTTTAGACAACAGCAAAACATGAGGTTGTCCAGAAGCAATAAACACAGTCACTGCATCTTTCGAGGCAGACTAGAAAAGCAGTTTCAGTGCCATTCACCAGCAAAGTCAATAAAGGATCTGTGTCCGCATGGCGAGTGAGCAAAGGCAATTGAAGAGAATGGCTGGGGGTCCCTGTGAAAGGAATATCCTCAGGTTCAGGTAAGGAAGGCGGGGGAGGAAGCTGATGTGGGCAATTGCGGCAGAAGTGTCCCATCGTAACAGGCAAGATTTGTAGGTGCTTGATCTGAGGGGAGAGGCGGCTGAGCAGTCGAAGAATTCGGATTAGGGAGTAAAAATCCACGACCTCTCCCCCGGCCTTGCCCCTGTCCTCGGAAAAATCCACGTCCTCCACGTCCTCGACCCCTGCCTGAGGCAGCTCCACCTGCATAATAATTCATTTGTGCCGCGATTAACTTGGTCTGAGTGTCTGACTCTTTTTGTTTAGTCTGTCGTTCAGCATGCTCCACGTGTCTTTAAACTTCATCAAAAGTGGCACTTTCCCATCCAAATACAGGACATGTGTACTTTATTTTGGATATCACTTCTGAGTCCTGACACAAAAGGAGGAACTGCTGCCTTGGCACGGTTGTCTGGGCTGTCTAAGCAAGAAATGGTTTGTCATCAAGTCCTGAATGCGGTGTGCCCATTCATCTACCATCTCATCTTTCTATTGTTTGGCAGCTGAAATAAGGGACCAGTCGGTGCCCTTTTTATATTTTGCAGCTATTGCAGTTTTCACGGGTTCCCATTGGGCAAGGAAAGGACCCTCATTATTTTGTCCACGAGGCAATGCCTCATTCCACTGTCACTGTTCTCCATTATGCTGCCCATGATTGACAGTAGCCCAAGTAATGCCCATCTTTCTGTGTAGCACCTGGGTCCATTCAGCTGCACTGGGTTTATATATGTTGTCTAGTTGCTGCACCTGTTCCACAAACTTCAACCCATCGACTACCTTAAGATCAGGCACTTCGGACACTACATCTTTCAGCTCTTGAATATCTCAGTTACAATGTATCATTACATTAGTGGGGTTATCATTTCCTGGGGGTTGTGTGGGATCGTGTTGGGGGTTAGGGACCTCAATTAAAGGGCATGAAAATGTGGGTGCTAAAGGTTTAGGGGACTTAAATGGGGTAAAGTTTTCAGGGGACTTATCTCGGAGGGTCTTGCTTCTAGTACGTTGTGAAATGGAGGGCTTTTTGTGTGAGTTAGAACAGCCTCCCATAGCCCCTAACAAGTGGCCGTCAGTCTCATTATCCGGATGTGTAAGTGAGGAGGGGTCGCACTGATATTGTTCATCATAGAAATCATCAGTAACTGGGGCATCGGTAACCACAGGAGCTGTTGGGGTAAGGGGTGAAAGAGGCGGTGGAAGGGGTTGTGGGTAAAGTGCTGGGGAAGAAAGCACAGGATATAAAGGGTCTTTTTTATCACTCCTTTTCCTCCTTCCTTCAGAATGGGGTCCCGAATCAGCCTGCACTTTCTGTAAAGCTATAAGCAGCTCTTCCTTTTCCTTTCTATTCTTAAGTTCAGCAACTAAAAGCTCATTCCGTTTCTGTGCTGCTTCCAACGTACGGTTTTTAATAACCAATTCCCATCTGTCATACATATCCATCCGATAAGGACCTCCATTACAACAACCCTGTGTATTTCTGCACAGTATTTTTCTAATGTCCTGTATCTCATTCATATCTCCGGTTCCTTCCACTACGCCATCTACCTGCACTGTCCTTATTCCACTTTCTACATGCCTTTTTAAAATCTAATCCTGTCTTCTTTTCAATGAGCTTTCTAAGGGACCCGCCTTTCGATCCCGACAGCGCACTAGGAGCCTGGCGATCCCCCGGAAATAATCCTTTTAACGTTAGGTTTTTAGGACTCAGGGGGGACTGTTTGACTGGCTTGCTGATTGTTTTTTCCCATAGTAAGCGGCAGGATCTCAGCAGAAAATGACTCAGCCCTCGATAAACCCCGTTCCACCCGCCGTCCGCTTCTATCCCCGGATTACAGCTTCAGGTGACTTCATGTCCGTTTATTCGCATCAGCAGAATCCTACATCAATACACCCTGTGGAGTCCGGGATGTGGAGGTTTTTACCCCGATCCCTTCATCAGACGGTTTGTATGAGTCAATCTGCCAGGGTATTGTCTCCGTCACCTTAGCAACCCGTTGAGACAAGAGTATGACCAGACAGTGGATGAAAAACTCGACCTCCCGTTTATTTAGACACACATTCTCTAAATACGCCCTTTCACCCCCATTCCTCTAATTATTATAGGAGCGTGCCACTCGCCCCTTTCTAATACACTTCACAGGGGTGACTAGCAAACATTCACACTGTGCCGTTTTCCGTAGGGTCCCAAAGTCACCTTCCGTGAGTCCTTAGAACCCTCCTATGGGTCTGATACAGTATGCTCTCTTATTCTTTATTTTGCATATGCTTTTATTCTTTTTCTTTCTATATTCGTATTACTTCTAGCACACCAGTCAAACTCAACTAACAGGAATCCCCCGATCTACTCACCATGACTCCATCCACCTGCCTGGAAATGCCCGTCAAGTCGTGCCTCGTATCGGCTAGGAGGAGGTCAGGGACTCCCCACGCAGGAAACGCCCAAGGCAGGCCAATCCTACATTTACCGAAGCTGGACCCGACCCGGAATCGGCTCCACCACGGTCCTCTGGACGATCCTGCACGAGGAGCCATCTGCCGTCTCCTGCCCCACGTTGGGTGCCAAAACTGTGGACAAAAACTCAGACAAGACAGCAGGTGCGGTTATAAAGCAGCTTTATTTTTCAGAGTCACGCTGAGAAGAGTTTCAGAAAAGCAGACAATCAAATATACATGACAGCGTCAGGGCTCTTCTGAACCCCGTCTGTTGGGTGGGGTCCCGTTTTATACCCCTGGAATGCGTGATTTAATATCATTATAAAATGCAACAGTCACCATATTTATTATACACAATCCTTGAGCCCATTTAATGTCAATTGTAAAACTTGATTTCTTGGCCCCTTTTGTTATGGCGTTCAGATGTAAGCTAAGGGAAAACGTGATAAGGCAGACTCATGTGTGGAATGCTCAGACCTTGAGTCCTTTGCACAAATATTTTTCTGTTTGCTAAAACAAAGCATGCTATTACATGGTTTTGTAAAGCTTACTTCTCAGATATGAATTAGTACAAGGGAACGAAGAGAACATTCGTCTTCCACAGTAGAAACACCTGAAGGTTTCTCCATGTCTGAGCTCATTTAAAGCAGATTGAGGCAAAATGGAAAACTGTCCTGTGGTCTGATAAATCAAAAATTTTTTTGGAAATCATGGATGCTGCATCCTTCTGACTAAAGAGGAGAAGGACCATCCAGCTTGTTATCAGCGCACAATTCAAAAACCAGCCTCCAAGATGGCATGGTGGTGCGTTAGTGCATATGGCACAGGTAGCTTGCACATCTGGGAAGGCACAATTTAATGCAGAATGATATATATACAATCGTGGACAAAATTTTTAAGAATGAAACAAATATTAATTTTCACAAAGTTTTCTGTCTCAGTTTTTATGATGGCAATTTGCATATACTCCAGAATGTTATGAGCAGTGATCAGATGAATTGCAATTAATTGCAAAGTCCCTCTTTGCCATGAAAATTAACTTAATCCCAAAAAACTCATTTCCACTGCTGTTGTGATGAAGGTTTCAGGGGCCCCAAGAAAATATAGCAAGCACTAGGACTGTCTCCTAAATTTCATTCAGCTGTGGGATTGGGGCACCACCAATGCAGAGCTTGCTCAGGAATGGCAGCAGGCAGGTGTGAGTTTATTTGTATGCAAAATGAGGCAAAGACTTTTGGAGGATGGCCTGGTGTCAAGAAGGGCAGCAAAGAAGTCACTTCTCTCCAAGAAAAACATCAGGGACAGACTGATATTTTGCAAAGGGTACAGAGATTGGACTGCTGAGGACTGGGGTAAAGTCATTTTCTCTGATAAATCCCCTTTCTGATTGTTTGGGGCATCCAGAAAATAGATTGTCCGGAGAAGAAAAGTTCTGTCCTGTGTCATGCTAACAGCAAAGCATCCGGAGACCATTCATATATGTGGTTGTTTCTCAGCTATGAGAATGGGCTCACTCACAATTTTGACTAAGAACACAGCCATGAACAAAGAATGATACCAAATCATCCTCCAAGAGCAACTTCTCCCAAGCACCCAAGAACAGTTTGGTGAGAGACAGTGCATTGCATGATGGAACACCGTGCCATAAGGCAAAAGTGATAACTAAGTGGCTCAGGGAAAAAAACATTGACGTTTTGGGTCCATGGCCAGAAAACTCCCCAAACCTTAATCCCATTGAGAACCTGTGGTCAATCCTCAAGAGGTGGGTGGACAAACAAAAAATCCACAAATTCTGACAAACTCAAATCACTGATTATGCAACAATGGGCTGCCATCAGTCCGGATTTGGTCCAGAAGTTGATTGACAGCATGCCAGGGTGAATTGCAGTGGTCTTGAAATAGAAGGGACAACACTGGAAATATTGACTCTGCGCATAAACTTAATGTACTTGTCAATAAAATCCTTTGAAACATATGAAATGCTTGATATTATACATCAGTTAACCATAGAAACCTCTGACAAAAGATCTAAAAACACTGAAGCAGCAAACTTTCTGAAAACCAGTATTTGGATCATTCTCAAAACTTTTGGCCATGACTGCAGATTTGGAGAAACATATGCTTCTATCCAGATGATGTCTTTTTAAGGGGGGCCTTGATAATTTCAGTGAGACAATGCCAAACTGTATTCTGCACATATTACCACAGCATTGGTCCAAAATTAAATAGTCCAGGTGCTAAACTGGCCTGCCTGAAGACCAGATGTGTCATTCATTGAAAACATGTGTCCCATTATGACAAAAAAAAAATTGAATAGCTAAAATTCTGTATCATTAAAAAATCAGATATTTCTCTTTTAAAACTACAGCAATTGGTCTCCTCAGTTCCCAAACATTTATAGAATGTTGTTAAAGGTAGAGGCAATGCAAAACAGTGAACTGTAAATAAGACCCCATCCCAATTTTTTGAAATGTTTTGCTTGCATTGCTCTACATCAGAGTGACAGTGAGGGATGCCATTCAGGACAGTGTCAACAATAAATGATCTGTTTCCTTCATCCTTTAGTATATGTCACAAATTACTGTCCACAGGTGTATTTATACTTTTGGTACACTGTTCACATTTAAAGCAGAGATTTTGTTAGGGATATCTAAACATTATTTTATGTTAAATATGCTAAACTACACACAAGCTACATATATTTAATAGTTTCTAAAGTAGAATAATACAAATGCTGAATGTCTTCATATAGCTTGTTTCTGCTTTGCGGAAAAGGGAATAAAGGCTTCCCTTAAGGATTATGTGAAAATGAATATTTACCACTTTTATGAATATATTTGGCATCTCATTAGAAATGTTTTCAACCTCATATAAAATAACTCTTCAAAGACTCAGACTCTGTTGAAGACATACAGGAGCTGCTGAATACAGAGAAATGATGATGCGCTGGTTGTAAAGAACAAGCTATTGATAGTTTATCAGCACATTTTCTTTGGGTAATTATGATTTACATCCTTAATATTTTAGAATGCTAACATCACTTTTAACATATCAGATGTATACATTTATTCATCAGTTTCCATAACCTCCTTTATGCATTATTGTTTTAGTTTCTAATCAATATACTGTATTACTCCATTACACTGAAAAAGTATAACATTAATGTTGTTCATTCAATGTAAATTTTCTCTTTCAAGCAACTTAAGATTAGTCATTTAGTGTTGTAGCTTGAAATATTTGGTTTCAGATCTCAATCAAAGTACAAAAAAATGTTTGTACCAAAGTAAGTTATGGTGGAGGAAATAAACATAAAAATCCTATTTCAGTTAACTTAATATTTTAGGTTGTTCGTGTGCTGTGTGGGAGGGGTGTTTGTATTTTCTTCTGGTCGAACTTTCCAGCGTGCTGGCTTTCCAACTGCTAAAAAAGAAGAACACTTTCCCGAGTGGAGTGGACGTGCATATACAGGTCTGGTTATTTTCTGCAGCAGACTTTTATAACGGAGGATTTCTGGTAAGTAACCCTGTTTCTCAACTGTTAATTTTAAGTATAAGAACTCGTAATAAAACATACTTTCAAGAAAGCTGTAGAAACGTTTAATAATTTTTTGTTGTATATTTAAGATTTACACTGCAAAATGCTTGTGTATTTGCACTAGATTTTTAAATAAATGTAAAAATTACAGCATTGGAATGTGTTATGTTCATAATATTTCTAATAGCATAAAAACAGGTTACGAACAATAAACCATTTTAAATTGTAACAACTCAAAAAATAGATTTACTTCAGTATAAAACAAGTGAATTACACCCAATCACTCTAAATGATTTGCCTCAACTTAAAAATTGTGGGTTCAATAAGATAAAAAGAATTATATTGGTTCAAAATGAAAATATTAAGTGTGAATCATTACCTTAATTATTTTAAGTTGAATGGAGGTTATACTTTTTCAGTGTACATATACAAACAGCTTTAAATGCTTTTATGTTTATTTGAATATTGTGACTTATTTTTAAAATGAATGTAATTTGATTTCATTATTCTGCACCTTTTTTATAGTCACTTGAAATAAAAGCAAGACTCTTATCTCCGATGAATTTCCAAGGTACAATAAGTCTGGCAAATAACACATTGATGCACCCAGAAATGTTTTACATAAGCGGTTTTTATGACATGCCCTTTGCAAACTATTTTTATATGTTCTTGCTGGTTCTCTACATTTTTACTGTGTTTTTTAATGGTTTTGTTATTTTGTTAATATATTTGGAGCAAACGTTTCATAATCCTAAGTACATTGCTTTTTGTCACTTAGCCTTAGTTGATTTATGTACAACTACTTCCCTCACTCCTAAACTAATAGATACTTTTCTGTTCAACTCCAGTTTTATCACATATAATGCATGTCTAGCTAACATGTTTTTTGTTCATTTCTTTACTTCAGTGCAGTCACTTTCCCTTGTAATGTTAGCTTACGACCGATTTATTGCTATATGTTTACCTTTACATTATCACAGCATTAATACCAACAGCAGGATGATGTTAATTATACTCTCATTTTGGCTGCTAACAGGGGGCACGTCATCTATAAGTGTTCTCCTAATTACAAGACTTAGCTTCTGCAGGTCCACAGTGGTGAACAGTTATTTTTGTGATAATGGACCAGTTTTCCGCTTAGCCTGTAATGATGTTTACCCAAATCTCATAATGGGCTTTATAAGTATAGCATTGTTTCTTTTTATGCCACTGATGATCATTCTGATTTCATACATTGCCATTGGAATCACACTGTTAAAAATTGCAACAGCAGAAGAAAGGCACAAAGCATTAAAAACATGTACCTCGCACATCATGCTGGTGGCAATGTATTACCTTCCACTGGCTTATACGTATTTTGCAGGACAGTTTGCCAGTATCAGTTACAATACTAGAATTGTAAATAACACACTGTGTACAACAGTTCCACCAATGATGAACCCTGTAATTTATACACTAAAAACCGAAGAGATGATGGATTTATTAAAACAAGTGTTACGAAAGAAGAAATTAAAGACTAGAAGGAGTAATAAATAAATAATTTCTACATAGTTTGTTGCATTATTGCATGAATATACTGCAAGGTACACATCATAGAAAAGTACTATCCACCAGCTTACTGAACCTAAAGCAATTGAAGCAATGTTGTAATTTCTAGTGTATGGCTGTGATAATAAATGTTTTTTTTAAATCTATTTAATTCCTACTTTTGTTAAATGTTACAAGTCATACCCTGATTACTTCAGTACAGCCAAATATTTTATCATGCTTATTATTATTGCTTTTCTATTTTTAATGCTTGATTAAATAAATTGTTAATAATTTTGTGTCTTTTTCATGCTGCAAATGGGATTCACTAATTGCATAAAAAATGTCAACTGTTTGTTAAAGACTTAAAAGTAATTGGAAAAATAGATGCTTTTGTCTCATTTTCTTGAGTGAGTGATTTGCACATTTTCTTTAGGTAAAAATTATACATCAAAGAAAATGAATATTTGGAATAATTATTTTGACTGATTCCACAATGAATGTTTAAATGAAGCTACAAACAATACACTGTACATACTGTACACAGATTTCCACAGCTTGAATGTTAAGGAAGGTTCTACCCCCTTTTTTCCATATTTGTACATTTCAAAATATGAAAAAAGGAAGGTTAATGCAAGGTTTAGCAAATCCGGGTGTTATATTTTGTTATATATGATTTTTCTGCTTAAGGTAAAACTGTCAGTTTTTATAAAATTAAATGTTGTCTTGTGATAACAGATAAATGGGTAGCAATTACTAATAATTCCATGTAAAAACGTTTAGAAACCTGGGCAATGGATGAATATTTTTAGGTTCTGCAAAAAGGTTTTACAAGTAATGAATAAGTGATATTTAAAGATTTAAAAGTCTATAAATCCATTCAATGTTAAAAGTCATGCAGAAACATTAACTAGCCAGTTTTCTGAACAACAGTAGAAAGTTGTATATGATAAATAAAAATAGTGTAACTGGTCTTCAATCAACACATAAATGAAGTCATAAATCCATTACATATTACTAAACCATTTCCTAAAATGAATATTGTGTTACTCATTGGTAACAATGCTTTATTAGCCATTTGTTAAATCTTTTATAAATGTTTTAAAAACACATGATATGTGAATTATTATGCAATGGAATTTAATATCTATTTGAGTGTACATGAACTAATAATCACTTCAGCATTATTTAATGTTAATGCTTTGTTAATAAATGTTATTATGTAGTGTGACAGAGTAATGTATATCATTGAAACAATAATAGGTTTTGATGCCAGAATTTAAATAATTAACAATAGCAGCTCCGGTTAACCTACCATTGTTTTAACCAGTGTTTCCCAAATTCAGTCCTGGGGTCCCACTGTGGCTGCAGGTTTTTGTTCCAACCAGCTGCCTAATTAGTGACAACACCTGATAACACTCATCTCATTTAATTAGCTGGTATTTTCTTTTCTTTTATTTGACATTCAGAAAAGCACAGCAGCATGATTTTTACATTTATGGCATTTATAAATATTTCTGCTTTTGCTCTAGATTTAAATGCTTAATTCTCTTTTGTTGATTTCATTATACTTTGCCCTTTCTCTGTGCAGTTTTTCCCCCTTCGTTGTATCTTATAAATTTACAATTAAAAACGAGCATAGCAGACACCCAGGCAAACAACACTGAATAATCAAAGGCTGCAACTACTTTAGAGTCAGACCCACTAATTAGTAAATAAAGGATTAATCAAACAATTGGAACACCTAGAAAAGTAGAATTAAAATCAAGATGATAATATTCCTATATAACTGTTTGGCAGATTTTAATATATTTTTTTTTAGCAAACTTAGTTTTCTAATTTCTATATTGTTCCCTAAACACAGAAATTGGGAAATATCAGTTCACTTAATTAGCCCAGGAGTTCAATTAAAAACAGAAGCTGGTTGGAACAAAAACCTGCAGCGACAGGGAATCCCCAGGACAGAGTTTGGGAAACACTGGTTTAAACAGTAAGACATGACCTAATAAATAAATTATTATTTAATCAAATTCATATCTATTTGAATGTCTGTGAACTAATAATCACTTTAGAATTATTTAATGTTCATTAATGATTTTTTAATAAATGTTATTATGAAGTATGACAGAGAAATGCATATCATAGAACAATAATATGTTTTTCATGCCAGAATGTAAATAATAAAAATTAGAACCACTGGTTAACCTACCATTTCTTAAATAGTAAAAATCATTAATTAAAGTCAGTTCCATTCAGATTATTTTTGTATAGCAAAAATAAAAAGTGAGTGCAGATGCAGAGCACTTTGATATGTTCACAGGGTGAATTACAAATAGTCACTTTACAAATTACTAATTACAGAATGAATACACATAAAGACACAGAATTGTTTAAACAGACAGGAGCCAAAGTTGTGTGAAACTGACTAACATAAATGGAGCCCAACAATATCTGTCCATTAATTAATTGTTAAGTTAGGAATATTAGAAACTGTAAAATGAACATACAGGAGCCATAAAAAGGTTTGGGGCAGCCTTCTGTATACTTGAAGTCTGGCTGCAAATTTGAGAATTGAAAGTACAATAGTACAGGTTTGACTCCACAACAGAACTGCCTGGATGATGTCAGCTTTGAGGGATGGCAGAGGAGTTGACGTCATCAATGCCTGAAGGAATTTTCCATAACTGGTCTGCAGTGGAAAGAGAGAAAGGATTAGTGCACCTTGCCACCCCCTGGTCTGGCGTGGAATTACCCTCATTCGAGCCCTTTGGCTGCCTCCCATGTGCACGTGTGTGACAAAACATAATAATCTGTTTTATTATATGCTGTCACTGAACCTTGACAAATTAATTTTATACTAAATATTTAAGGAGAAGAGCTGTATGAGATTCAAAAACACGTAAAGATTCTGAGTAATAAGAAAGGTAAGAGACACACTTGTCAAATTCATGCCTGATAGTATGGCTGGCCATCAATAACACCCCTGCTGGTATTCTTCTCATTATACGTTTTTACTGCTTAGAGGAAGTGAGGAAATACATGAACTAATGGCTATGTCACGGTTAAATTAGTGAGCAGATAGGAATAACAGCATAAATAAAGTTATTTCAAGTGGTAGAATCCACTTCATATATATGGAAAGAGCAGGATAACCAGTACAAAGCAAACAATTTATAAATCTTATTACAGCATGGTAGCAATTGTAGTCTGATATCAGGAAAATGGAGAATACCATTCACAGAAAATATTCTTAATCTAAAATCTAAGGGGAGTGTGAATCATACCAGCTATTCAAAGAAAAAGAAATAAATAAAATGATGTTTGTCATCTACTTTTGATGTAACAGCATGAAATAGAATATGTACAACATTAAGAAAATTACAAAAACAGAAACAGACCTAGAGGCACTTATTAGCTCTTTTAAATTTGAAATTCATATTCCTATTTTGCGAAAATGTCAGAAATATATTGTTACCAAGACTGTGTTTTCCCTGTAACACTTAAATTGTGAACTTATCAGCACATACAAAAGAGGTCAAGCTGGTTCAACAACACAAGAACATTAACTAGCAACACTCTCATCAGGCTCACAAGGCACGCATAGTTATGCTCTTCCATGAATTTTATCCTCAGAGAAAAACATCCCTACTTTTTACCTTACTGTATCTGAGAAAGAGTTTGTTATTTTTTATGAAATTCCTGTCTGTTACAGACTGACTGCTAAATATCCAGCTATCTCAACAACAGTTTCGATAATCTAACTTTGTTTCTTAAGCACGGGCGGTACCATCAAAAACCCTTAATAGACAATTATGCCAAATACCAGTACATTATGTTTGATCTCCTTGCAATAAAGAAAAAAAAAACAGTTTTAAATTACAATAAATTTCAGTGGTTAGATAATGAAGTTTAGTGAATGTTGTTACTCTCTGATACTGCAACTGAGAAGCTTATTCATGGTTTTGTCACTTTGCGACTTGAGTATTGCAATGCATTGTTTGGTATCCCTGCTCGGAGTCTAAACAAATTAAAATATGTACAAAATTCAACAGCAAAACTGGTTACCAACTTTAAACCCTGGGAGCATATTAGTCCTCAAGTCAGGTCAGGTCAGGTTGGGAAGCATGCGCTGGTACAGAGCATTGCTGCACCCATGACATGACGAAACAGTTCTGGTTGGCAGTCCCACTCTCCAGAAATGACCCTCTATCTGCCACAGCCAGGTGTTACGTAGGTGTCCCCTTGGCCTGGTCCAGCCACTCGGATCCTCAACAATCCTGTGAGCCGGATCACCCTCTGGGAATTGTGCCACATGGCCATAGTTCCGAAAATGATGCTCCCTTACAATGCAGGCAATATGTCTCATTTGGGACTCCGTGTGAAACTGCTCATTCGACATAAGTCAAACCGGCGGTACCCAAGGATTCTCCAAAGTGACACAGTACTGAAGGAGTCCAGTCTTCATCTTAGGTCACTGGATAGCATCTAGGTCTCACAACCATATAGCAAGACAGGAAGCACCGGGACTCTAAAGACTTAGACCTTCATCCTTTTGCATAGATAATAGGAGCGTTAAACTCCCCTTTCCAGCGACCTCATGAGCCCCCATGCTCTCCCAATCCATTTACTGACTTCATAAGAAGAGTTGCCAGAGATATGAATGTCACTGCCGAGGTAAGTAAACCTTGGGAAAAGGTCAACACTCTCTCCGCAGACACACACACTGCTGATGGCTGTGACTAAGAGGTCATTAGAAGGCCTGAATCTTGGTTTTTATCCAAAAAACTTCCAAGCCCAGACACTCGGACTCTGCGCTCAGTCTCTCGAGTGCCCCGATCAGAGCCTCCATTGACTCAGTGAAGATCACAGCATCGTCAGCAAAGTCAAGATCAGTGAACCTTTTTGGACCCCACGACCTTGCCCAACACCCAGTTCATGCAAGGATTGAACAGAGTAAGAGTAAGATCCCTGGTGAACCCCAGGATGAACTGGGAAAAACACAGAGGTTCTGTCTCCACTCCACACTGCACTCACAGTACAATTGTACAAGCCAGCCATGATATCCAGCAACCTTGAGGGGATCCTGTGAATTCTCAGAATGTCCCACATGCCAGCTTGATCAGCTGAGTCAAAAATTGACAAAGGCTGCAAAGACACTCTGCCATTATTCATGTTTGCACTCCATGAGAACCCTCAGTGCCAGGATGCAGTCAGACTTCTTAGGCGTAAACACCAGACTCCAGGCTCCAGTTGCTGGTAGGTGAGCAAGTTATTACAGATCCTATTGAGGATGACCCTAGCAAGGATCTCACCCAGCACTGAGAGCAGTGCTATCCCCCTGTAGTTGCCACAATCCAGATGATCACCCTTCCCTTTCCAGAATAGGGAAGACAAGTCCCATTTTGCAGTCAGTTGACATGATGCCAGTCTCCCACATGGAAGCAGAAATTACTTGCAAGGTTAGGAGGACAGCCTTACCACCAACCTGGAGAGGTTCACCCTGGATACCACAGATCCATGCAGCCTTCCCTACCATCAGCTGGTTCACCACCTATGCAATCTCAGGGAGATTGGGTGGTTCACAGCTAATTGGAGGATTCAACATCCTAGTCGGAGGATCACCTTGTACTGGGTATGACATTAAACTGCATCTGGCCCTGCAAGTGGTCCTCCATCTTGCAGGGAAATCATGGGTGTTGGTGGCAGGATTGGCACTCCAGCCACCGTTAAAAAAAACATGTAGCTATGAGACGACAGAAATGACTCCTTTCTGTTCTCTGTGGGAGTAGCTCTGCTGCAGCTGCCCATAGGAAGGCTGCTTGCATTATGAAGGGGATGAGGGAAAGCCCTCAGGAGCCCCATCCTGGAAGAGTCAAAACTGTCAGAGAGCCAATGGGGTCAGGCCTGTCAGGGATCAGAACTGGTGTGGTGCTGAGGCATCGTCAGGCCCATCCAGGTACTGTAGGTGCGTGGAATGTCTTGTCTCTCAAATGGCACTCTCTGAGGTGTGCAGACCTGGGACTGACCAGATCTCTGTAGGTGGATACACCTTTTATTGGTCTGGTTGCTCTGATTGCTGTCATACTCAGGGAATAGCTGTTGCTGTAGCCGATTGGCTCCTTCTGATGGTGTCCAATGTTTCTTCTTTCAACGACCATATTATGAGACTTAGATTACGGCACTTTCTGGGTACCTTGTCTGTTGTCTCAAGTGTTTGCTCCAATCGTGATGAGTGATGTCTCTGTGAGGGAGACATTTTATTCACAATTTCGCTCAGTAGTTGAAGGCTGCCCGTGAGGCGACACTCCTCTGGTCATGGGTGACTTCAATGCAATACTGTACCAATATATATTACACCATATGCACATTCAGGAAGAGTGATTTTTTTTCTTTTTGTTTGTGAGGTTTTCAAACACACTTTATTGTTTTATTGGTTTAATCAGTGTAAAGAGTGTATTATTTTTTTCTTCAAATTAAAAAAAAAAATTAATGTCAGACATGCATAAAAAATGGGCAACTTCAGAGCTCTGAGTATGTGAGCGCAATGTCTGTAACACTGTCTATTGTCTACTGATGGCTCTTCTTCTACCGCTGGACCAGAAGTTCCACCCTAGACTACATATGAAGCAATTCAAAGCCAGAACACAGCATCTATTTTGGAATCTGTGACCGAATATGACACAACTTCACATCAGAAATGACTCCCTACTTAGTGAAAACCAAGTGGTCATATTCTGCTATAATTATTATAACTTGTTTCCCTTTTTCATTCTTCATTATATAGGATACCCCAACACTTCATCCTCTCTTTTTCATTCTTATTACTAACATACTTAGTGCACACTCTATACAGTATACATTTTCATGCATATGCACCAAAGGATTGTCTTTCGGGCATACCTAAAGTAAGCTGGGTGCTCTGCTTTCCTCTCTACTATATACTGTGATAAAGGTTCCCACAAACTTTGACACACAATTACAGATAAATTGCAGTACACATTTTTCAGGAGTGATTTTTGTGAATTAGGGTGGGATTACAATCAGTACACAAAAAACATATTTTACTTTTTAGCTCTGTAATGCATATGTAAACGTGAGAGAAACTCAAGGGTGTCCATTGAAAAACAGGTTTTAAAGTAACTCAATGTAGTAGAGTTTACCAAAGTTATTTGATAAAATGATTTCTAAAACAGAATTTATGGTATCGAAGACATATTCATATTTGAGTTGAAGCAGTTTCTTTCAAGTATTTTGGTGTTTAATCTTCTGTTGTTTGGGCTGTCATTTTCTTCTTGAATTTTTCACCTACAAATGGATAAGTGCCCTTCAGTGACCCAAAGAATAAACTGAGCTGGATTATTATATACAGTATATCAGTGCTGACTTTGTTGTCCGCATATTTGCATTGGGTGTGACAAGGATGGACAAGATTAGAAATGAGTATGTTAGAGGATCAGCTCAGGTTGGAAGGTTGGGAGACAGAGTCAGAGAGGCGAGATCGTGCTGGTATGGACATGTGCAGAGTAGAGATGCTGGGTATATTGGGAGAAGGATGGAGGTGCAAGGTAAAAGGAAAACAGGAGGGCCTACAAGAAGGTATATGGATGTGGTAAGAGAGGACATGAATTTGGTGGATGTAACGGAGCAAGATGCAGAGGACAGAAAGATATGGAAAAAGACGACCTGCTGTGGCGACCCCTAACGGGAGCAGCTGCAAGATGAAGAAAATGATCAATACTGACTTTGTTTTTTTTTTAATTTATGCAGTAGTTGTCATTGTTACAAATTGAGTTTCTTTTTTATATTAGTAGTATTTAAAACTGAAAGTGGCTTTCTTTTATTACTTTACTTTTTTCCAATTTTTTGAATGCTTTATTAACTTAATACAATAGTTAAGAGATAATCAGTATTTAAGTACATTTCTGTTAAAATTTCTACTGTAAAATCAATAGTAGAGGGAGTAGTAGTGTGGGGACCACATTTAAAAATTGGGGTATCAGAAAGCTGAAAATCAGGCCTTTTCTCTGTCCTAGACAGACAGATCCTATATAGAAAGCTGACCAATAGATGCATGATCTGAAAGAGGTCAAGACCTTTGATCATAAACCAAATTGAAAAAGGACAGCATTAATCACATCATGTCTAGTTGGTGCCAAATATTACTTTCCTCAAGATTAATATATATCTGTTAAGTGATCAATATAGAAGTACACAATATCACTGACTTGCCTGAGACAACTGCCTACATCATTTGATCCTGGAAAAGTTACATCAGTCAACAACTTAATTAATTCAATGTCAATCATTTCTGTTCTAACTTAAACATTACACATTCTTGAACATCAAAATGTGTGGTTTCATTGTGTTCCCTGTGTAGATCTTTTAGGCTCTTGAGATCTGAAATTAGTTTTATAGCTTTTATTCTGCAGGATTATGTTTAATGAGTCTCTATCTTTATTATATACACTGCTCAAAATAATTAAGGGAACACCTAATCATAACAGTTTAACACCAAGTCAATTAAGCTTCAGGTATATCAATTTGTCCAGTTAGGGAGAATAAGAGATTGTGAATCGACTTCTTCTGCTTTGGTGCAAATGAAAGCAACAACAGGTGCACTGCAGAGGCAACAGTAATACACCCACCAAAAGGATAATGGTTTTGCATGTCGTGCACACAGAGAATTTCTCCCTCCATATTCTGCCTGAATGATTCTTCTCTAGTTTTGTATTGTGGTAGAGTCCTTTTCAGTACTGGTAACATGAGTACTGTATATAAAATTATAGTGTATTTAAAATTACACTTCTGCCATTTTGTCTGTTCAAACATCATGTGAACACCACTACATCTACTGTATGTGTGTAAAACTTTCCAATTACGGTATTTCTGATTTAGTCTAACACAGAATATAAATTAATACAATTTTATATTTTCTATGCATAAATATCTAGAAAAAAAGAAAAACTAAGGCAACCTTACTAAAAGCTGCCATTTTCACTAGATTTTTACACCTTTTAATCTTAGTATCATCAGGACACAACATAATATCAATGTGATTTTTATTTCAAAAGATTTAGAAATTACTTCATAACAAAATAGGTGTTTATGTTGACCATAATAATTATAGAGATTTTTTAAATTTGTGTGTTGTAAAAGAACATGATTTTTACATTTGCTGCTCAATAAGTCTTCCACTGATCATATTAAAAATCCATTCAATCTTTTCTGAATGCTTATTTTAAGGTGAACAAAAAATGTTCTATTTAGTTGTTCTGTAGGGCAAATAATAAGTGAGCAAACAACCCACTTATGTAATCCCATGATTGAGTTGGGGTAACAAATCTTTTGAGATGGGGAGGGAGAGGAGGTGGACATTTCATGTGGGTATGAGACAGTTATTTCCACTATTCTATGAATTGTTCTTTGTTGCAGAATTACTTCTGCTTCTCCAGATCCTACACTAAATTTCACAGTTAAATTTCTTCTCTTAAAAAGAGCCTAATAACCTCAGAAGAAATGAATGCTGAATGATGCTAAAAAAGTACACATCTTTCTGTGGTAATGAGGCAGTCATAAGTACTAAATCCGGTTTTTATTTATTTTATTTTATCACTCTTCCAGGCGAAGCCAGTTGGTTATAAACATCACAATGCTCCAGTAAAGTCAACAGCTTTACAGTCCTGAACCATGAACTCTCTGTGTTAAGTTTGAGTAAAATAGTCAAAAAAATGGGTGAACATAGATCATTGTTATTTGTTTCACAGTCACGCACTCAGATAAACAGGGCAATGTTTGATTAACCTCAAATGCATGCTTTTATAGTGGGAAAACTGGTTTACCTGGAAAAAACACGCAAAAAAACCCAACCTGATACATGATAATTGGCTTAATGGACTGAATAGTCTCTTGTCATTTGTCAAATTTCTTATGTTCTAATAAATGTGCAACAAAAGTGGGCTAAGGATTTGAATCCAGCAACAGAAGCAATATCACTATATCACTTCCTAATTAATCTTGTAACATGCTTAAGCCTCATTTTACAGTGTAACAAGGATCTTACTTTAATGTTTCCAAGTCTTTTTCAATAAAAGGTACTTCTATAATAATTCATTCTGGTTAAAGTTGCTACAAATTTTGTGTGCGTATGTGCTGTGGAGCTCGGCCAGGACATAGACAGGCGGACACGTTTAAGTCACCCACAACACTTTTATTTTCCATATTTACAAGTGACACACAAACCCCAAAATTCCCAAAAGTCCAGGCCAACAGTCCAATGCCTCACTTTCTCCAGGCCGCCTCCTTGCCTCTCCAAGACCATGCTTTTCTCCTCGCCCGACTCTAGCCCCCAAATGGAGGGAGGCGGCCCCTTTTATAATCACCCGGATGTGCTCCAGGTGCCTCCCGACAATCTTCCGCCGGCACTCCCCAGTGTGGCGGAAGTGCCAGCAGCGCACCCGGAAGCACTCCAGGTGTCCCCGATCCTCTTCCTCCCAGCACTTCTGGGTGTGGTGGAAGTGCTGAGGTCCAGGGCTCCGTAGGCATTGGGGCACCCCCTGGAGATGACCACGGCCCACTACAGGGTTGAGCTTCAAAGCTCTGTACCCGTGGTCCCCAAAGCCACCAGGGCGGTTGCCCCACGTGGTCTGGGGCAGGCGTAAGCCCTCCTCAGGTTCTCCGGGGTGTCCGTACAGGTTGCCACCCCCAGCCACCTGTGACAGTGTATTCCTTGGGTTTGATAACTTTTATGGTAGAGTACAGTTAACAGCACTTAGTTCATATGCGTAGTATCTTTCTTATACAATCTTTTCATTCAAATTAATGCCTGGTGTCCTCTGCAAATACACATACACAATAAATGTGCAGCCATATTTTACATTATGTAATACAGTATTAAGTCACACCAAGTCACCCCAGCCTAAAGAGAACATAAAAAATAAGACTATTAGTGTTAGAAAATGACTAAACAAATGTGTAATGTTTAATACTTAATCAGTATTAATTTAAAGAGTTTGCATTTAAACTGCTGCAGTTAGATTACACAGCATCTGTTACCTGAATGATCTTTCTTTCGATGCAAAACTGAGAACTTAAAAGCACTGGATAGCTATTTTCACAATGTGATATTTACAATGTTACAATCTTTAATGCTGATTAGTATACGTTTAGGCAATGTAACAAAAAAACTCTTTTGTCAAATGTAAAAACATTTGACTATTAGAGAATGTCAGAACCAGAGGAACTGTTAATCTTGTTTTTCTCATAGTGCCAAAGGCTGCTCTGTGCAGACTGTCCTAAAGATGTATGAATTAGATTAAAAAAGGGGATCTAAAGTGTACTGCAAGTGTGTAAACATTACACCCCTTCCATTGTTGATTCTTAACTTACTTAACCTTACTTTACTTGATGCTTCCTTTGTGAACAATAATTGGATTAAATGGGTCTAGGGTATGGAAGAATAGCTATATAAGGGATGTTCAAAAAGTTTCTGCACTTTTTTAAACTCAATTTATTAAGAATTAAAAAAAAACAATTACATCACTTTTATACATAGTCACCTTCGTTTGCGATGCAATTGTCCCAGCATCATACCAACTTTTTAATGCCCCATTACTACTCCTCCTGCCTTCACAGTTTCCAACAAAAATATAAAAGTGTGGAAACCTTTTGAACGTCCCTTGTACAAATGTTCCCAGTCTCATTAAGCTTATAAACTTTGTCTTCCTTACTTTAGTGTATTAAGAGAAATATGGGCAATCAGAAATTAAACATAAATATGTTTATTGACAATAATGCAGTTTTTAAATTTAAACTCAAAATGTAACAAGCAGGTACATCATTTCTTGATATGCATTAAGTTTCAGAGAAAAAAAACTGATACAGTATTACACACATTTTATTATAAGTGAAAGCTGAACCACCTTCCTTAATGTAATGACCCCTCAATATTTTTTCTATTTTACTTTCTGGTTTTGAAAACATAGCAGTACTAATAGACTTAACTTTTTAACATTATTTGATTATTGTTTATTTTCTTTTGCCTCATTTATTACATATTGGCCTCATTACTTTTTATATCAATAGTTTAAGCAAAAATTAATGACGACAAATTTCTTAACAGATTCTAATTCTAAAATTACACACTGAGCACTTTATAACTTTCACTCAAATAACAGGCTGTTTATATAGCAAGTAATCTTATTAAGGCAGTCACTTTTTTTGTATCCATCCATCCATTTATTTAAAATTATTACCATTAAAAATCTTATTATCAATAAGTAAGAAGTTCAACAAAATTAAAAACAAAGCTTAAATAAATTACATGGTTGCCTTCTGTAAAAGTTAATACTTTACACTTTTTGGCTGTTTCTCCCCAGCCTTAAAACAAAATGAACTGATTGAGTGTGGGATTGTGAAGACATTTATCTCTACATCAGGATGTAAATGTAATCGGTTGCTTTAGATTTTCTCTCTGTAAATCATAAATATAATAAATGGAAACTGATTCACAAGGATTTTTAGATAACAGTAATAATCATTAGCCAGAGACATTCATAATGGGAGCCATTATTTCTTATCAGAATTTTAAACAATTTGAAATCATTGATTGTTTGACCACTAATGTATTAATGATTTGGTTTTTCTCCTTTTAACCAGCTTCCTGATTTGCACCATTATTTCATCTGTTTTTAGAGTGTATACAATAGGATTTAGAAGAGGAGGAAGAGTAGCCGATAAAGTTGTGTTAAGTATTCGGACATCTGTGTCAATAAACTGAGTTGACATTACAGTAAGGTAGGTCCCAAGCAGAGGTAAGTAAAATATTGCCACTAAGATTAAGTGAGCAGTGCAGGTTTTAAATGTTTTCCATTTTCCCTCAGCAGATGCAATCTTCATCACAGCAACTATAATACATGCATATGAAAGTATGATAATAATCAAAGGTATAAAAATAAACCCAAAACTAAAACATGCAGATATAATCATATTTGCAGAAATATCATTACACGCCAGTATATACACTGGCCTATAATCACAAAAATAACTATTTATAACTGTAGATTTGCAGAATGACAGATGTGTGATTAAATTAACTCCAACCACAGTAAGTACAAGAGGAATTGCCCAAGAAATGACTATAATTATTATCATCCTAGTGTTTGTGTTGATTGTATGACAGTGTAATGGAAAACAAATTGAAATGAAGCGGTCATATGCAAGAACGGCAAGAGTAAATGATTCCATTGCAGAAAAATAGTGCACAAAAAACATCTGCACTAAGCAGGATTCATAGGAAATAAATTTTGAATTCATAAGAAATGCATCAACACATTTAGGAATTACTGCTGTGCTGCAACTTATGTCTACAACTGACAAAGTAAATATAGCGATATACTTTGGTGTGTGAAGATTATCTACAAATAAAATAACTGACATAAGAATGATGTTTGAAAGAACAGTGGCAATATACACAAAAAGCAAAAATATAAAATAATAATAAGTATTTTGCAATGAAGTAAATCCTTTAATATAAAAACCAAGTGGTCTCACAAATGTAGCATTTAAGTCAGTTACTCCCGAAACCTGAGAAGCCATGTTGACATCTTGTGTTTGAATAGTATAAAAACCTGTAAACAAAACACCAAATAAAAATGCATGTTAAATTTCAAAACATAATAAGTCAGAAAAAGAAACCTACAATAAAAATAGTTTCTAGCCTAGTTGTGATGATAATATTTGAAACAAACTAAGATACATCAGAAGATGTAACAGGAACAAAAGGCAATCCTGATTTTTGTGAAATTCACTGTTTAGTTTTATGTGTTTTATGAAAGTGAAAACTTCTCAATTTATGAACAAATTATTCACACAGTAAATTATAAATGTGCTAAAAATTGGTTGGACAGCAAATATGTAATCAAAGCACTTCAGCTATAACTGGAAAACATAACATACCTTATTGAACTCCGTGCATGGGAAGTTTCTTTCACAGCTCCGTCTCCAACCACATTCTCCATCTTTTATATTAAAGCCTTTAAAGGTCCTCAGTAGAGTTTGAAATCTCACGGGAGTAACACTATGCACATTAAACACACACATTTCAAACTGTATTACCTGAGGACTAGATTTTGAGTGATGCAAGAATAATTACATTGAAATGTCTTGTTAAAAGAGTAACTGTTTTATTTTCCATAAAAAAGGAACAATAAAGTGGTAGACATACTGTAAAGTTATTTATGCAGTCTTAATTTTTAGTATATCTTAAGATTATTTTGTTTATCTCTTGAATAAAGTTTACAAAATGTTGCACTCATTTAAATACAGAGTTTACTGTATGGATTTAAAAAAATATATATATGTAAAAAATGAACTGAGGAAGAATTCATTGTTAATGGATGAATAAGGTTTGGAGGAACATTCGTTTTGTTTCAGAGTGATAGAATTGGACCAATTTGATATGAAAAAGCAGCCACACTTTGATCCTAAGAAAGTTTTCAGCATGTTCTTTCATTGGATAACTGCAGTAGTCACATGCTATGTGACTTTTAATTCCCTGATTTCAGGTGGTATTAAAGTAAACCTGTGATTAATTTCAAGTATTTTCTGTGTCACAAATCACTCCTGACACTCTACTCCACCCATTCCATCCTGCCTGCACTCTCTTTTCCACAATCCCCATTACTCTGTACTGTTGATCCCAAGTATTTAAACTCACCCACCTTTGCCAACTCTACTCTTTGCATCCTCACCATTCCACTGACCTCCCTCTCATTTACACACATGTATTCTGTCTTGTTCCTACTGACCTTCATTTCTCTTCACTCTAGAGCATCTCTCCACCTCTCCAGGGACTCCTCAACCTGCTCCCTACTATCGCTACAGATCACAATGTCATCAGCAAACATCATGGTCCAGACAGTGGGCTACGACTCGCCATTTCAAGACGCTTTTGATATCTGACCACTTCTTATTTATTTTGGGCACCGTGCGATTTTCTGAACTTGAAATTTCAAGTTTCTCTGCAACTCTGTCACTCGATCAGCTTCCTTTTGTTGTTTATGTCACTGCTTAAACCAACAAATAATAACAAATTTTCTTTGCCTCTACTTGGTATTCGCTGAAATTCTTTTCACAGAGCACAAAACATAAGGGGCTATTTATATGATTTGCATATTCAAAGAGGCATAATTCTGGGAGGAGTCTGGCAGGCGTGTGCATGTGAGTTACTTTTCACACTGACTGGGATTTATGTAGCAGAAGAATGTGGATGTTGGTATATGTTCAGATTTATGCATCAGGATTTTTTTGTGCATATGCACATTTCCGCTTTTGTCTGTACGCCTTCTTTTAGTGTGAATTCTACATATGGCGTTATGCATTAAGCCTCTGGATAAGTCTTCAGCTACAGTGGAAATAACATCTAATACTGCAAAAATAATTACACAGTTTTAATTGATCAGAACTTATTCGATAAAATGCAAACTATTAACTTTCTTTCATTTTGGTCTCACAATTTTCACATATTAAAGCATTGTTTCATTAAATTCAACTAGTGTAATGAGTTAGGATTTGGTGATTGGTATCAATGTCAATAAAGGTTTGAACTGGCAATATACTTTAACAACACCTTTGTTTAGTGTTTATATTAGGGTCTTGGTTCTCTGTTTCTCTGGTTTTCACTTTTTGATAATCACACCTCTGCTTGCTCATCTCCTGATCCTTTCCTATACTTCTTGAACCAAATAGAGTGGACCCAGTAATGGCCCAACTTTGTCCAGTGCTGCATCCTGGAATACAGAACTAGACTTTGAGAATGGTATGTGGAGCACCCAGTGTCCTTTCAATCCATAGACCTAGTTTCTAAATAAAGGATAGGCAAACCCAAAGTTAACTGCCTACTATAATGGCTGTGTGGAATAACTTGTTACTTTTTTACTGAGGAATTAGCCAGAATCTTTCCTCTAATTATGCACTGCAGGTGTCTTTAACTTTAATGCTTAATTTACTGATTCTTTGGTAGGATGATTCATATTAGTATTTGGTCAGTTAATCCTATTAAACACTAACTCAAATCCTCTCTGGTGCCCTGGATAAATGTACCACTTCAAATAGAACCAGGGGTCTCTGTTGCTACTGGCAGTGGAAAATCTCCCAATGCTTTTTATAACTCAACTCCTGTATTCTATCACACGAAACTGCTTGCAGAGCCATAACATAACATGGCACATAGGAAAGGACATACCATTTAATTAAAATCATTAACTAGGAATGTATTTTTTAACAGCAATAAATTGAAAGAAAATATATGTAATGTAGTAATGAATATACATTATTGAAACTATGTCAGTCAGTTCCAGATTTTGTGTTTTATCTCTCATCTAACTTCCTGTTCTTGTTACGTTTTGCAGTTTTTGGTAGTATTATAAAATTGTACACTTGCATCAATTATAGGTGAGATTGATGAGATGTACACAATGAATTGCATTGTCAATAAATGAATGACAAGATGTTCGGAGGGATCATCATCTGAAGGCCACAATTGTGGTTAAAATGCATTTGCATGGTGTGGTTTCTCCTTGAAACTTCTGCTAGTAAAGGAGGAAACAACAAGTGAAGGAAAGTCCAGCATATCATAACAAAGAAAAAAGTGCCTTTGCCAGCTTCATTCTATAATCAACTGTTATGGGTTGGTAGCTCTGAAAAACTATTGCAATACAGTGATATTGACTAATGTTTTAAACTGGCTACTACGCCATGGTAGTTTTAGAACATTTTGTCAGTTTTCTGTATCTAGGATTTGGATCATTTTTGTTTATTTGCCATTTTAAGATTTTGAATCTTACCAGTTACACAGAAGCTGATGGCTCAATTTCTAGTAATTTTTTGTTTTTTGGGCAGTTCAGATTTCTCCATTAAAATCCTACCTAAGATTTCTGTACAATCTTAACTTTTATAAAGGAAGATCATTTCTACATTTGTTTTTTAAATGTGAACTTTTTCATTCTGAATGTTGCCTTAGTGAGATTGGTGCTACCCCAAGAATTTGGATCTGGGAAGAAAGTAATCCATCCATCCATTTTCTACTGCTTATCTAGATCCTGGTCGCAGGGGCAGCAGTCTAAGCAAAGCTGTATAGACATCTGTTTCCCACAAGCACCTGTCTGGGGGAATAACATGTCTTATGTCTGTCCCAAGGTCTCCTCCTGGTTGCACATGCTCTAAAACACCTCTTCAGGTAGACATCCAGGAGGCATAGAAAGTCAGGTATCCAAGCCACCTCATCTGTCTCCATTTGATGCAGAAGAACAGTGGCTGTATTTTAAGCTCCTCCCGAATGTCTGATGTTGATCTCTAAGGCTGAGCACAGACACCCTGCAAAGGAAGGTAATTTTTGCCACTTCTATCTGCGATCTGGTTATTCGGTTCACTACCCAAAGCTTGTGGCCATATGTAAGGGAAGGATCGTAGATCAATTGTTAAATCTTAAGCTTTGCCTTTTGGCTCATCGCTCTGTTCATCATGACTGACTGGTACACTGTCTGCATAACTGCAGACACCACCCCATCTCCTGTTGATGTCTCGCTCCCTTCTGCCTTCACTTGTGAGCAATACCCAAAGAAACTCTTTGCTTGAGGTTGGAGAGGGCACTCCAACCTTTTGCTGTGGCTAAGAAGAGATGTCTCTAGAGAAATAAATAGTGGAGTATTTTTTTCTGTGACATCCAAATAATTTAAAGTAATGTAATCTTTGCACAGAAAAGATGTGTTGTTCCAGACAAAAAAGTTACTAAAGGTTGACGTACATTGTTGTTGCTAATTTCTCCAGTAAGCTACATACAGTAATCTTTAGTCAATAAGTGATATCAATGACAGAATCTTGTTGAATCTTATCAGTTAGGTTTCAAGAATCAAGGCAGAGACTGTTTTTAATGAATAATACTCATTTTATGTCATTATTGAATATCATTAGAATGCTTCATTTCTTAAATATTGTTTGCTTAAGATCTTCTGATATAGGATTGTTTGCCCTTTTTGACATTTCCTTATATCCACCACAGGAAAATTATTTATTATTATTATTATTATTATTATTTTTTTGATTTCTCTTCAGGCGGCACGGTGGCACAGTGGTAGCGCTGCTGCCTCGCAGTTAGGAGACCTGGGTTCGCTTCCTGGGTCCTCCCTGTGTGGAGTTTGCATGTTCTTCCCATGTCTGTGTGGATTTCTACTGGGTACTCTGGTTTCCTCCTACAGTCCAAAGACATGCAGGTTAGGTGCATTGGTGATTCTAAATTGTCCTTGGTGTGTGCTCTGCGGTGGGCTGGCACCCTGCCTGGGGTTTGTTTCCTACCTTGCGCCCTGTATTGGCTGGGATTGGCTCCAGCAGATCCCTGTGACCCTGTAGTTAGGATATAGTGGGTTGGATAATGGATGGAGTTCTCTACATAAGTAACTAGAGAAATCAGTTATCTCTAACCTTTGAGCATACTTAAAAATTGTGTTTTATCGATCTAGCTTGTATTTTTTTTCTTTCTCACATTATATAGCCTCATTTTATTGTGGCAAAGGAACTTAAGTTCTCTTTAAACTTAATATACTGAGTACTCTTTAATAAGCATATGATGTAATATAAAAAATGTCTGCAGAAATCGGTCAAAGGTTAATTATATCTCAATGGGTAACATTTCAATTTTAATTTATTCCCTAGAATGTTGAGCTCCAGTGAATTATGTTACAGTTATATTAGATGTAACAATTTAGGTTATAAAGTCTGTAAAGAATATTTATGTGGTATTTCTCATCATTGTTCCTTGAAGATGATGACATCGCTTTGATAACTACAATGTGAGTGCACAAATTGAATCTGATGGGTCAATCTATATATGGGATGAGAACAGACACTTTTTGAATCAACTTTTAATTTTGCAAAATATTTACAATTTATCTTTAGGACTAACTGTAATAACATTATTTTACAGTTGAAAAAGAAAATGAAAAAAGAAGATTAAAACAACCTGGAAGGAGAAGACAACAAGAATGAACTCAACTTTTGTCAGGCCATTGGGTTTTTATATTGGTGGCTTTCAGTCACTACCATTTACACAATATTACTTTTTATTCCTGAGTATTATTTATCTTGCTACACTCTTTTTTAACTTTTTTCTTATGGCAATTATACTGCATGCAGAGAATCTGCATACTCCTAAATACATTGCTATATTTTTGCTGTCGATAGTAGACGTAGGTTATAGTACAACTATCATTCCAAAATCAGCAGGTGCATTTCTTTTTGATTCAAAATTTATGTTATATGAGACTTGTTTGACTCAGATGTTTTTTGTTCTGTATTTTTCAGAAATGGAATCCTTTTCAATCACAGTTTTAGCATATGATCGATTAATATCCATTTGCTTTCCTTTGCAAAGTGTCACAATCAATACAAACACTAGAATGATTATTATTATACTAGTTTCTGCATGTATCCCTCTTGTGGTTAATATTGTCACAGTTTATTTAATCACATGTTTGTCATTCTGCAGATCTACTGTTATTAATAGCTATTTTTGTGATCACGGACCTGTGTTCAATTTGGCATGTAATGACTTTACACCAAACTGGAGAGCGGCATATTTTGGTATTGTTACATTTTTCTGTGTACCCCCAGCTTTCATTATAGTATCTTATGTTTGCATTCTTTTAGCATTATTAAAGATAAAATCTAAAGATGGTAGAAGAAAAGCATTTAAAACTTGCACAACACACTTAGCTTTAGTAGCTATATTTTACATCCCTTTAATATCAATTTATCTTACATCTTGGATAAAACTATCAGTAGACACAAATACTCGGATTTTCAGTACTTCTTTAGCTGCCACTCTGCCTCCTTTATTAAACCCCATTATTTATACATTAAAAACAGAAGAAATCATGGTGGAGATTAAAAAGATCTTTAAGAGAAAAACAGCTAATTCATTACCTTTATTTTTCTTTTAATCTTGGTAGAACACTATAATAATCAAAACTCTGATTTTGTGAGTTTAAACTTTTTTTCAGTTTCCTTTTATATGTAAATTTTTAAATTAATTTGCTGGCTATCAGAATGAGCTTTCTTTCAGCAATTGGTAATGTTTGTGTAGTGTTATGTGTATGACTCTTACATTGATTGTTATATTGTACACATATACATACAAATAAGCATTGCATTATAAAATAAAGTCTCTGATAAATTCAGAGCAGATCTAATATTGTAATAATTTATTCTAATTTCTAAAAAAAACTAGGTTCTTCAGACATCTTGATTTTCTTTTATATATTTCACATGTTTATTACTGTACTATATATTTAGTAAAATTTTTAATTGCTCTTCTTCGAGCAAAGTAGAGTGACATAAATAGGTAGTGTTGTACTCAACTGTTTGGTCTATTCATTTTAATTATTGCAAATGCAAACAAATACATTTCAAATGCTTTCCTAAAATTTTAAATGCGTATGATTATTCAAAAACTGGAGCTCTAACACAAACTGCATCTACGTTTTATTCATTATATTCTAGCTAATGATATGCAAATGGATGTCATGTGGATTTTTATCCCATAATAGGGGTTGTAACCAATCTTTTACTTGAATTTCTGTGGATCATCTATTCTTATGCTTTCTTGGATGGCCATATACTCCAGTAGTCAATAAGCAAAATTAGATATTGACACAAGTCAGTTGTGTGATATTTCTTGAAAACAGATAAAATGATGGACAAGAGAAACAAAAACAATCAAACCATACTGCATGTGAATGTCTGTACCGATTAAAACATTTTGATTTTTTAAATTTCTTTTTATTTATTTGTTTTGTAAAAACATGTCTGATACCAGCATATGCAAACATTTTTTTTCATTTTTCACAGTTGTAATATACAGAGAAGATCCCAAGGGTCAACAGTAAGCAGCTAGTAGTTAGGAATTTGTCATTTTTTTCCCCAATATTTATCGTAAGCATATTCAGATATACTGCTCTTTTCATAGCACAGAACGTTTATCCTTGTTTCATTCCATTTGTAGTTCACAAATATGAATTACACATAGAAGGTTTTATAGTAAGCAGTTGTGTGTTTGTAGTATAAAATGTGTTATAATGCATCCATCCTTTTATTCTTCCCTATTACTAAATCCTTGCCAATTCAGAGTCACCAATTAACCCATAATGGGAAGAAGGTGAAATGCATTCACATACTGGGAGAACATGGACAATTCTCATGGAACTGACCATCCTCTGAGGCTGTAAGAGAGCAGTTCTAACAGTTCTGCTACTATGCTGCTGTTGGAGGAAGATGCAACACCTTTCTTAACACTCTTTTTGTAATGTTAATAAAGTGTACTTTTTAAAGACTCTCTATTCTTTTTTATGTTAAAACAGCTTGTTACATAACTTGACTACTGCAAAATATACCTTATCTACTATGGCATTAGTATTTGCTTATAAACTACCTGACATTTTTGATAATACGCAAGTAGAAAGTGTAAAAAAACCTTTGGCATTGTAAGTCTCGAATTTTAGGAATGCGACTAAGGGATGTTGTTTGACAGTAAGAGATAAGCAAATGCATCTACCAGAAAGTGCGATTTATCATAGTAGAAACTTCTTATAAGTTAAGTTTTAAGTTATAAAAGCATGCCTCAATATAGCCTTCCGCCTCTAATGATATAAGCAGATGAGTGCCTGAAAGAACTTTTTGGAGACATGAAACTTAATTTTAAAAAGAAAATGTTGTCTTGGAAACACAATGACCACATGATACTTAGATTAGCTTTATAAGATCAGTGATAGAGCTAATCATAGATAAGAAAGGGGGGGGGGGGGGGGAACAAGAATGTTCTGACTTACTGCCAGGACTTCAAGGAATGCAAGAAAAGAGCAACTTGGAAGGTCTAAACATCCAAACGTACCAGGCTTCTTGGTGTCCATTGCCACACTTTTTATTTTCGTGCATGGCACTATCTATTCGAATAATGCTATATGATTAAAATTTATTAAAGTCTGCTTTTTTGCTTGCATGTTTTCTCTGTTCCTAAAGGATGGTAAGTGTAAGAATAGGCAAACTAAAGTGCTGATAGAGAATTAAACATTATACTCTGTGCATTTAAAAAGGGGTTTATGTTTTATGTAAAGGTGTCCCCCAAAGTCTTTACACAATAAAACAGCTACCAGAAGTGAATATTTATATTAAAAAACTCTTCAACAGGTTTATTATTATAGACTATTATACTCTCTGTTTTCCAAGCCAATAGTTCTTATGTGTGTATTGGTGGGGTTATTGTTTGTTTTTATTAAATTCCACTTGGGGACAAATAATGTATCCTTCTATCTACTAATATTTGTGTATCAACAGTATACATTAATAAAAACATTATCTGTACCATTTTGGCTAATTATCTTCTGCAAAATAAATATGCTTCTTCAAAAAGATGCCTTGACTTCTGATACTAATGCTGATGTGAGCAATTATAGTACTTGGGGGCACTGGTGTCAAATACCCTTCTCCAGGCGATTCAGCTAGAACGGGCTATATCTAAATAGATCTTCATCCCTTTCCTTGGCTGCGACTCTTCATATTTCCCTGTCACGGACATCTTCTATCCAGTCTTCTATGGGAGCTTTAAACTCCAGCAGTTCAACATGCCTCATTGTCCTTGTTACTGACTTAGCTGGTAGCTGAGTACTTTGTAAAATAATCACATACTGTAGTGAATCCCATACGCAGAAATGTGACTTCCCTAGCACTGATGAATTTAACATTTTGTCTTGTCATGAACATATGCAGACATGATTAATAATTTACTAGTCTGAAATTTATTGGCCCATTTAAAGTTTTCTTTTTCAAGTTTATAACTTGGAAGAGAGACAACTTAGTGGAACTTTTTCAAATGTCATTTAACATAGCAGTCTTCATATCTGCTGGGAGCATGATGATCCATTCTAATCAATTTAACCACTTCACCCTTGTGGAATACAATACTATCTATTAAACTACTTGCTATAAATTGACCTATAAAAAGTAATTTGTGTTTCTATAGATCAGTGGTCTCCAACCTTTTTTCCCCTGAGAGCTAATATAACAGCTCTCAATTTACCAGTTGATCTGCGTTCCTACCCTCACCTATGGTCATGAGCTATGGGTAGTGACCGAAAGAACGAGATCGCGAATACAAGCGGCTGAAATGAGTTTCCTCCGCAGGGTGTCTGGGCTCTCCCTTAAAGATAGGGTGAGAAGCTCAGTCATCCAGGAGGGGCTCAGAGTAGAGCCGCTACTCCTGCGCATCGAGAGGAGTCAGATGAGGTGGCTCGGGCATCTGATCAGGATGCCTCCTGGACGCCTCCCTGGTGAGGTGTTCCGGGCACGTCCAACCGGGACGAGGCCCCGGGGAAGACCCAGGACATGCTGGAGGGACTATGTCTCCCGGCTGGCCTGGGAACGCCTTGGGATTCTCCCAGAAGAGCTAGAAGAAGTGGCTGGGGAGAGGGAAGTCTGGGTCTCTCTGCTTAAGCTGCTACCCCCGCGACCCGACCCCAGATAAGTGAAAGAGGATGGATGGAGCTAATATAACAAAATTAAAATGGCCGAGAGCTACTCTTGTTTTTTAACGTTTATTCTCATAGCTTATTTCAAACCAAACAAACTGAATAAGCTTGTTTTGCATGAACATTTACAAAATATTGGTGTCCACAACTCACTTTTTGCATTAAAACATCACAAAAACTATTTAGTTCACCTGCAAGTGCATTTTGTATGTCTGTATACATTTTCTAGTGAATCTCACACTACTGAATTAAAACATGAATGTTGTCAAAACAAAACAATGCAATTCCAAATACACAGATATTACTTATTCATTTGTCATTTTGTTACATGTCACTGTTTCACTTCACAAGAGTATTCACAGGTCCTGTTGCATGTGTGTTGTGTTTTTTAGTTAATCAGATGACTGGCACTGCATGGAGTCAACAAGAGAGGTGTATCGTGGAATGTAGCCACTTAGGTTCACTCTTATGGAGTAATTTAAATGTTCATCTGTCAGTCTTGTTCTGAACTTTGATTCATGACATTCATTTCAGAAAAGGCAGACTCACAGAGGTATGTAGACCCAAACAAAACAGACATTTTCAGAGGTGCTTGGTGAAGATTCTTATACTTATCTGGCTCTACTAAGCTCCAGAAATGCCGAGAATGCTGTTGAGACTTTAACTACACATTATTTTGAAGGTTTACTAATGTATAATGTATAAAATCCAATGTCTGTATGTCTGTCCGATTTTCACGAGAGAACTACTTAATGGATTTAGATTGGGTTTTTTTCTATAATTTGCTTGAACATTTCAGTTGATTTTGCGCCTTCTCTCATTTTGCTATGTATCATAGTTGGCTTGCGGTACCGATTTATTTGCACGAGTCCGAGAAGCATACAGTGGGCCGAGGGTTGGGGCCTTCCTCACTCACTTACCAGCTTTGGGGCATGTTCCTTAACTCTGCTTAGCTAGTGAATGAGAGAACAATTGAATTCAACTTTGTTTAATACAGGTGCCGGTCACAAAATTAGAATATCATGACAAAGTTGATTTATTTCAGTAATTCCATTCAAAAAGTGAAACTTGTATATTATATTCATTCATTACACAGAGACTGATGTATTTCAAATGTTTATTTCTTTTAATTTTGATGATTATAACTGACAACTAAGGAAAGTCCCAAATTCAGTATCTCGGAAAATTAGAATATCAATTAAGACCAATGCAAAAAAAGGATTTTTAGAAATGTTGGCCAACTGAAAGGTATGAACATGAAAGTATGAGCATGTACAGCACTCAATATTTAGTTGGGGCTCCTTTGGCCTGGATTACTGCAGCAATGCGGCGTGCCGTAGCGTGGGTGTCAGCCGCCTGGGGCGGAGGAAAATTTCGCCGCCCCCTTATTTAGGTATTTCAATTTAAAAGACTAAAATATACAGTAATTCTAAAGAATTTTTCGGCAAGAACAATCATCATTATTGTGTATTGTACAGGTTACAAATAAAAAAGTCATGTATATATGTTTTACAATATAATAATCACATTTATTACAAAAATTCCTACACGTATGCCACTTACATTGATACAACAGGTATAGAACACTTATGATTATACCTTGACGATAGACAATATGAAGTTATTAGTGAATTGAATATAAAACACAAATCGACTTCCAATTAGAACTAGAACGATACTGTTACTATTTATATTTTTATTGAAAAATAATGTAATTGTTAGAATTAAAAACAAAACTTCTGTCTTTAACTACAACTTTATTCGTCTACTTTTTGAACAAAGTCTTTTATTGCACTATCAATGTCTATAGTATCACATACCTCTTGCTCAATAGACAAGATAGCCAGATTGGTTAGCCTTAAAATACTCATTGTTGATCTTAAATAATTTTTGATCAATTTCAATTTTGAAAAACTCCTCTCACAGCTGGCATTGCTTATGGCAATTGTGAGGAATATTCGGAGCATTATTATAATATTGGGCAGAGTATCTTCCAGCTTGGATTTCACAATAAATTTTAATAATTCAAGTGGGTCCGCATTAATTAATTTATTTTCGTTGCCTGTGGCAGTAATAAAAGTCCGCAGTCAAAGTCGTTCCAGCTTGAAGTCCTGCTCGTCAATTTCGGCATATGCGTAGTCTAGATTACATTTAGTATCGTCCGAATCTAGTAATATAGCCGGCGTTAGATAAGCAAACTTATCTGCCAAATTCTGTAGCTGCTGAAAACGCTCACGAATTTCTACAATTATTCTATCTAACGAAGAAAACAGCTTCCGTCATTTTCACAAGACAAGTTGACATCTCTGGTTCCGTCATCAAAAATGTGCCTTCTCGTTATGCGCCTCTGAGGTTCCATGGAAATGCCAAGTTCTTCACACATATTTTTTGCATAACTTACAGTGCCATCTGCCCATTCGTCTCATTTCTCTATCAGTACCATCTGCAAAGCATTTACTTTCTGAGCGCACAGTCTTATGTCAAGTCCCTTTGTTTGTTAATATTTTTGTGCATCATTCACTTCATGTAGCACCGGTTGCCAGAGGCCCAAGAACCAAAGAAAGGAAAATGACTGCATTGTAACTAGCAAAGTTCCTGGATCTGTTCTTGTGTTTAAGCTTTCACCTGTCTCTGTCAGTTTTTCCAAAGCGACGAAAATGTCTTTGTAATGATGCAATGTCATTTTTACGGCATCGCCTCTTGCACTCCACCGCGTATCTTGAACCCTTTTTAAACTTTTGCCTGTAGCTGCTATCAGAACTTCCCAACGATGTGTGGACATGGAAAAAAAATGAATAGCAACGTTCTAATGTGCCGAAAAAAGTTACTGAACTCGCCCCAACTGAGGCAGCGTGTAAACAAACCAGGTTTAACAAATGATTTAAGCAAGGTACGAATTCAGCTTTGGGATTTATTTCTTTAATTCTTTGCTGAACTCCTGAATGCCTTCCAGCCATAACAGCAGCATTATCATATGCTTGGCCTTTACAGTTGCTTATATTGAGGCCATCAGCTTAAAGCTTGCTCAGAATCATTTTTGAAATTCCTTCAGCAGTTTTATCTTTTGTTTTAATGAAATCTATAAAAGATTCCACTACTTTTACTTCCTGATTTTCAATCACTACGTATCTTAATACCTGGCTTGTTTGGTCTTTATAAGAAATGTCTGGAGTGCTGTCGAATATAATCGAATAATACTTGGCCTTTTTCATTTGTCCGATGATATGTTGGTGAACTTTATTTCCCAAAATTGCAATAAATTCGTTTTGGATTTCTGGTGACATATACGTGATTGAAATTTTGCCACACTGACACATTTTAGATCTTACAAGATGTTCACAAAGTACAGGATCATACTTTGCAATTAAATGCACCAATTCTAAAAAGTTTCCTCTATTAGTACTGGTGTCATTTTCTGTATGGCCACGTAAAGCCAAATTTTGTTTGGCAAGGAATTTTATAATATCAAACATTCTGATAAGAATTTCTTGTTCTTTGCTCTATCTTGTCAATAGTCTGTCCTTTTTTAAGTCTGGTCTCCAACTCCTTCCATTTGCAATAATTTTGGTTGTGTAGTGCACTTGATTCATGACTTGAAACCTTAGGATTTAATTTTCACCAAGTATTAAATCCATCACATGAGCAAAACTTTGATCCATTTGGTGTGTTTAGGTTCTCAAATAAACGACAGCAAAAGCAAAATAATGATGCTTTGGAAGGAGAATAAGCCATCCAAGTACGTAAAACTTTTTCACCATTAGTTAATGTGCGGTAAAACCATTCCTGGGTAAGCCGTCTTGTCTCTCCTTTTGATGTTAAAGAACACAAATCTGAACGTGTTACTGTTGACGCTACGGCGAAGTTAGTATTGATATGCTGAACAACTTCTTGGCCTTGCTGAATGAGATGCAATCGCATATTTTCATCTATGTGTTCAGGCCATTTTCCAATATCGTCCAAGTTTCGGTAATGAATAGCAGACAATGCCAATGCTGTATCAGTCTCTGTTTCTAAGCTATCGAGGTCCATGTCTAGACATACAGATGCAGACTCTAATTGAGTAGATGTTGTTGGAATTTGATCTTCAGGAACAATGTCAACATTTCTAACAGGTACCAGATCAACAGTGTCAAGTTCTTGTATTTTTTTAGCTTGTTCTGGGTTTGAAGGCCCAGTTGTCTTTGATGAATTTAAGCCCAACGTGGAATCTGACGTCTCAGGAACAGGACTTTTCACGTATTTAAGTAAAGCCCCTTTATTTTTTCTAATATTTTCCAACTTAGTTCTTCTTTTATTACGGTAAGATGCCCCACTTTCTTTTACTCTTTTCATTTTTGATGCTAAAACAAAAAAATATATAATTATTGACACTTATAATAAATAATAAAAGTACAAGTTGGATTTGTAAACGAAAGTATCGTAGAACATTTCAAAATAATTACTAATGAATTAAAAAATATAACCTACTTTACTGAAATTTACTTGTTCTGATTTTTTTATTTTAATAAATTAAAGCTTGAACAACGTAGCAGATAGTCAAACATACAATTACATAAATAAAAAACGTAAATAAAATATTTAATACTCACATAGTCAAATGTATACGTACACGAACAATACAATTTTTCAACAAAGTTTAATAAGTTAACAATCACTACACATACTTATGAGCACTAAAATCACAGTTTGGAAAGCTGAGCACTCACGGACTTCCCTGAAGGGACTTATCTGTACTGTAATCTAATTTGCAGGTCTTATTATACAATATTGAACACTATTCTTTATATGATAGAAGTCATTCTCGCTGAATATTAGCCATAAACAATCCAACCACAAAATAAAATACGGGGAATCCCTACAAGTAAGTACAGACGGTGTTGCTAGTCACTACAATGAGCAAGATGTCATTATTATACATTCATTTAAAGAAAGGGGATTCCCCAGTTTCGTCACAGAATAAGTAATGAAAAATTCTGTGCTCATTTCAATTGGTCCGAATCGTAGGAGCGACAAAAATCTGAAATGAAATGGTTCAAATTTTTACAAGATATTATTATTATTTATTGTGAAATTTTGCCGCCCCCTAAAAGTGGCGCCCGGGGCGGGCTGCCCCTGCCGCCCCCACTACGCTACGCCACTGGTTGTAGATTAACGCAAATCTTTGCAAACGTTTGTCCTTGGGACTTGTTGATAGTCATGGAGAAGGCGAGTCTGAGTGGGAATTGTGTGCGTTTAAATTTAAAAAGGAGGTTGGTGTTGGAAGGAGGGAGAGATTCTGGGAATGAAGATTGTTTCAGAATTTTGGATAGCAATCAGTTTGCACTCAATAATATTTGTATGTATTTGGGTAACAATGAGTCTTGTACCGTTGCAAAGACCTTTTGATGGCATAATATTTCGGAGGGGCCTAACTACAGCTCCCACCTTCAGATGAAGGATATGGAGAGGCATGCCAGTTGGTGTGAGGGTGTGTAAAAACTCCTGTGGGTATATTAGTTGATCATTAGAATCATCACTGACCACTGTATCTACACTTTTGAATGTCACTTTTTCACCCTGTATAAGATCAAGAACTTTGTTGTTAATATGTAGAGAATCATCGTTTGTGACGCTCAGTATTGCTCTTGCTGCAAGTTCTTGGGGAGTCACAGTCGAGAAATTAATATCACTGTAAAGTTGAGCAATTGGGTGTTGTTGTTGTGATAAACATTGAGACTAGTTTTACCTTTCCCAACTTGAAGACGCCATTGAACAAATTGAGTTTCACTTTCAAGAGCTCTCATATTTTTTGTGAGTTTTAGGACCCTCATTTCGTTCCACAGCCTGTGTTTGTTGATGCAAGAAGCAAAGGTGAGGGCTCGAGAACCGTGGAAGATAACAGGCAGTATTTAGCGGAAATCTCCACCGAGAAGAATGGTTTTATTACCGAAAGATGCATTTTCCTGAGTGATATCTCGCAGTAGTCTGTCAACAGCTTGAAATGCATAACAATATGTCATTGGTGCTTCATAAACTCCAGATGTTGCCATGTATTGATAGTACTGCTGACTTGTTGTGATAACTCGATTTGTGCTGTAAAGAACAACAGGAAGAACGTCTCCAAATCTGTCCCAATGTGATGCAACAAAATCTACTGCCCTATGTCGTAGTGAGAGTGCATTGCCTTCGTCAACCGTTTGTGTCAAGAAATTACTCACTGATAGGAACAGGCAGTTGCCGGATCCTGGAACAGGGATGACGTTGTACAAAAACCCGTCGACAGAGAAGATACTGTCATTCATTTTATAACAAAGGCTTAGGAAACAACCGTCGCAGTATAATGAAAATAGGAAGGAGTGAAGCCAATAGCAAGGAGCGAAACCAATGCCAATGGTTGAAAGAGTACCTTCCTGTAGCAGGCTATGGAAAAGACCTTTCAGCACCTCTCTTTTACACATGCATACCCTAAATACTGATGGTCCAGAAAATGGCCATTTTACTATATTTGCTCCTTGACCTTTTGCTAGTGTGCCTTATGCAGGAAAAAAGAAACATCAGTACAGAAATAAACTAGAGATGGATCAAAACTAACATAATATCTTGCACAATTAGAGGGGACTTGCAGGCATGTCTGAAGTTTATAGACTAAAATGTAAAATCTAATCCAATTTCATACTCTTATTTACTTCTAGCTTTACTTTGTGCCTTCTATGCTCAATTTGAATGCAATAACAAGCAGCTCAACATTCGATTTGATTGATTAAAGTCCTGATTTAAAAACCTGCAACAACCAATTAGTTGACATCTTCAGTAACATCTTTCTTTTTTTGGTTAATTTCTGGTCACCAGAAATACAGTACATCTTAATAAGCTCTGTGGTTTTAGAAATCCCTGCATTTCTTCAAATCAATACTTGCTGTCTCAAATCTTCTAATATACTCAGGACAATTAGGATTGTACTCTGTATAATGTTTTACTTAACACGACTTAAAATTGACAGGATCAAATCAAAGTAACTAATAAAATTTTAGACTTTTTGTGGCCATGGTTCTTGACAGTTCCCAATTATTTTTCAACCAAAATGAAGCACACACCACTCAGACTTTCAAATGGTCTGAAAAATACATTCTGAAGATTTGTTTTACATTGTTTTCCATGCCTTTGGATTATAGAATAGATCAGGCAAACATCTTTACCTTTCAGTAATGGAGCATTTTAAGTCATATCAATCACGGAATTATTCAACCTGTGGGGAGGAAGTTCTAATGATTTATTTTCATTAAAAATTAAGTGATATTCAGAAGGTATATTCCTACATTAAAGCAAGAAAGAATTGGTGGGTTATAATTATATATTATTGAATGCAAATTTGTTTTATCAACACATTGAGCTTTATTTGAAAATGGCAAAGGAACTTACTTTGTTTCTTGTTCACTTTAATGCCCACGTGATGTAATATAAAAAAGGTTGTACATAACTATCAGACGTTAATTACATCTATAGGGAAAACATACCAATTTAATTTATTCCCTAGAATCTTATTCCCCAGAATCTTAGTTAGATGTAATTTTTTAGTTATAAGGTCTATAAAAAATATTTATGTGGTATTTTTCATTGTTTTTCCTTTCAGACATTGACACTGACTTGATAACAAGAACGTGAGTGTACAAATTGAATGTGATGGGTCGATTTAAGTCAGTTTTTCTTATAAAACAGGCACAAATATTGTATGTGTGGATTTTTTACTTTAATTTTTTACTATGCTCACCTTTCATATTTAGCACTAATCATATTTTTTTTTTTTATTTTACAGCTCAAGAAGAAAATGTGAAAAAAAACTTACTGCAAACTGGAAAGAGGAGACAGCAGGGATGAATTCCACCTTTGTCAGGCCATTGGGCTTTTACATTGGCGGCTTTCAGTCGCTACCATATTCGCAATATTACTTTCTGTTCCTGAGTATTATTTATCTTGCAACACTCTTTTGCAATTTTTTTCTCATGGTAATTATAATGTATGTGGAGAGTCTGCACACTCCAAAATACATTGCTATATTCACACTCTCAGTAATAGATGTAAGTTATAGTACAACTATCATTCCAAAATCAGTAGATGCATTTCTGTTTGGTTCAAAATTTGTCTTGTATGAGACCTGTTTGACTCAGATGTTCTTTGTTCTTTTTTTCTCCGCAATGGAATCATTTTCAATTACTATTTTAGCATATGACAGACTTATATCGATTTGTTTTCCTTTACAAAGTGTCACAATCAATACAAACACTAGAATGATTAGGATTATACTTGTTTCTTCATGCATCCCTCTTGTGGTGGATGTTGTCACAGTTTATTTAATTACACGCTTGTCATTCTGCAGATCTACTGTTATTAACAGTTATTATTGTGATCACGGACCTGTGTTCAACTTGGCATGCAATGACTTTACACCAAACTGGATGGCTGCATACTTTGGTATTGTTACATTTTTCTGTGTTCCGTTGGCTTTCATTGTAATATCTTATATATGCATTGTTTCAGCATTATTAAAGATAGCATCAACAGAGGGCAGAAAAAAAGCATTTAAAACCTGCACAACACACTTATCTTTAGTGGCTATATTTTACATCCCTTTATTAGCAATTTACCTTACATCTTGGATAAGATTATCAGTAGACACCAATACTCGGATTTTCAATACTTCTTTAGCTGCCACTCTGCCTCCTTTATTAAACCCCATTATTTATACATTAAAAACAGAAGAAATCATGGTAGAGATTAAAAAGATATTTAAGAGAAAAATAGCTAACTAATCTACCTTTCATTTGATCTTTCTAGCACAGGTTCTTATTTAAGAGATCTCAATTTGTGAACTTAAACAAAGGAAATGAAATGAAGTTTTAATTGAGTGCACTGAATGTTAGAATGAGTCTACCCTTATGAATTGTTCCATGTGCCTAGTTTTATTTACATAGTTTTTCCATTACGTTTTTCAGTGTATTAGTATACAGACATATAAGCATTGCATTATATGCTTTAATCAGATCTTACATACTGAATATCCATCTAAACTTCACCATTTCATTTAGATACATTGAATTTCTCTTGTACATTTCACATTTATTATGGAATCTTTAACCTAAATTTTAGTGGACTATTTTTATTTATTCTTAGAGCTAATAAAGTTAGTCAAAAATGTCTTAGTACTTTTATACTAAAGTAAGTTTTACAAAACATAGATTTAGCAGACATTATGAATGGACTATATCTACTTTTTTATCCATTAGACACTTGTTAACGATGTCCTGAATAGCTGGCACGTGGGTTCTTTTCTGTTAAAGAACCTAACCATTTTTTTCTTAAATGACTGTGTATTATCTATTCACATTATGCACATAATGGAATTAAAGATTTATGTCTGTTTTGTATGCTTTCTTTTTTCAAGCATCTCTCTTTGGTAAAGATTTACCTGATGCTGGAAAAATTAACATTCCTTCCAGTTTAACATACTGTACCATGTAAGGAACTTTTCCAGGGTGAACATTAAATTAAAACTTAAGCAAGGCCTTTTGTTATTTTTTCTCAAATATTTTAAGCAGCATGTTGAAATATGTTGCTGTGTTTCCTTCCATTTGTACTTCATAATTATGCGTAATATGTATTTTTATGTGTATCATATATATTTATCGTTTTACAAGTGAATTGTTTGAAGTCAAAACCACCTGATGTGTGTTTTCAATAAACAATATGTTATACTAATCATTACCCTCTTCCTATCACAAACTCTGGGCCAGTTTAGAGTATCTAAATAATCAGAACCGTATGCCTTCGGAGAGAAAGCTAAACAGATGCAGACAGAGGGGCCTGAAAGACTGTAATGCCGACAACTGTCCAGTATGCTGCCTACAGTAAATGTTTATATTTTAAAACATTTGTTTCAGCTACTTTAATGATATTACCAGAGAAACTATATGTCTTAGATCTGTCAGATTATCACATTCCTTTGTCTCGATGCCCCAGAATGAGCCCACGTAGGTCTTCTTCCCCTTCCTTTACTGTGACACTCATTCTTTGTCTCTTCATATTTTCTAGTCATGGGCTTCTTCCTTTCAGTCTTCACAGGGGGCAGTAAACTCCAGCAGGCCAACCCATCTGCTTAACCTTGTAACAGTAGGACTGACATTTGCAGGCAAACGTGTTGTTGCAAATGACCACAAAGTCAATGTCACCTGAGGTAATGTGTTTTCTCAAAGTTTGATTAATGTAACCATTTGTATTTGAGGGAGAAGATGCTTGCAATCCTTAACAGCAGTAAGACACTCATATATACATAAAGTCAATGTTTACCGTTCCACAAAAAGATTTAAGTTACTCATGCAGTGGAAGACTACTTTCTGGTGATTTAAGTTAATTGCTTATTTGTTTTGTGTGTTGTTTAATTTAATAGTAAGTGAGGGATAGAAACAAAACTAATAATAGTGTACTACTCTGCAAGACACTGATCCCTTTCACCATGTTTCCTTTTTACTAGTGATGACTTGCGAAGAAAGTAAAGAAAATACTTAGTGTCAGTTGTTCAAGTATCATTAAATGCAGCATTCCTAACATTTTCCTGAAGCTTTAGGATACATTCATATTTAATGAATTGTACTTTTATTCTGGAATATCAAACAATATATTTAAATTACATGCTGTAAACCACACTTTAACAGCTAACTTTATTGCTTTATATTCTTAAAGCACTTTGAAGTATATCTTGTGTATGAAAATGTACTAAAGAAATAAATGTTATTGTTTCAAAATGTACCTGAGCATAAGTATGCAAAATTTTCAATGAAGTATTTATTTTTTGGTTAGCATGGTGGCACAGGTGGCAGCACTGCCTTCTCATTTATCCAGCATCTCACACCCAGATCTTCTCTGTGTTGAGTTGGCACATAACTTTTTCAATTTTTTTCTCTCCCATCACCAAAGACATGCAGGTTAGGTGCATTGGTGATTCTAAATTGTCCCTGGTGTGTGTATGTGTGTGCGCCCTGCCCGGGGTTTGTTTCCTGCCTTGCGCCCTCTGTTGGCTGGCATTGGCTCCAGCAGACCCCTGTGACCCTGTAGTTAGGATGTAACAGGTTGGATAATGGATGGATTGATGGATTCGTTCTTTGAAATTTGGAAGAACAGAAAAAGGATATTAATACCACAAATAGTGAGGCAATACCAGCAGCTCTCAGTCTGATGGATTTGACCTTTTAGTATACAAGAAAAGAAATCTGAAAAATGAGAAAAAGGCCATTTAGTTTATCAAGTTTGTTTTTTTAGTAAAAATGGAGCTGATATTGGTATCTCAAATAATTTTAAAATGGTGTCAACATTTCTGCTTGAGCTACATGGGTTTCAGGCACTTCCCCTTAATTTATACTAGTATCATCTATTATGTAGCTCACTTTTTAACTGAAAGACTTCTTATTGGATGAGTTATTTCAATGCCTTTCATTGTGCATTTTATTCTGCACAACAGTGCAGAGATTTAATTCCCTCACCCTCTTAGTAGGACTTGTCCTTCAGTAAAGAAAGCTGCTTGTCTGCTGTGGTCCTGTAGGACAAAGTGGGCATTGCCCATTCTATCCTGCTTTAGTGGCACACCAAGCCTGTTTAGAAAACACATTTAACAGGGGTGCAGGCATCCAGTTCTGGCATCCCCCACTTACATTCCAAACTAAATGACTGAACTCCAGCTTGTACTAGGATCTGTATGGACTTCATCTGATAACAAAGTTGTAAATCAGATGTTGAGCCAACATCTTTCCAGAGGCCACAGGCAAGAACATATAATTCAAGGAATGACAACTAGGTTAGACAGAATAGCTCACATATTAGAAGACACTGAACTGGAAGTAACTTTAATTCAAGCAGAAGAAGGTTCAACCTTCCTTTAACACTAGAATTACCAGAGCTACCGAAAAAACTCATAGATCCGTCCCACCTTAAATCGCTTCTCACCTCTCCATCAGCGTCTTTTGTCCTTTAATTGTGTTGATAAGCAGCAAGCTATCACATCTCCCACCAGCGCACAGTTTTCTCAGCTCAAGTCTGTTTAACTGCGTGTCAGTTGCTTGGAGTTGTATAGAGTGAGAAGTCAAGCAAAATCACACTTTTTATAAATACTATATCGTTATTTGGAACACATGCATTTCATGTGTGTTCCATGTCTACAACAATCTATGTAAACACATCATTAAAAAAGAAACGTGTTTCATGTTTTGGTAATAATTGACAAAATGTAGACATGAACTTTATAATGTGTGAAGCCTGAAGTCCAAATATCAAAGAAACACTTTCACAAAAAGTACAAATATAACAGAACAAGTGCGCTTTTATTCAAAAATATAACTGCAGAAAAACAACACGCGTTAGGGTGCGACATTAACACGCATTTACTAAGACTGCTTTGTTGGCGCAACGTTATCAACCGTTGACTGGTAATCAAAACTTCACAGGTTCGATCATCGACAAGTCTGTTTTGAGAAGTGAGCTGCTTTTATTCTTACTATTTTAGAATAAAAACATACATTTGATTTCAGTCTGTAACAGCTGGTGTAAATGTATGATACTTGTGGATTAAAAAAAAAAAAAAACAAAGCTAACCTTTACAAGGTTATTGAACACACTGAAATTCTCTAGGGACTCCTAGAGACCTCTGGGACTTTTCCCAAGGGAACTCTGTGCACATTCTCCAAAATGACTAAAATCTTCATTCCAAAACTAACAAGCTGTAAGCCACTATCTCTCCATGTGGAGCTGAAAAGCTGAAATTCTCTTCTCTTTGTGGGCCACAAGCTGCGACCTAGTCTGTCAAGCCAAAGCCATGTGGCAGGAGTCTGACAAGGCTAAGAAGCCATTACTTCAAGAAAGGAACTTCAGCATCTAAACTCTTACGCAAGAATGAGTAAAAACCTATGAAGTAGAAAAAGACACATGAAAAAATCTCCTCTTTTCCCCCAAATTACCAAAGTTCAGCAGCTCTAGCATAAAAAAATGAGATTCAACAAAAGCCTGATAAGCTGAAATGATTCCACAGACAAAATATTTTCATTTTTAAAAGTTTTAGTTAAAATTCAAAGTAAAACAGCTCACACAAAAAAAGGGAAAACTGAAATAGCAAAATCAAAATTGTTACAAATCACTTCAAAACATTTCTGAACCATTTCAAAACGGTCAGAACACTGTATGCCTATCCCATTTCTAAGCTGAAAATTGGTCTTTTAAGTCCATGTGTACTGGGCCTATTCTAAACAACAACTGACTCAATTATCACACTGCATCTTAGAACAAGAAAGTTCTATCTCATACTAAGTTACAGGGGGAAGAGACTATACCATTGTCTATGACTATGAAGAAATGTATATTCTATTCAAATTAAGCAAACACTAGTATGAGTTTAACTCAAAGATTTAACTTTCTAAGATTGGCTCCTACTATTGTAGAAAAGGCGCTATATAGGCGCCTGACCCGTCACTGAAAGACACGGAGGCACGTATAAAAAGTACAAAAAGACTTTTATTTTTCTTCAGCTGTGTGACA
>JANRMT010062834.1:28159300-28183963 GCA_026402145.1 Polypterus bichir lapradei | reverse complement strand
CGGGCTCCAACCAAGCTGTGGAGGACTCCATCTCCCATGGAGCCCTGCGGGTGGTTGGGAAAACACCGTCGGCCAGGGAGGCTGCCACCAAGCGTCCCGGGGAAGGTACTGGACTGTCCATGGCGGCTCCCCCGGAACATAAGCAGCAGGGGCGTCCCTGCCGGGCATGGGACCCGGCTGTCCTTCAAACTATATATATATATAAATTGCATTTATAACACTTCTATTCTTATTGTGCTTATCAATGAATTGTATTATTCTGTTCCTTAAAACGAGTGTGCCTGAATTAGCTTGAAATATATACATCTAATGGCCAAAAAACAGGAGCCTTGCTGAAATATTTGTTAATTTTCAGTATTGCCAAAGGTAAGACTGACAATTAATTAACAAACTTAACATTAACTCAATTCCTTCATTTAAATATGAGCCCTTGTGTGGGCAAGTTAAAATTTCTTTTTCAAATCCTGTAGTCCATGGTAGGGTCTCATATAGAGTATAACAGCAGTAAAAGAGCAGTCAGAGCACTGAGGTATAATTTAAATAAGGAATAAAATGCCAGCTGTTTGATAATGAAGAACTTCTCTTCATTTGTAAGAATCTGGGAAAACCTTGCACTTGTATTTCTAGATTGGTATAGTATAAATGATTAATTCTCTTTGAAGACGTTAGGGTGGCATTAAAAATCTTTGACTAACAGTGTCTTTCTTATTATTTGCTTCTTTTTGATGTCTCGAGGTAGCACTCAGCTGTATGACCTCTTTTTGTAATACTGTATACCTCATTTGGTCACTACCAGGGATATTACAAAATTTCATGTTGTGATACTAAATACAGTCATAGATTGAGTTTAACGGGGTGCCAACGGATGCACTGTGTTTCTGAACTAAATCTCTATTAAAGGATACATTTTTCTTTAAATTTTTAGTTTTTACTTTTTAAGCAACTTTCTCTTGCCTGTCGCCTACCCTAAAAACAAACAGAAAAAAATGTACAATTACAATTTAGCATGAGGGGGGTCACTTCAACTTCTTTTTGTATATTTTCCTCTTTTACATATCAGATGCCCGCTCCTGCCGGCAAACAGATCCTCAGTACCACATGCCATATCCTCATCTGCATGTAGATCCTCAGAAAATTACACGCGGTAAATAACATACTTTAGGTGTATAACATAGAAGTACACACATTTTTTAGAAAGGATAGACAGAACAGAAAAGGAGGTGGGGTTTCTGTTTATGTCAAACAGAATTTAAACGCAAGTCCTCTTTAGTTGTATGATGAGCCCCATCTTAGTGAGGAAACGTGGCTTCACCTGGAAAGCAATAAGGAAAGAGGTCTTATTTTAGAAGTGTGTAGACCACATAATGCAGACAGTAATTTCAACAAACATCTTTTTAATAATATTAAAAAGGCAAGTTTACAGGGGGATATTATAGTCATGGGGGGCTTTAACTATCCGAATATTAACTGGGATAAGCTTGCAAATAGTGGAGCACAAGAGCAGTAGTTATAATTCTAGCAGTAGCCTATAATACATATAAGAAGCCCAGGAGAAATCGTACAGAATTCCTTAAACAAGCTAAATACAGTCAATATTTCTTTTTTCCTCACCGTGAATGAACTGAATCAGATGTTGCCAGTGTCTAACAAATGAATATACCAAATGTTGCATTGTAATTATCTGTATTTAGTAGATGTTTTCAAAGTAAGTTAAGGAGAAGATTTTAAAGTGGCATAATAATACTAAGAAAAACATAATAATGCCATTTATTTTCCATTTACATTAATGAGAATGTCTCAGCATAAAACAGCAGTAAGGAATCACAGGTTTAGGACTGAACATGATCAACAGCAGAATGACACTTTTAGTGTACTGGTGAAGTGTTCAAAAGCACTGCTCACAGTAATTGAGTAAACTTGAATATCATAAAGAGGGGAATGGGATAGGAAACAAACCAACAAAAACAATTCCAAAGTTGAATTTGAAAGTGTGTGGCTGTAGGTTTTTCTAGTGAAGATAATACACTTACCATTCAAAACGGCAAAAAGGATGATTGTAAAAGTGATGTACAAAACCAGATCTGCAAAATGTTACAGCATTGCATAGCATGTCTGGAATAACACAATGCCAAAATTAAAAGCAAAACAAATCAAAGTAAAACAAACATCCATTGTTTTACAATTGAACCTCAACCTTTGCATTCAGATTGTTTTTCAAATAAATTTACTTCTTCTTCCTCTTTATTTTTTCCCACTTCTTTGCAGGGGCAGCTTTCTCCAAACAGCTCAATCCTGCTGCTCCTCACCTGTCAAGTCCTTTTCCTTCAAATCCTCTTTTACTTCTTTCAGGGCTGTTTTATTTTTCGTTTTCTCCCATGTCTGAATATTTTTCCCAAAAACTCAGTTTTCTAAAAAGCATACAAAGCAAACACTATATGCATTTAACATTAAACATTAGCTTTCTTTTTTGATTTGCAGATCACTTCCATCAAAATTGGAGTTTGATAAGCCAGAGTCTGATTCAGCAATAATATGCATAAAGCAAAAAAATAATAATGTCCACAGAGTATTTTGCTTTGCACATTCACTTTGCTCTTTTGCCTGACATCAATGCCATTCTAGACGTTTACTCTACGGTCCTCACACACACACAGGGATTCGATGTCAAGTCACTGAGTCTAACAGTCCTCCTAGCAAAGAGGGCCCACCTGTAATGTGATGGTGAGTTTTGTCAATGTCTACAGCTGATTATTACCCTCTGCTCCTGGATGTCAACTAAAGTCAACATCCAACCTCAACCCCTGCTGTCGATAAAAGTCAACATCAGCCCTAAAGGAGTTAACCATCCACCTACGCCTTGGCCTCCTTTGTTTTCTCTTTCCCTGCACTTCCATTCCCATCATTCTTTTTCCCTCATAATCATTGCCTCTCTTCTCATCACATGTCATACAGGTGCATGAGCAACCTTAGCTTACACATGTATTAAAAGATTGTCTAGTATTAAAATCATCATCAATAGAAACATTGTTTTCCATTTACTGTGATACAGCAGATTTATTGTGTATTGCTTATTAATAAGCATACGCCTGCATGGCTTATTTGAACTAGCTTCTAATTTTTTTGATCTTTTGGCTGTTGGGTTAGATTTAACAATCCTATAAACCAGTTTGTTTGGACCATGTATGGAGAATGGACCAGCATTAATAAACAGATTTTTTTTGAGAAAAAACTGAGTGGCCAAGTGATGTCCTTGATTCTGTAATTTCAAGCTGGAACCCAGAATTTGGCTTTGACATTTCAGTCAAGAATAATAAAGATGCATCTATCCTTGGCTAACAAGTGTAAGATTGTCACTGCATTAGTCATGTTTGGGAGGACTACCCTAAACCATTCTGACTAAAAGAGAGGGGAAATACATTTGAGTATGGATTGCTAATTTTGGTAAAAAAAAGAAGATATTTTTTGAATCCTGAGCAAATTATTCTTTTAAATGTATTGTAATGTAACTGTACATTGAAAACGATAAAATTACGCTTTAATATTTTTGAGGGTCCCAGTCGGTCATGGGCATTTGGAGTCCCCCATATAAGGAGTGCTGCTAAAAAGGAGGACTATAAAAATAAAATTAAGTTTAAAATATTTAAGAATGTTCCATCTTTCTTATCAGGGACCACCTAAAAGGATGAGCTTCAACAACTGATCACCCCCGTTTCTAAATCCTCAACACATTGTATTATGTAATCAGCCAGATAACCATGAAATACTGAACTTTAATGCAAAGTAAGCAATAAAAACCAACACTTATCTGAAAACAAATATCTGAAGACCCGATATAGAGAAAAACATAAGTGAAAAAAGGAATTCATAAGAATACTAAAGATCACAAGCTAAACTGGAAGTGCTGCTACTGTATATGATAACTGCCAATTGAATAGCTTGAAATTGCAGTTTTACATAATCAGACTAATGACCAAATTTTCCTAATTAACTAAGCAGATGATCCAAACAAAACAATTCCAAATTGATCATTAATTATTGAATAATCAATTAGCCTCTAAGGTACAGAGCAGTTAAATGATTCTAGCAAAGCAGAATTCAACATAGTTAAACATACAACACAAGAGATGAACCTACAAAACAAAATAAACAAATAAACAATCCTTCAATATTAAAATATTTTGAACCTTAACATCTACTGTAAGAACAAGCCAAGTACGCTGTATAATTGGATAAAGAATACTTAAAAAAACGTGTTTAACACAATTCGAGTCTTCCTCAGACTGTAGTCCTCTCAGGGTAAATGACTAAGATGGTGGCTCCTTCAGTTATGAAGTCAGGCAGTAAGAGGAGGCTCCTGGTGGGTGAGAGGAGGACAGCTGTCAATCTCTCTTTCTGCAGGTGGAGGAAAAATCACACAGCGTCAACCCCTGGATTGTTGGAGAATTACTATCACCAAAACCCTTAAACTGTCTCCCATGCGCAGGCACGTGACACTACCAAGAAAACAAGTCTAAGTACACCAACTTTGAAAAGAAATGAAAAATTAAGATCTTTGCAAAGCAGAAATGGAAGTCATACTCTTGCATTTCTAAAACAAGAAATGTTAGTAGGACAAAGTTTTTCCCCAGTTATCCAGAGAGCCTCAAGCCAATGCTTGAGCTGTGTTTCAAGGAATATTAAGTGACTGCCCAGTAAGGACCTGGGGCCTCATGTATAAACGGTGCATACACACAGAAATGTTGCGTAAGAACTTTTCCATGTTCAAATCACGATGTATAAAACCTACACTTGGCGTAAAGCCACGCACATTTCCACGGTACCTCATACCCTGTCGTACGCAAGTTCTCCGCTCGGTTTTGCAGACTGGCGGCACCCAGTGTCAAAGCAGTGCTACTGTTCCTGTGTGGTTACTCTTTTATTTTCCTGGCGCAGCTTTATAAATACATTGAAACTAACCGCATATTGTTTATTAGTGTAATGCATCTGATTGTAATTAACTGGTAACAATATAATGGTGCAGGGAATAGCCATAGTAATCAAAATACCCTAACTGCTTTAGCATTGTTACTCTCACTGCACCTTCTTCTTCTTCTTCCTTCAGCTGCTCCCATTAGGAGTTGCCACAGCGGATCATCTTTTTCCATATTACTCTCACTGCACCACTCAGAGTATTTATATCACTGTATCTGAGTGTGAATCACAGCAGCAGCTGATCGGAAAGAGAATTATTGGTATTACAGCATCAAGCACACGCTACCTCAGCCACAGCAAAACGTTTCAAAGCTTTTCCTGTATGGACATCGTGGTTCAGAAGCAGTTTCATCTGAAGAACTTTAAACACACTCAATCAATTGCTCCTTGTAAAACTACCTGTACTTATAAGTAGAATTACTTCACTGTAAACTTGTACTACAGTTATAATATTGCACAACCTGAGCCACTTTATAAAGCGCGTATTTACATATGATGACGATATCATTTTTAAGATGGAATGCAGCAAAATACGTTTATTATATTATACTGGTAAAACTTTAACTTCATTTAAATAATCTATATTCTTCACTGGGACTGGCGTGAAGGATAGAATAATTAAACATGTACTACAAAGATAGTTCAATGTTTCTTAAATGTTTTGAAGAATCGGCGCTCTAAGCTTACAGATGGCTTAACGTCTATTACAGAGCTGATTATGTGGCAATCGGTTACTTGGAGAAAGAAAAGCAAGGACTGCAGGGGCGGCCACGCCAATATATATTGAATATAAAACAGAAAGACAAAATAACGAAACAGCTAAAAACGCAGCGGCAAATTTCGACAAAAGTTAAACGCTTGTGTCATGAGCACGAGGCGGCTATGCAGTGTAGGCAACGAACGTGGCCATCCACCGTGCATAAGATACCATATTGACATTGATGCGAAGGAGCCACCGATTCTTTCTCTGCCCAGGGCCGCCACAAGCCTAGAACTGCCCATGAGTACTGCTGCAATAAATAATTTCATCAAAGGTCGTGCACAATCACTGCGCCGTGAAACCCATGTTTAATAACATGCTTTAACTCCTATCATTATGAAAATGATATCACGTATACATCTCAGTATTTTAGTTATTCGGAGAGCTGTAATATCACGAATGTAATGGATTCTGTGTCCAGTCGGAGGAAGAGAGCCGGTTTAAGAAGCAAGTAGTAATTCACACACATAGAGCACATAGAAGATCACATACATAACAAAGCATTTAACGTGCTACTTTAATTACGATGTGATTTGAGAAACTGGTTAATTAAATGATTTTAAGATGACGTTTATGATGTTCTACTTTAATGACAAAATAAACTTACATGATTAAAGTGGAAATTTCGAGACTGAAGTTGACATTTCGTGCTTTTTTCCCCACTGTGTGCCTTTTTTTCTCTGTATTCTAATAAGCTTTCATATGACACTCAGACAGTGGGCTACGACTCACCTTTTCACGGCGACTGATATCTGAGCTTTCAAGTTTCTCCAACACATTATGTCACTCGATCAACTTCCTTTTGTTGATTATACCACGGTTTAATTAAACAAATAGTATGTTTTTCCTTTGCCTCCACTTGGTATTCGCTGAAATTCTTATATTTCCCCCCGTGCTTTTCCCATTGTCTTTCACAGAAGGCTGAGCTTAAGGGCAATTTATATTGATTTACATATTCAAAGAGGCGTAATTCTGGGAGGAGTTGGGGTGGCACATAAGGCGCGTGCACGAGCGTTACTCTTCACGCTGACCGGGATTTATGTAGCGGAAGAACGTGGAAGTTGGAGTATGCACAGATTCCTGCATCTGGATTTTTCTGTGCTTAAGCACATTTCGGCTTTTGTGCTTACGCCATGTTATAGTGCGAATTCTACACACGCCGTTATACATGAGGCCCCTGGACAGGGACAATAATAATAGGAGACAGAACACCTGAACAGAGCTTTTAAAAAGCTCAAGCCTATTTGGCTTAGCAAGCCAGCAATGAGAAATCCTGCTGATGATGATGACAAACATGAGGTTGTAATACAAGACATGTATGGTAAAAACAAAAAGAAGGCAAGTAGAAGGTAACTTTTTAAACTAGTGACTGATTAAATGTGTATCAACCTTGTACATATTTAATAATAACACATCATTTAATATCATAATAATTTTATTTTTAACAAATAGTTAATAGTTTTGATCATGCACATAATTTTAAAAAACCCTTTAACACCCTTATTCAAATAGTTATACAGCTTAAAGAAAAACTGAAATGACACAAGTTATTTTTACTGTATTAAACAGCACAGTTTCCACAAGCAAATCAATCTAATAAGCTTAATCAACAAAAAGTTTCTGAAATTCTTCTAATTTAAGTAAATGTAATCAAAGAGATTTAAATTTAAGTGGCTGTTGGTCTTTTGTAGTGTAAACTAATATTCCATAAACAGATATTTATTATTTTACTTTTTAAAACCTTGAGTTAAGGGTATTGATTGAGTTATGGCCATATTCATTTAAATTATTTTCTGCTATGTAATTTTACCAGATGTAATTTTGACAACAGGTGTAAGCCTTTAATGCAGTGATTTCTGAACAGGTAATTATATTTCCAAAGGAGAGCAATGTATGAAGGTTTAATGTATTCCCTAGGAAGTTGAGCTCTGGTAAACTGGACAAGAAACAGTTAAATACATTTGTTATGTTTTGTCTGTGTGTGTTGGGGTGAGTGGGGGGGGTTTTGAAAAACATTTATATGAGGTTTGTTATTGTCATCTCTTAGAAGTGTTTGGTCCAAAAGAAAGAGTGTGACTGCAAAGATTGAATTAAGGTACTAATTACTGTACAAGACCAGCAATGCTTTAAAATTTTAAGATGCAATTAAGGAAGAAGCATTGAGCAATATGCCTTTGTATATGACAGCTACTGTATCACTACTGAACTAATTCTAATTTATGACTATATTTCAGATCAACAAGAAGAAATGAAAAAGAAAATGCTGAAATCTTAAATATGGTAACAGAGATGAATTTGACATTGGTTAGACCCTTGGGATTTTATATTGGGGGCTTTCAGTTTTTGCCATATACACAATATTATTTTATATTCCTGAGTGTTATTTATATGGCAACACTCTTTTGTAATTTTTTTCTTATGGCAATAATTTTTTATATGGAGGAGCTTCATACTCCAAAATATATTACTATATTCACACTCTCAATAATAGATGTAAGTTATAGTACATCCATTATTCCAAAATCAGTAGATGCCTTTCTGTTTGATTCTAAATTTATTTTGTATGAGACATGTTTGACTCAGATGTTTTTTGTTCTGTATTTTTCTGCAATGGAGTCGTTCTCAATTACTATATTAGCATATGAAAGATTAATATCCATTTGTTTTCCTTTACGGAGTGTCACAATCAATACAAACACTAGAATGATTATAATTATTCTTGCTTCTGCATGCGTCCCTCTTGTGGTTGATGTGGTTATGGTTTACTTAATTACACGCTTGTCATTCTGCAGATCTACTGTTATTAACAGCTATTATTGTGATCACGGACCTGTGTTCAACTTGGCATGTAATGACTTTAAACCAAACTGGATGGCGGCCTACTTTGGTATTGTTTCATTTTTCTGTGCTCCATTGGCTTTCATTATAATATCTTATATTTGCATTGTTTCAGCTGTGTTAAAGATAACAACAAAAGAGGGCAGAAAAAAAGCATTTAAAACCTGTACGGCACACTTATTTTTAGTAGCCATATTTTATATACCTTTGTTAGCAATTTACCTTACATCTTGGATAAAATTATCAGTAGACACCAATACAAGAATTTTCAATACCTCTTTAGCAGCTACACTTCCTCCATTACTAAATCCAATTATTTATACATTAAAAACAGAAGAAATAATGCAGGCAATTAAAAAGATATATAAGAAAAGGATAATTCATTCATCTATGTAGTTCTTTGAAAAATGTGAAGAATTTCATTTTAAATTACTAATCGACAATTGCTGAAAATGTCTTTATAAGTCACTATAACCACAGACTTTGAATATAATTTTTGCAAACAAATTTTGTCATTGTGTCTAGTAGTTGAATTTGGGGTGTATTGTGGCTGATTTCTTCTTTTAGAAGTGAATTCTCAATAGAAGGCCACTTCTTGTCTTTCACTGAATACTTTACTTCTTTATGTGTCTCAGGTTTTGTTATCTCTTTGTACAGTCAAAGTGTTTACTTGTTATCCATATGCATTTTTTGCCATAAGCCTATCTGTGCAAACATTTTCTTAGCCTGCTTAGTGCACTAGATGGTCGTAAATGAGATTAAGTGCAAATGCAAAGCTTAGGCTAATCTTGGACGGGACACCAACACAAAGCAGAACGCGCTCATACCAGCCCAATTTACAGCTTCAATTAACCTAACAGACATGTCTTTGTTATGTGAGAGAAAATCACAGCACCCTGGAAAAAAACTCAGATGAATATTGGCAGAGCATGCAAGCTCCATAATGACACTTTCATGTAAGTACTGGTGTATAATTAATTTACAATTTTGTTTCTAATTTGTTTGTTATAATTACATTCACATCTTGAATGTTCTTGTTAAAATTATGCAAACGTGTATATAAAATTATACACAAATGTAAACATATGTAGATAAAAGAATGTTTTTTTTTTGTGTAACTTATTCAGAACTCAAATCCTTTATGTGTAATTATCAGAAATAAAAGATAAAAATATGAATTAACAAAACAATATTCTAATAATAATTTTCCAAAAATAATTAAATTTATTACTTTACTATGTTGTTCCATATAAGAGCCACCAACACACCATACTCTCACCACAAACACAATAAATGTGTTGGCAGTACCAAAGAGAACATAAAAATAAAATGTACTGTTGTCTCTGTTTGTATCATATATGTTGTAACCCTCACATACATTGATGCTATGTTCATAAAATAAAATCCAATACAAGTTATTACCCAACTTCTTAAAAAAGATAACTTACAAGAAGGATTACTTGTGTGTAAGGAATTAGATCATGTTACAATGCACATTCAGAAATCTGTGTTTAAAGGTTTAAATTTTATGTCTTACATAGTATAAACATGCATGGTTATGTGTATTTTTCATGTACAGCATGTAAATGCACATACTGGAAAATAAATATATGTGTAAAATGATTAAAACATGGTTTTGCACAAGGTAAAAAAGAAGCAGTTTATTTTGAATTGTGAATTTCTCATTCCCTGATAAAGTTAACTTGCAGCAAAAGATGTGTCATATAGTAAGACAAAAAGATTTTACATATTAAACTTGAAATAGTATAACCATTCCAGACACAGAAGACTGCAATATTTGTTAATAATTATATGAAGCATCTCTGTTTCAAAAATGTAACAGGTTATTGTGGGAAAATATGTGAAGTCATTATTGTTATTGCTGTATAATGCTTGTTTAGGTATGAAAGAAAGAACAAGGCAGTACAAAGTGTAAAAAATATGTTTCTTCAGTTTTCAGAACAATTCAGCTGTATAGAGTTCCATTGTTATTGGACACTAAGTGGAAATCTCTCCTGTAAAAATGTGTTAAAGGTATCTGTTGAAGTAAAACATTGATGGTCTTGAATTTAGTACAGAAAAAGTGGCCATTCAAAACACTCATTACAGTTATCTGGATAGGTTATAATATCTAGTAAGTAGCAATGCATAGTGAAAGTGCATTGTCAACACTACTAAGCCACAATGATGTTATTATAGACAGCAACAGACACAATATTTTTGCTCATATTTCAAACATACAAAGTGGGTTAATTGCATGAAGTTAGTGGTATAATGTCAAAATACACTTAAATTACTATCATAAGAGCCAAGATGAGCACAAGTTGATAACTTGACATCTTAACAACAAATTTGTCTGACCATATGAAATTAAAGTTTATGCTGATGGTTGAGAATAACAAAGCTAGCCACAGATATACGTGTCTCATAATACCAGACATTCAGCAACAATAACTCAGTCCTCAGTATAAACCACCTTTGGAGTACAAAAGCCAAACATTCAGGGCTCAATATGGTAAAATGAATTGTGTTTAAAGCAAATTAATTTTCCCTTAGAGTCATTAATGATATGAAAATTACATCTCGAGGGATTAACCCTTTAGGTGACTAGAACTTTTTTTTTGGTACAGTTAAAGTATAAAACAAAGCTATACAATAGAATGTCTAAATTCACAATAGGCCAAAAGGAAAGGTCAGGGAAGTGGATGAGTTAAAAAATATACTTCACCAAAGAAGTGGCCAACAGTTAAAATCCTGTTAAATCAGCTGCAGTCAAAATTAAAAGTGAAAGTCAAATATTGAGAAACACTCAGCTAAACATCATGACAGGAGTGCTTGAGAACTCACTATAATTTTCAAATCTGCATAATACAAAGTAATGTCAAAAGCCTAAACCAGACGGTATGATAACCATAGCATTCCAAAACATAACAGAATGCACTTTACAACTTGAATTTATGTAGTTTTTACTTTGAGCAGTGCAAACACCAGAATTATTTGTTTTTTAAAATTTTCTAAGAGATTATTTTGGTTAAAGTGAGACAGAAGCTCTAAGGCTGGGTTTATACTTCACGTCACTCCTGTTGTGAATTGACTGGAACAGCCCATTAAATTCCAATGACACCTTACCGAAATATCTCTGAAAAGGATGTTTAATGATTAAATCCATCAGTCCAAGGATGTGTCCATTCCAGCAAACATTGGGCGCGAGGCTGAAACAATCCCTAGACAGGGCCTCAGCTCATCGCAAGGTGAATACAAGCCCTCACATACACTGGCGTCATTTTAGTTGCACCAAATCCCAAAATCTGCATATCTTTGGAAGGAAACTGGAGCACACTGTGGAAACCCAGCAGGAAAACATGTAAACTCCAAGCAAGGAATACCAGCGACGTGACTCCCTGCGAGACAGCAGTGCTACCGCTCCACCACCGTGTCACCCCCATGTGTGTAATTATTAACAGTATTCATTATTTAAACAAATTAACAATTTATCTGTAAAATGTAACATACATACTTAAATGCATTTCATCATGAAAGTGATATCAAGTATAAATTTAAAGATTCTAAACTTGCAGAGAGTTGAAATATCATACATTTAATGTATTCTGTGTGGTGATCTATTGCTGCTTGCCGTAGCGATTAAAAACTGGGATGACGTTTGCAACGGTCTGCTTTAATGATAAAGTAAACTACGAGGTTAAAGTGGACATTTCGAGATTAAAGCCGAAATTTCCACTTTAATGACAAAATACACCTTTTCACCTCGTGAGACTTATAAAATGTATTGTGTCATTACGATTGGGAATATGCGACGCTTGAATATAAAAGTACCACGAATGCATCTGTATGTTGACATTTTGCTTCACCACATCGAACCATTCATCAAACATCGAAGCGCACACATTGATCTTGTAGGATCCGCGTAGTGGCTTTCTGTCACATGTAGATAGTAAACTGACTTCACATTCCAACTTTTAGCACACTGCGCCCGCTGACTTTTTGCCGGTACTGCAACTCACGCACACATCGCATTAATTTCTGAGAACCTGCTCAGAGGACACGTCAAATGAACGCTGGGAACGCATGGCAGCCATGATGTGGACGCGTACGCGTTCTGAGCGTGAAGTATAAACGAGCCCTTAGACCACAATTTTTTACAAAATAGTTTAGAGAAGAGGCATATTTGAAATTGGTCTGTATCAGGATTCTGGGACTTTTTGTAAATTATTGACAGGTAATTTTCTGACTCTAGTATTGAGCTGCATATCATTATAGGAGTGTTTAAGACAGAGGAATCTGATGAAATTATTTCTTTCAATACTTTGTCTTAAAGATCATTTTTTATTTGGGCTGTTTTCCACTGACATTTTGTTTTTTGTTCAGCTGTGCTAAATTACCTGGTTTTGCCCAGTAATGGATGTGGCATTTAGAGGTTGTGATCCTGTCAGTCACTACTCCTCAGGATAAAGGGGTCATTTGAAGTTCATGTCCTTATCCAAATACTCAGATTCCGAAACCCTTCTTGCACATTAATTAATTATGATTTGTTTCTGATTTTGAACTCTGCAATCCTTTTTGTCCTTGTTTTTGTCTCATGGTTTTGGTTCTCCTGGTTCAGACCCTTGCTTTGTTAATATATTTTTTTCTCTGTGCTTTTCTTCCAGATGTTGTCATTTTCTCTTGCCTTCTGGGCAGAATAGTCTGTGGTAATTAAGTGTCCATAACTGATTTCCTTTATAAATGTCATTCTATAAATAGTCAATTTAAGTGCATCAGCAAATTTACCCATCAATACTATTTATAATAAGCAATATATTACCTATTGACAACATTTAAACTAATGGTAATATTACTTCACAGAAATCCTCACTAGCAAACTAGGATATGCCAGGCTAGTTTAGAATTTTGATTAACATATTGCCATATAGTGGTGCAACTTATTTAGTTTACTATATCTATTTAAATGGCCCCTTAGATTCATTAGTGGTGTGAAAACTAAATCTGAAGAGATTAATCCTTTAAGAACAGAACATTTTTCCTTTTGGGAGGGTTAAGGTGTGTTACTTAGAGGAAAAAATGGTTATCTGATATTTTTTTCTATAAATGTTTGACAAAAATCAATTTAAGTGTATCAGCAAATCTATCGATCAATACTATTGATAATAATCAATACTATTATGTATTGATAATGTTACAGATGGTAGTCATAGTAGAAGAAGTAGTGGTAGTAGTTGTACTGTTATATGTACAGAGATCTCCATTCTTTTATTTCTCACCAATATGTAACACGTTGCTACTCAATGTTACTGTTTTTATCTTGGTAGAGTTCTATACTACTCTACTTTCCCCTTTTGTATTCTTTATTGTGTAGATTTTATCAGAATTGCTTCTAAGGTATTTTACTTTATAACTTCTCACAACCTTCCATTCTACATCTATAACCTGAGGCAATTGCATAGAGTAAAAGGACAAGCAGGAGTTGTTACAACTTTAATGTACAACCCCAAATCAGAAAAAGTTGGGACAGTGTGGAAAATGTGAATAAAAAAATAAAGCAGTAATTTACAAATCTCCCTTAACTTTTATTTCATTGCAGATAGTATGAACACAAGATAATTCATGTTTTTTTTGGTCAACATCATTTGATTTGTAAATAAACATCCATTCTTGCCATTCAGGCTTGCAACGCATTACAAAAAAAGTTGGGATGGGGGCAATTCAGGGGTAGTAATGAGGTATAATAACTAAATAATGATGTGATTTGAAACTGGTGATGTTAACAGGTGATTGCAATCGTGATTCGGTACAAAAGCAGCATCGAGGAAAGGCCTACTCCTTTAGGAGCAAAGATGGGCAGAGGATCGCCAGTTTGCCACCAAGTGCGGGCAAAAATCTTTGAAATGATGAAGAAAATCCTTTCTCAAAGACAGATAGGAAGAGATTTGGGCATTTCTCCCTCTACAGTGCATAACATAGTGAAAAGAATCAGGGAATCTGGAGAAATTACTGTGCGCAAAGGCCAAGGGCGCAAGCCTAAACTGAATGGCCGTGATCTCCGAGCCCTCAGACGGCACTGCATTAAAAACCGTCATTCATCAATAAATAATATAACTGCGTGGGCTCAGGACTACTTCAGGAAGTCACTCTCAAGCAATACAGTACGTAGTTACATTAGGAAATGCCAGCTAAAACTGTACTGTGCCAAAAGGAAGCCCTACATAAATAGTGTCCAGAAGCGCCGTCGACTTCTCTGGGCTCGGAGGCATCTGGGATGGTCCATTGTGCAGTGGAAACGTGTATTGTGGTCAGACGAATCGGTTTTTCACATCTTTTTTGGAAGAAATGGACGCCGTGTGCTGCGGACCAAAGAGGAAAAGGACCATCCAGACTGTTACCAGATACAAGTCCAAAAGCCAGGGTCTGTCATGGTATGGGGTTGTGTCAGTGCCTTCGTCAAAGGTAACTTGCACTTCTGCGATGGCACCATCAATGCTGAGAAGTATATCTCAGTTTTGGAGGAACAAATGCTGCCTTCAAGACGACGTCTTTTCCAGGGACGCCCATGCTTATTTCAGCAAGACAATGCCAAACCACATACTGCGCACATAATAAAGGCATGGCTGCTTAAGAAGAGGGTGCGGATGCTTGACTGGCCTACCTGCAGCCCTGATTTGTCTCCTATAGAGAATGTTTGGTGCATTTTGAAACGAAAAATGCATCAACGAAGACCCTGTACTGTTGCGCACCTAAAACGTTGCTTGCAGAAAGAATGGGACAAACTAACACCTGCAACACTTAGTCACTTGATTTCTTCAATGCCTAAACGTCTTTTAAGTGTTGTTAAAAGACAGGGGAACTGTACAAAGTGGTAAATGCTGTACTGTCCCAACTTTTTTTGAAAAGTGTTGCAAGCCTGAATGGCAAGAATGGATATTTATTTACAAATCAAATGAAGTTGACAAAAAAAACATGAATTATTTTGTGTTCATACTGTCTGCAATGAAATAAAATTTGAGGAGAATTTATAACTTTCTTTTTTATTTTTTTATTCACATTTTCCACACTGTCCCAACTTTTTCTGATTTGGGGTTGTATTATTGATAATATTCATAAAACAATAACAATAAGCAAAGTGCTTGCGAAGACTGGAAACCATACAAACTGATAAATGCTAGATGTGCAGTTTCAGATAGCACACATATTTGTATTTTCTTAAAAGTCTCTGGTCAAGATATCACTTCTAGTCAGCTTTCTTCAGGACAGGCTATATGACTGCTGAGCTGTGTTCCTCAGTGTGTTGTCTTTATGGCCATGGTGAGATAGAGATAGAGGTAAAGTGACCAAATTTATAGATTTTCTGTCAAAATCCTTACACCAATAGGGTGTTGTGGTACTGAATGGCCTCTGATTCAAAACCATTCTTAAACAGCAATGCCTCAGAGCAATGGGTACACACACTGCCTTTTCACATCTACCTCCAAAACCATTTGTTGAGCTGAAGCTTGCCAGCTAGGTAGTTTGGCTTTCCTGTGGGGGATGCCAAACCGGTGTGAAGAATTCCAACCATGCAATAAAATTCACACCCTGAGTCAGTCCTAAAGACTCAGGGGGGTTGGTTAGTTAGACATGAAATCATTGCTGTTCTCATCAACACAAATATTACATTTGGTTTGTCTGATTTACAAATAAAGACACAGAAAATATTTATCAACTTATAAATAAAATTTCACACCACAACAGGCAGCATTATAAACAATAAGAATTAAAGTGTGTAACTCCATTTTATTTAATAGTATATATCAAAGGTATGGTTTAAAGTACAATTAGATATAAAGATAGTCCTGAAAGGCATTATATAATTGACTTAGCAAGTATGAATGGACAGCTTTTATGAAATTTTAGTTTAGTTTAAGTTAGTGCATATTAGTTAGAGTATGTTACGTTTTCCCTGTAAATACTGCATTCTTTTATGTCTGAAAGGAGTTGGTTTTGCCTTCTTAACCAGCTAATCATATTGTCGTTCAGCTTCATTCTATATATAATATAATGCACTTATACAACTATTACTTTATGCATATCCCTTTGAAAAGTTAATTGCTCTCTGCCAAATACTGTACTGTAAAGGTATAGAAGATTCAGTAAACAGACTCATAATGTGCAACTGTTTGGAAGGTAAACCCACTTTTACATGAGGAGATCAAATCCCAGACTAAGAACAATTGGGCTGCACCACCGCCAACCAGAGGACACAACAAACTAATTTTGTAAACTGGAATATATGAAGGTGACACCAAAATCATGTTGTTTTGTGTCAATTGTGTTACCTCTTTTACACTTTTTTCTAATATTATGCACACATTTCTTATTTTTTGCACTTTTTTCAAAGTTTATGCTTATAAGTAGACCCTAGTCCTTAAATGCCTCCAAGATTTTATTATGATGTAAACTTTATTTCTTTTTTTTTTTTACTTTTGTCTGGTTTCTTTGTTCTTATATGGTTTCTCCTTCAAGTTTATAAAATGACTGAAATTATATCTTGACATTTTATTTTGGGCATGGGGAGATGCAAGGAGGGCATTTTGTATGTGTCATTTATGCAGCTCTGTAACTCTTAATTAATCTCTAAGGAAATGAATCTGACATCATACTCATTGCAGAAAATCATCATATTATAAATTGACAAGGTTAATACACAGAATCTTTACAGTTCAGAATCTTCAGAGGAATATTAAACTGTATGTATTATTATGCTGAAAATGTTTAATTTATTAGATAGTATATACTGCATATTTATCCAAAAGTCACAGTAAAATACAGTAATGTCTGGAGTTGTATTTTTCAGTGTAGCTATTGTTTATAAGCTAAGCTAAGGAGAAGAATTCACATACATGTTCTTGTTGCTGTTCCTTAGTTTATTTCTCAGATATATAAATATAGTATGTATAAGAAGAAAGCAACACTCTGGTAAAGATTTAATTATGTACTGTAGGCTCTTTATGTATATGCATTAAAAACTAAATGCTTGGTAAATTGTATAATCAGAAGAATGATATATTTTCATTTTATTTACTTAAATATACAGTAATTATCTGCCTTTTCTTTGTTAATTTAAAAGAAACTATCAGCATGAACTCTCAGCAGCCTTCAGCACCAACAGGACAAAACATGACTTTTGTTCGGCCACTGGGATTTTACATTGGAGGATTTCAGTCACTGCCGTATTCTCATTATTATTTCATATTTCTGGGTGTAGTTTACATGGCAACACTTATAGCAAACTTTCTACTCATTGTAATCATTTTGACTTCAGAGTGTCTGCACACTTCCAAATACATTGCTATATTTTCTCTTTCAGTAGTAGATGTAAGTTATAGTACTGCAATTATCCCAAGGTCAGTAGATGCTTTCCTTTTCAATTCAAAATTTATATTCTATGAAACCTGTTTGGTCCAGATGTTTTTTGTCCACTACTTTTGTGCAATGGAATCACTTTCACTCACTATTCTTGCCTATGAAAGGCTTATTTCTATATGTGCTCCATTTCAGAGTAGTATAATTAATACTAACTCTCGAATGATTTCTATTATATCTATTACTTGGTTTGTCATTTTTCTGATTATTATTGTCATGGTTTCTTTGATCACACGCTTGTCCTTCTGCAGATCCTTAGTTATTAACAGCTACTTTTGTGATCATGGCCCTGTATTTAGCTTGGCTTGCAATGACTTTACTCCTAACTGGATGGTGGCATACTTTTGCATTGTCAGTTTTTTTTGCTTGCCTTTAACCTTCATTATAATTTCATATATATGCATTATTTTTTGTGTTTTAAAAATTAGATCTCTGGAAGGAAGACAGAAAGCATTCAAAACCTGCACAACTCACTTAACTTTAGTAGCTATATTTTACATACCTCTTTTAGTCATCTATATAACAGCATGGGTGAGGTCAACAGTAGATGCTGACACAAGGATTCTGAATACGTCTTTAGCTGCAACTATTCCTCCTCTGCTGAATCCAATTATATACACCTTGAAAACTGAAGAAATACTGGTGCAAGTCAAAACTACTTTTAGAAAGAAAACATTACAATTTCTGAAATAACAAGATCTTTTTCAATAAAACAGAAATTAAAAAACAGACAAAATGAAAACATGGCATATTCCTTTGGCTTTCAACATGCAACTAGTCTTAAATCACTGTTATACTAATACACTGTATAGATTTGGTTCGTTTAGGATATGAAATATAGACAGCGCGGTGACATAGCAGGTGCCATTACTACTTTTCAGCACTTCATTATCTGTTTGAGTCTTTGATATGAAGCCCCTCAACTCCTATTTTATTTATGTGGGCTTCCCACAGTCACAAAACATCCTGCTAATCTGGCTAGTGACTAAAACATGGCAAACTGTGAGTGAGTGAACGTGTATGCAATAATATGCACTGCAACTTCCTTAAGCTCCATTCAGGGTTGCTTCTTTTCTTCTTTATTCTGAGGATAAATCTTTTTACACTGAAATGGAAAAAGAAAGTTAAAAATGGGTGGAGTACATGAATACATTTGTTGTGTAATATAGGAAATGTACCACTTTGTAAAGAATGCAAAAAAAAAAACCTCAAACTAATTTTCAAATTTTTATACAATATAATGTGTATTTTAACCAAATGTGTACTACATGATTTTTCAACTATTTTATTTAAACACTGTGGAAATACTTGATAGTGATTTATTTTCTAAAATGTTTCTTAAATGATTTATAGCTCCATGTTCTATAATGTGATCTGAAGACATGTGTGATAATAAAAACAACAAAAAAGTATAAAATCAGTTTCATTCTTTTTTTCTGTTACTTCATGTTGATATATCCTTTAAACAAAGTAATACCAGCTTTTGTATTTAATAAAATGAGCATATATTATTTTTATGTGAATGACAAAAATTCAGCACTTATTTTCCTTTTTTATCACAGTTTTATTGTTCTTTTGAGTGAACTGTGACCAAATAAAAAATCTTAGTGAGACTAAAAAATGAGTATTGGAAATTAAAATTTAATGTCAAAGTTCTTTACAAAGGTATTATGCATCCTTAAGTAATAAATGATTAGCCAGAAATATTATTTTAAAATTATTTGCTTGTGGAAGCTCCATGGTGTTAAACATACAATTAGTAAAATAACACATTTTATGTTTCTGTGCTACCACTAACATCAAAGTAAACAAAATGGAGAGAATATAGCTTGAGATTTTCTAACAAATGTTATGCAACAACAACAACCGCTACCTTTCAATGAAGGGGACTGACTTTGGGGGTTATTGGGTCAGTTGCACTCTCAATCCCGGGGCTATGCTAGAGTTAGGTTGTGATTCTAAAACTAAGTTGAAAATTTCCATACTGGATCATATTTAAACGCTGTTCCATGGTTCCTGCTTACTGCATTAATGTCAAACTATGGTTAATGTACATTATCATCCATCCATCCATCCATTATCCAACCCACTACATCCTAACGACAGGGTCACTGGGGTCTGCTGGAGCTAATCCCAGCCAACATAGGGCGCAAGGCAGGAGACAAACCCTGGGTGTGGTGCCAGCCCACTGCAGTGGACATTATCATTTATTGCTAAATTCACAATGTAGAACACAGCACAGTACCTGAACAAACTTATTAGGAAAGCTTTGTCCCTCATGGGGCCATTCCTGCATGCACTGGAAGCTCTTGTGGATCATGGCAAAATCGGATGCCATCATGAAATATCCCCTCTCTACGCCGAGGAGGTGTTCTCTCCTGTTGATCTGTCTGCTTGTTTTTTATGTTTCACTGCTGTATGCCTCTGAACATTTCCATGGGATCAATGAAGTTTATCTAATCTAAACAAAGATGACTCCAGAGAACTTTTAGTGACCTAGGCAGGAAAGTGAAGCATGTTATCATTCAAAAATGGCAGTAAACAATAAAGGATGACATTTACAAAGTTTTAATGTCAACTCATCTGAGAGATGCTTACTGTATATTTTAAATGAAATCAGTCTGTAGCAAAGCATTCATAACCTAGAGTTCCAATCATCCATCCATCCATCTATTATCCAACCCGCTATATCCTAACACAGGGTCACAGAGGTCTGCTGGAGCCAATCCCAGCCAACACAGGGTGCAAGGCAGGAACAAATCCCGGGAAGGGTGCCAGCCCACCACAGGGCACACACACACAAACACACCCAGCACACACTAGGGACAATTTAGGATTGCCAATGCACCTATCATTTGTGTCTCCTGTACTTCTCTGGTTGGAATTTTATTTTTATTTTTTTTTATTTTGTTTTAATAGTAAATTAAACACTTCAGAGACAAGTTTCAAGTAAAGACTTGACATGAATGTTGTTGTCATTTTTCCAAATAGTACGATGAGTAATCTCTATATTTATATTTTGTGCTTCTTCTTCAATCACATCTGTAAATGATGTACACAGTATTAAATAACACTTTCATATTCTAACAGGGAACTGAAATATGTACTGTGTGCAAAGCAAAACCCAACCGTGGACAAGGACAGTTTATAGCAGGAACCATTCACACACACAGATAGATAGTCAGGCAGTATATAAGTGCCAGTTAACATAATAGGTGTAGGAAACTAAAATATGGAGGAAAACATAGGGAAAACATGCAGACGTAAAAGAAGCACATTAAGATAATTAATGTTATTGTTATATTTAATTTCAATACAGCCACAATAAAACAAAATTTTACTTAAGTATTGACCGAACAACCAAATTACACAAATAAAATTTTTATTTGACTTTGAAACATTAATAATATAAGATATAAAACCAACCGTTGTGAAACGAACAGCCAGTGTTATTCAGCGTGTTTTATGTCACGTTGTCAATTTTCAATGTTATTACAACAAAATTGTTGTTTTTTCTTTCCTCCAGAACCATCATTTGCTAGAGTTTATATGCAGTGTTTTTCTTTGGGTGCAATTTCAAAAATGCATTTAAAACTGTTTATTTCTTTTTTTATTTTAAGCAAATAACATTCTGTACAATCAAGTCAAAGTTTAATAACCAAAATTCAAGCCCCACCCAAGAGAAAGAGAGGAGAGCCAACAAACAGAGCAAATGTTTAAAATCTTTAAAAGCAGCAAGGAAGGAAGAGTATCCTTTTCCCCAATATAAATGCATGGTTATTCTAAAACGTTATTAATTAGATCCTGTCATATTTTTAAAATGTTTTGAACGGATCCTTTAAGTGAGAATTTGATTCTTTCTTTTTCAATATGAAATAGTACAGAACATCAGTTACCCAGTGACTTAAAAGAGATGGGGTGGGGTTCTTCTAATTGAGCAAGATAAATCTACAGTGAGGTAAAGCCAATTACAGTCACTTACTTGTCAGCCTCCACACTAATTTAAAAATTCACATGAAGCATAATTTTAAAAAAGTCAAGTTCAAACCACAATCTTTACTTTTGTCACTCTAGTGTGAAACCACTGACCACAAAACTATAAATATGTAGCACTTTACCTGTGGCACATCAAAAATTACACAAAAAAGCAAATTTTAGTAATAACTACTATCCTTATCATACAACAGCAATAAAACAGTGATTTACAGAATAATTTATTTATTTATAAAGCACTTCAAAAACAACATCAGAGCTGACCAACATGCTGTACAATAAAACCCAACATATAAGACACACAATAACCAAAAAAATAAAAGAAACAGAAACAGAAAGTAATTCATGATAAAAGAGTGTGCAGATAGTCAACTAAGGTTCCACTCAACATCTCACACTGGATCAAAGGCCAGGGAGTAAAAGTGTTTTTAAATAAGATTTAACGACAGCAAGGGAAGGAGCCTGCCTAATTTGCAAATGCAAATTGTTCCAGAGTTTTAGAGCTGCAACTGAAAAAGCCTGATCACCTCTAAGTTTACATCGTGCCTTTGGAACACGAAAATGCATCTGATCTACTGACCTGAGAAAGAGCAAGATGGTACATAAGGGTGCAGCAGTTCCGACAAATAAAATGGGGCACAACCATTAAAGGATGTAAAACCAAATACAAGGATCTTAAAATGGATTCGAAAAACGAACTGGAAGCCAGTGAAGGGAAGCCAAAATTGGGGTACTGTGCTCATGCTTTCTTGTGCCAGTTAAAAATTGAGCAGCGATATTTTGCACCAGCTGTAGGCAAGCAATGGAGACCTGGCTAATTCCAAAAAGAAGCGCATTGCAGTAATCTAGGTGAGAGTTTATAAAAGCATGTTATATTGTTTCAAGGTTGCAGTTAGACAAAAAAAGCTTCATTTTTGACAGCCGTCTTGACTGGAAAAAGCAAGATTTTACAGTACCACTACATTCACATAACTATCAAGTTTTAAAGTAGAATCCATTTTCACAGCTAAATTTGTGATCATGGATTTCTCATATTGAGCCACAGTGGATAAGTCGATGCAGGGGGCCCTGCTGGTGCCATTGGGTCTAAACAACATGACTTCTGTCTTGTTTTCATTAAAATTTAAAAAAATGAATGCCATCCAACTCCTGATGCCAATAAGGCAATCAAGGAGGGGCTGGACAGAGCATGGACCAGGGCTATTCAGAGTGAAATAAACCTGACAGTCATCCTCATAAAGATGAAAGGAAATACCATGTTTCCGGGAAAATAGCACCGAGTGGCATCAGGTACAAGGAGAACAGAGGAGGTCCCAGGATGGAGCCCTGTGTTACCCCTCAGGGGAGGGCAACAGAGATGGAGCTAAAATCATCGATGATGACACAAAAACTTCTATCCGAGATACTGGACCTAAACCATTGGAGAGCTGAACCTGTGATGTCCACCCACTGCTCCAGCCAGAGGATGAGGATCTCATGGTCTATAGAGTCAAAGGCAGCTGTTAAATTCAAAAGCATGAGTAGTTCACAGTCAGCAGAGTCCACTGTCAAAAGAATATCATTAAAAACCCTTAACAGAGAGGACTCAGTGCTGTGATGAGTTTTAAACCCAGACTCGAACACTTCCAGAATAGTGTGTTCATCCTAGAAGGACTTCAATTAGGCACAGATGACTTTTAACAAAGTTTAGACAAAAAAAGGTAGCTTGGAAATAGGCCTAAAGTTTGACATAACAGAGTGGTCTAGACCCGTTTTTTTCAGCAGGGGTTGCACAACAGCATGTTTAAAAATTTTAGGCACTACACTAGAGGCTAAACTAGTATTAACAGTAAGAATAGAAGGACTAAGGTAGAAAAGACCTCCTTAAGAAGTCGAGGAGAGACAGCATCAAGAGGGGAGCCAGATGGCTTCATACTGGAAACCAGCTGTTTTAAAAAGGGGAGAGAGACAGGTTTGAAGAGGTCAAACAAAGACAAACAGGGTATTAAAATAGATGGATCATGAGAAGGTGGTGAAATGAGGGCCCTAACGCTTACAACCTTCTTCAAAAAAGAGTGAAGAAATTTATCCCAAGTTTCCCTAGAAGCTTCCAGATAGACAGGTTTATGAACATTAAGATCAGAACTCAGTGTGTTAAAAAGTACACAGGGGTTGTGAGAGTTAGAGATGACAACATGCAATGGAAGTGCAATGGATGTTTTTGCAGCGCGTATTCTAAACATTATCAATAGTTCATTACTGCATGGCACCGTACCTGATGCACTAAAAGTGTCAGTCATTAAACCTTTACTTAAAAAGTCAGACCTAGACCCACACATACTAAATAATTATAGGCCTGTTTCAAACCTACCATTTCTCTCTAAAATACTAGAAAAAGTAGTCGCCTGTCAGCTTCAGTTACACCTTACACATTATAATTTATTTGAGAAATTCCAGTCTGGTTTTCGCACTGGTCATAGTACAGAAACTGCACTAACACGGGTTGTAAATGACATTCTGATATCCTCTGATGAAGGAAACTCCACTGTAATTATGTTGTTAGATTTAAGTGCAGCATTTGACACGATTGACCATTCTATTTTACTGCACAGGCTAGAAAACGATGTTGGGCTTACAGGCCCCGTGCTCGCTTGGTTTAGTTCTTATTTATCAAATCGATTCCAATATGTACAGAAATGTGCTGACAG
>JANRMT010062834.1:28123202-28158900 GCA_026402145.1 Polypterus bichir lapradei | reverse complement strand
TGGTGAAATGAGGGCCCTAGTGCTTACAACCTTCTTCAAAAAAGAGTGAAGAAATTTATCCCAAGTTTCCCTAGAAGCTTCCAGATAGACAGGTTTATGAACATTCAGATCAGAACTCAGTGTGTTAAAAAGTACACAGGGGTTGTGAAAGTTAGAGATGACAACATGCAATGGAAGTGCAATTGTTTTTTTTTGCAGTGCCTATTCGAAACATTATCAATAGTTCATTACTGCATGGCACCGTACCTGATGCACTAAAAGTGTCAGTCATTAAACCTTTACTTAAAAAGTCAGACCTAGACCCACACATACTAAATAATTATAGGCATATTTCAAACCTACCATTTCTCTCTAAAATACTAGAAAAAGTAGTCGCCTGTCAGCTTTAGTTACACCTTACACATTATAATTTATTTGAGAAATTCCAGTCTGGTTTTCGCACTGGTCATAGTACAGAAACTGCACTAACACGGGTTGTAAATGACATTCTGATATCCTCTGATGAAGGAAACTCCACTGTAATTATGTTGTTAGATTTAAGTGCAGCATTTGACACCATTGACCATTCTATTTTACTGCACAGGCTAGAAAACGATGTTGGGCTTACAGGCCCCGTGCTCGCTTGGTTTAGTTCTTATTTATCAAATCGATTCCAATATGGTGTCCCGCAGGGCTCAGTACTGGGACCTTTACTGTTTTCACTTTACATGCTTCCACTGGGATCTCTCATTAGGAAACATAATGTTAATTTTCACTCGTATGCAGATGACACCCAGTTATACCTTTCATTTAAATCAAATGAAGTTTCTCCGATGTTGTCTTTAATTAGTTGTGTTAGCGAATTAAAGGAGTGGATGAATGATAACTACTTATTTTTAAATACAGATAAAACAGAGATGTTAATTGTTGGAGGGAATGACACTGATCACAGCAATATTTTGTCATCATTTAACTCAGTTGGAATCCCAATTAGTTTTACTGAATCAGCCCGTAATCTAGGAGTTATCTTTGATTCTAGCATGTCATTTAAAGCACATATTACAAAGTTGTCCAAAACATGTTTCTTCCTTCTTAAAAATGTTAGGAAATGAAGGCTCTTTCTAAATAAACAGGATTCTGAGAAATTAATTCATGCATTTATTTCTAGTAGGATTGACTACTGCAATGCGGTGTTCACTGGATGTTCAAACTGTTCTTTATACAGCCTCCAGTTAATCCAAAATGCGGCTGCAAGAATTATTACAAGAACAAGAAAATATGAACACATAACTCCAGTTCTTAAATCCTTACACTGGCTCCCGGTTAAGTTTAGGGCAGATTTCAAAATCCTCCTTTTAACATATAAAGCATTAAATGGCCAAGGTCCGGCTCACTTGTCTGAACTTATCATGACTTACAAACCTGAGTGCACATTAAGATCTCAAGATGCCACTCTGCTTACGATTCCAAGGATTAATAAAATAACAGTCGGAGGTCGAGCTTTTAGTTACAGAGGCCCCTAAACTGTGGAATGGTCTACCTGCTTCTATAACAGATGCCCCTTCGGTCTCAGCCTTTAAATCCCGGCTGAAGACACACTACTTCAGTTTAGCATATCCTGACTAGAGCTGCTAATTAACTGTACATACTGCATCTCTGTTGTTAGTCATTAGCACTAAAACATAAGTAACATGATAGTTATAATTGAATACTAACCCTCACCTATTCTGTTTCTGTTCTCGGTACTCAAATGTGGCAATTGGTGCCACGGCCCACCTGCCAAGTTGTTTGCCTGCCTATGGTAAAGTCATCCCTGATGGAGGATCACAGGAATCATGGGAAAGAGGGATCCTTTCATCAGATTGGCTGGCCCAGCACTGTTTCAGCCGTGGAATGGCCAAATGGGGGAGGCAGCTTGATGGATGAGGTCTCCAGGACTCTAAAAATATCCAAATTTAATTATGTGATATCATCTACTGTTAAATTCTGCTCTGTACTTCTAAACTTTTTATTTTTATGCTGTATTAAGGATTTGTTCTGTTCTGTGTATTGTATTGTATTGACCCCCTCCTTTTGACACCCACTTCACGCCCAACCTACATGGAAAGGGGTCTCTCTTTGAACTGCCTTTCCCAAGGTTTCTTCCATTTTTCGCTACAAGGGCTTTTTTGGGAGTTTTTCTTTGTCTTCTTAGAGAGTCAAGGCTGGGGGACTGTCAAGAGGCAGGGCCTGTTAAAGCCCATTGCAGCACTTCTTGTGTGATTTTGGGCTATACAAAAATAAACTGTATTGTATTGTATTGTAACATCAGAAAAAAAATTTGATCTAGCAGCTTTCAAAACTTTCTGATAACAACACCAACTTACTCTCAAGATTTCAAAAGAAATTTGCAACCTGTCCTTTTCCCCCCTCCATTTGTCAAGCAAAATTAAATTGAAGTGTTATCTACTCAGTATTGGAAGACATCGTGGGCTGTGAGATCACTTCATAATTAAAAACATCACAGAACTGAAGAGCAGTGGAAGATTTAAGAGCACAGCGGTGCCAAGCAAGAGTGCAGAGTTTAGCAGATTGACAGAGAAGAACAAAATCAAATAAGACAGGCATATGGTCTGAAAACACTGCATCACTAATTTCCATATTAAGAACAGATACACTATGAGATAAGACAAGATCCAATGTATGCCCACGTCCTGAATGGGACCATTTACAGACTGAATTAGATTAAAAGAGTCCATTAAATCTAAAAAGACTTTTACCAAAGGCTTCTCAGTACAACAAACATGAATATTAAAATCCCCAACAATTAAAACTTGGTCATATTTTGGCATAAATTCAGCCAAGAAATCAGAAAAGACACTTCTAAAATCCTTATTATACTTTGGTGGACGGTAAACCACTGTGCAGAGCAGCACAGGAGAACGACCCAATTCAAAGAGACTCACTTCAAGGCTGGAGAAAGAAACAGTTGGAGACCGCTGTTTGCAATCAAAGTTAGATTTGAAGATAGTCGCTAAACCTCCACCATGACCTAAGAACTGCAGGGAATTAAAATACGAGCAGACACATGGCAACAATTCAGAGAAGGCGCTGAACTCACCGGGAGACATCAAGGTTCCAGTTATACAGAGGAAGTCCAATCCATGAGCGGCGAAGAAATCCTTTAAGATAAATGTTTTGTTCATTACAGAATAGACAGATATTACAAAAACAATGCATATATCTTCAGATTATAATGCATATTTCTAATTTCTAATGCAATTAGAACTGAGGTAGGCTTTTCTTTTAAAAACATGAGTTCACCTAGAGTTCTAATCTTTTGGGACACAATCAAGTTTTTAACAAAGAATAACAAGAACCTATCCTTTACAAACATCAGTAGTTACATTCAAGGGAACAGTTTATTTTTTTAGTGTCTGAACTTTTCTGAGCAGCTTTATTCCATCAATCTCAAGGAAAATCTTTTGGAAAAATTAAAACAAATACTTTAGCTTTTCTGGGTAGACTAGATTTAAGGCATTCCTCTGTAGTGGCACTATGGACAACAAGGATCTTTAAGATGTGCTCAGTGTTTCTCTATCTTGATTATACTCCTTGTTTAAAAAAATGACAGATTAATAGAAATATAATGATATATATTGCTCATTTGGATAATGAAAGTTTTTTTTTGTCAAATTCTATATACATGATCATCCATCCGTCCATCCATTATCCAACCTGCTATATCCTAACTACAGGGTCACGGGGGTCTGCTGGAGCCAATCCCTGCCAACACAGGGCACAAGGCAAGAAACAAACCCTGAGCAGTGTGCCAGCCCACCGCAGGGCGCACACACACTAAGTACAATTTAGAATCACCAATGCACCTAACCTGCATGTCTTTTGGACTGTGGGAGGAAACCAGAGGAAAACCACACAGACATGGGGAGAACATGCAAACTCCATGTAGGGAGGACCCGGGAACTGAACACGGGTCTCCTAATTGCGAGGCAGCAGCTCTACCCACTGCGCCACCCCAAACATAATCATACTCTTAAGCTTTTACTGTACAACCTTGCAAATTCCATCACTACCCTAAAGTAAAGGCCTTACCCGGCAGTTTTGGAAAAGGTCCTCATTACTTTCTTGCCCAGTCATTGGCATTTTCATATTCTCCCAGTAGCTATTAAGCAGTGTGACATCATTAACACATTATTTATTTTTGAAAATAAATACATTCATGTTTTCCCAGATGTCTCCTCTGCTGCTGCTAAGCAGTTCTGTGGATGAAGCAGAAAAAGAGCTAAGAAGATTATAATTTAACTGTAATGCAACATTTGCCATAACTATATATCCAATTATTATAGTCCCAGTCCTCTGACATCCCAAGAGACAGAGCATGTCTAAAACAAAACAAACGCCCCAGCAGCAGTGTAGAAAAGACAAAAAAAGATATCTCATAATAGTATAGTCCAAATACAGTTAACCTAGGGAATGTTAAACAGTTTTCATGGAGCCTGAGATAACATATAATAGTACACTCCTGATAAAATAAACCAAGGGTATGATGTTCTTAAAAAAAGAAAACAAAAAGAAAAACGCACACTGTAAATAAACAGTTACTTTCTGTTTATCAAAATATATATTTTATATAATATATATATATATATTTTCAATGGAAGACATTTCAATATAATAATTGTAATTTAACAAAAAATTGGCTAAAAAGAAAATAGGATTTATAGCTACGGCAGATGTTGCATTACAATTAGACCAAGCTGCAAGCAGAATCTTCTCTGCCTTGCCAGAACATGATATGTCTCATGATCATGATCGTGTTTCAAACAGATGTTGTGATCAGTCTTCTTAGCTCTTTTTCTGCTTCATCCACAAAACTAAAATTGTAAAACTGGCCTTCAATAACCACGTTCAATATGGTAGGAAACAAGAGGCTGTATCAGATTTTGGCTTTGTGTAGCCGCTTTTTAATGCTGTAGAATGTGGTAGGCTTAGCAGCAGCAGAGGAGAAATCTGGAAAAAAATGAATGTATTTATTTTCAAAAATAAATAATGTGTTAATCATGTCACATTGCATAATTTCCAGGACATGCTCTCTATTAACCATCTGTGGTAAAAAAAAGTCAGAAATGGTGTCAAGGCATTTCAAATCATAAAAAGAGTAAAGGAAGTCTCAAATGTTACTATAAGTGAAAGTAGAAATTGATATTCCAACTTAAATAATCACATCAAAAATAAGCAAATAATCAAGAAAAATGATTAGGTCCTGAAAAAAGGAATGAAATAAAGTTTACATAAATATTCATATACCCACATGGGGTCAGTTTTAAATGATCTATTATGGTGTATGGCCGGCCGTTCATCCCGGCCAATACCCCCAAGCCACCAGGTGGAGCTCTCCCTGCAGCATGGAGGTGCCCCGAGGACCAGCAGGGCATCATGGACATTGGAGTCTTTATACACAGACCTGCTGGATACCATGGGGGCCACTAGGAGACGCTGCAGGGAGGAATGATGTTTACTTGCCTTACGCCCCGGAAGTACATTCGAGTCACATGGACAAGGGGAATGACGTGCTTCCGGGGTGAAGAAAAGGACTTTTTGATCTGACCCGGAAGTGATAGGAGATCACATGAACTGGAGATTGGAACACTTCTGGGTCAGGGAGTATAAAAGGATTGTGGGAGCTCCCAGACGGCGAGCTGAGCTGGGTGGAAGGGTGGCAACGCATCTGGGAGTGGTGGAGAGTTTATTATTGTATTGTTATTGATTGGTTTAATGAGTATTGTGGAGGAGAGGGTGCTTTGTGCACTGTGCAGAATAAATATAGTCTACTTTTGGACTTTTATCCGGTGTCTGGCGTATTGGACAAGGGTTCAAGGGAGCGATAGCGCCCCCTATCTGTCACACTATCAATGAACACACCTCTTTGGAAATACCTGGAGAAAAACTCACACAGCTACTGGGAAAATGTGTAAATGCCAATGACTGGACAAAAAAATACAAGCTGTTAGGCTGAACTATCTACTTTGCTCCAATGACACCCTTAAAATTCTAAAATCATATTTGAATAGTGATACAGGATAATAATCATTTAAGAACTAAGAATTGTATCCAGTGCACCTTTAAATGTGTCCAATGAAAGAGACACACATTTTTTATGGAAAAATTAAAGTTCATTTGAAAACCAGTATAAATGATTTTATAAGTTCTTTAACTTTATAACTCAGTGAGAACCAGAATAATTTGCTAGTGTCATTAAGGAAAAAAATTGGGAGAGCAATTTCTTTCTTTCTTTTCTTTTTTTTTAAATAAAAAAGAAAATACTGGGGTCACCATGAAAGTCTGTTCACATGAAAGAACTCGACACATAGTGGACCCATTTCATTGAAACTTTGCATACTTTTTCTCATTGAAATATATCAGTTAAGTTCACTTTTTGCTTAGATATCTTGAATACAGAATGTTGTGCAAAGTTTAGGAGTATCAAAATCTCCAGTTGAACAGCATTTTCGACTTTTCAGGCTACAACAGAGAAACATTCTGTGCAAATTCTATTACAGATTAGTTTACTATTTCAAATGTACCTATGAGAGACGATACTCCGACTTGTACATCTTAGATATATTCTTCCTTTACACGTATGACTGCTGCTTCTGATGGCAAGACAGGTCCCCAGTACAAGTTAGTCAAATGCAGGGAGAGGAATGCGTGTGTAAGCTACATCTTTGGTATACTTGCTCAATTTTACCGCCTCGTGAGGTATGTTAACCATAAAAGTGAAAATTCACTAATCTAGAAATTAATCAAGGCAAAGTGGTGGAAGTACTTTGATGGATGAATGTGAGAAAAAAGTAATTCACACGTATACATTGCAAAATTTTTTTGGTTATTTTATGTAATTTTTGTATATTTTTTGGTTAAAAAAATTCAAAAATGAAAAATGTTTTTCTCCATCATGTAAATTTTTTTCACAAAACACATTTTTTTGCTGTCAATGATATTTTTTTTGTTTTTACACTATATTTAATTAAATATGAATAGTTTATTCTTATGATAACTTGTTTGAATTGAAAAACTTCAAATATTATTTTCTATGTTTAAAGGAAACAGTTGTTATGTTTGATAATAAGGTCAGAATTTAGCTGTAAGTGGACATGGTGATGAGTCATAGCAGCAGTCAGGGCAAACAAAATTCCCAGGTTTTCTCTATGAGGAAACAGAGCCAATAATTGGGTTCAGATGTAAAGATCTGCTAAAAAAAAGCTTTAGTTTGGTGACAAAAGCTTCATCAGACCTAGATGGGTAGATCCAGAAAAAGTGCTTCTACCACCACTTCATATTAAGTTAAGTTTAATGAAGCAAATTGTTGAAGCCCAATCAAAAGTTGGAGCCTGTTTTATATATTTGCATCAAATGTTTCCAAAATTTCTTTGAGGTAAAATTAAAAGAAGGCATTTTTTCTGAACCTGATAAAAAAAAAAAAAAAAACTGATGGTGCAATAAATGACCTGGGACAAAATGTTTTTGGTATCATTCAAAGAAGTCATTTCTAAGTTTATAAGTAACACTAGCAGGAGTACCCGCGCGTTGCCCGGGAATCTATAACCTGTGACTTTCTGAAATGAAAGAAACAGAATATAGAAATAGAACAGTTTTCTGATTCACATTTTATTGTAATAGGCAATATAAGTGCTCATTCCAGAGCCTGTGGATACACTATATGTTTTGTTTTCCTTTGTGGTGAGAAAATGAACAAATTCTGAGAATTGCCCACTCTAGAATATGCTACGTAGAGTTGTCCGTGTGAAAAGCATGGATTTTCGAAATTAATGCCTGCAACTTGTAGTGATTGCCCTTGAGCCTTATTAATTGACATAGCAAAAGTCAAACGAACAGGAAATTGGAGCAGTTTGAAATCAAAGGGTAAATCATTCGGAATCAGTGGTATTCTTGGTATGAAAACATCTTTACGTCTTGTGCAACGTGTCATGATAGTTGCTTCAATAATATTTGGATAGAGAGTCTTGACCCAAAGGCGAGTGGTATTACACAGTAAGGAGCATCAGTGTTGAACCATGCTGCCATATAATGGACATTGGCGAATGAAATACAGCACTATTAGTGCGTTTGGGAGTGTGACTCACAGGGACCAAAGCTGCCGCTAGATGGCGCTGCGGTGAAGTTCTGTTGCAACGTGTGGCCATCTTAAGTACGGGGACGTGTGCCGAAGGTTGTGTCGATGTAAAGGTGCCCTGCGGTTCACCACGAACATTTTTCCGAACCAAACATGCCCCATGACCTTCTCCTGGTCACAAAGGAGCCCCATGCCCAGTTTGGTGCCGATTGGACGCCCGGTGCAGATTTGTATAGCGGACAAACAAACATACACACACACATTGACTCTGTTTTATATATTAGACTAGCTGATTACCCAGTGGCTTCGCTCACTGAGTGCAAGGGAAAAAAATAAAATGTAGTATATAAATTATTAAACAGTAAAACATTAACATGTAAGAAATACAGATACATTGAGCCGTACTGGAGTGCTTTCGGGTAAACTACATTTTAAAGGCACTATAACACAACAGGTAAGTAGCACTAACAGCAGCTTAAATGTATTTCGATTATCTCTCTGTTGCAGATCCCTTGTGAAAGGCGCTACACAACCGCTGTGGTATAGAAATTACATTTTCTATGCGATCCTGCAAATTTCTGCCTGACAAGCTTGCACTACGTGCCTGTGATTTAAGAGAAAAATTATTCTGAGAAATCTGGATGCTGCCCTTCCATGCTTAATGGGCAGAAGATCCAAACAATTTCCAAGTCCAAAATTTAACATGAAGAGGTTGGTACATCTTCTTAGATGTAAACCCTCCATCTTCTTAAAAGAATTCATCACAAAAGCAACCTTGAATGTTGCGGGGTTTTAGTGACCTAAACTCATCTTAAGGGACAGCAAGTAGTCGTGCAGCGCAATTTACAAAGAGACTTTCCTTCGATGGCGCCGATCACACTCATTCGCAAAGATTTCCACTCTCCCAGGAGCCGACGGAGCACTCAGTGTGTCACAAACAGTGCGAGAAGAGAGGATGCCGCCCGAAACTATGAAGCTCTCAACCCGGCGGAGCAGCCCGACAGTCCGTGCCTCCGAGCGTCCACTTTGTTCTTACGACCCCTCGCCGCTGAAAGCAGTGTAGTCTTCACATTGTTTACAGCTTGGTGCAGTTAAAAAGTAGAACGACGCAAAGCTGTTTTCCTCATCTCTCTTCTATCAACTACTGCCAATTAAAAAAAAGTTATAATGTGGCAGTTTCCGCGACAGTCATGTGGACGAATAAATAAAACTTCTCTGTCAGAACGGGCCTGGTAGCGAACAGCTCAATGCTGAAGTCCAGAGAGGGGGGCTGGGAGAGGGCGACACGGGGTGCACTTCTATGGGATAGATCGGCGTGTTTGTGTTTACTTCTTTTCAATATCAGTAAAGTAACTCTCACACAAATAATAACAATTCATAAAGACGATATAAAAATGGTGTCCACAAACGAAGTGATTAGTTCCTGTATTATGTTCTGTGGTCATAAATAATTTCTGTTTCGCGTGGTCATATGTAATTTCCGTTTCAAATGCGAAAAGAATTTTATATATATAAAGACCCAAATTATAAAAAAATTGTGATAGCTTTTTAGCTCTGTTTAAGTATTTGCATTGCAGCACGAGTCTCAAAGTACACTTTTTGGATTCACATTTAGAATTTTTCCCTGGAAATCCTGTAGTGGTAAGTGAAGAGGAGGGTGAAAGATTCCATCAAGGACAAGTAAAGAAGATACCAGGGATGTTGGGACATTAGTAAGATGGCGGACTACTGTTAGTTGTTTCATAAGGACACACCAGAAGAAATGTATTGACTGGCCACCAAATGAGATTTTGGATCAAAAAAACTAAGAAGTGACAAAAACTAGAGATGTTATGTGTTAAGTTAATAAATATGTTTTATTTTCTTTACATATATGTTTAAAAATATTAGATTTGATTAAATATTCTCATGTTAAATTGATTTAGCACACTATTGTATACATGAATAAATTGTGTAATTTCAATTACAATTTTTTTCTTCATTTTTGTACTTAAGTATGACATGATGGAAACATTCTACTTATAATTTTTGTTGTGCTTATAACTGCAAATAAATATATAAACAATTAAATTAATTTTGTACGAGTTTAATTTTGCTGTCCTATGTCATGTAAGCATTGAGTGAACAAATGCACTAAAAACAAGGTCATGGCTTCTTTTTGTGCACATCGCATTGCAATGATTCATTATTTCTTTGACACCATAAGCCAAACTTCTCTCTATCTCTTCATAATGTTCTGAAGCATTCAAAAATCTTACCTTGAAACTTCAAAAGAGATTTTAAAACTCTTATTTGTTTTTCCAAAAATGTTTAATTTAAGAAGGTTGAAATATAATTACTTATAAACTAAAACATAGGCATTAATCAATGCCATTTTTACATCACTTAAATTGGAATCTGCTATTTAAGTACATGATATTATAAACAACAGTTAGGTCAGGTCGAGTTAGATTGGGGAGCATGCACTGGTACAGTGTATTGCTGCATTCACCACACAACGAAACAGCTCAGGATCCTGGTTGGCCACCTCCCAGGCAGACACGTGGTCCAGTCTCACCCTCCGGAAATTACCATATTTCCGCCGCAGCCAGGTGTTACATGGGCATTCCCTTGGCTTGGTCCAGCTGCTTGGATCCTCAGCAATGAGGATCTTGTGAGCTGGATCACCCTCAGGGAATCGATCCACATGGCCGTAGTACCCGTAACTGACGCCTCCTCACAATGCAGGTAATGTGCTTTATTTGGGACACCATGACACAAATTCAAACCTGCAAAACTCAAGGTTTCTCCGAAGAGACACATACAAAAGGAGTCCAGTCTTCATCTCAGGTCAGTGTATAGCATCCATGTCTTGCAACCATATAGCAAAACAGGAAGCACCAGGACTCTAAAGACCTTTGTCCTTTTGACAAGATATCAGGAGCACCACACACCCCCTTTCCAGTGACCTCATAACCCCCTATGCTCTCCGAATCTGTGTACTGACTTCATAGGAATAGTCACCAGAGACAGGAATTTTGCTGTCGAGAGAAGTAAGACACTTGACAAGGTTGACACTCTCTCCACAGACAGACGCACTGCTGATGGCTGTGCCCAAGAGGTCATTAAAGGCCTGGGTCATGGTTTTTATCCAGGACACTCACAAGCCCAGACACTCAGACTCCTCAGTCAGTCTCTCAAGAGCCTCAATCAGAGCCTCCATTGACTTTGCGAACATCACAGCATCGTTGGCAAGGTCAAGATCAGTAAATCTCTCTTCAGCAAAAGATGCCCCACAGCCACTGGACCCCATAACCCTGCCCAAAACCCAGTCCATACAAGCATTGAACAGAGTAGGGGCAAGAACACACCCCTGACAAACCCCAGAATCAACTGGGAAAAACACAGAGGTTCTGCCTCCACTCTGCACAGCACTCACAGTACCAGTGTACAGGCCAGCCATGATATCCAACAACTATGATGAGATCCTGAGAAGTAAAAGGATGTCCCACAGGGTGGCTCGATCAACCGAGTCGAACGCTTTACAAAAATCAACAAAGGCTGCAAAGAAACTCTGCAGATATTTGTGTTGCCGCTCCATGAGAACTCTCAGTGCCAGGATGCGGTTGATGGTATACCTTTTAGATGTAAAACTAGACTGCTCCGGTCACTAGTAGGTAAGCAAATGATCACAGATCCTATTGAGGATGACCCTAGCAAGTAAGTTTTAATGGTGTGTATTGGAAAACTGAGCAAATACACAGTCAACATTGTAAAGGAGATTTTCTGCATTTTGTCTCACATTGGAACTTTGAAGTTTAGCTGCATGTTTTGTACATGTTTTCTGTTTCTTTTCATATGTTCCTGCTAGTCAGGACAAACAAGTAATATTGTGAATATACTTTAATAACATTATGTGCCATTTTTTGCAGCTCAGGAGGACGTACAGTGCATCCGGAAAGTATCCACAGCGCATCACTTTTTCCACATTTTGTTATGTTACAGCCTTATTCCAAAATTGATTAAATTCATTTTTTCCTCAGAATTCTACACACAACACCCCATAATGACAACATGAAAAAAGTTTACTTGAGGTTTTTGCAAATTTATTAAAAATAAAAAAACTGAGAAATCATTATGTTATTATGGGGTGTTGTGTGTAGAATTCTGAGGAAAAAATGAATTTAATCAATTTTGGAATAAGGCTGTAACATAACAAAATGTGGAAAAAGTGATGCGCTGTGAATACTTTACGGATGCAGTGTATGTCCCCTTTATCAGCCCTTCATGACCTCTCTTTCTCACTATCTTTCTTTCTTCCTCTAAGGAGGGGGCCAGTAATCTGTCATGATTTGTCGCTCATTTCTATATTTTCTACACATTTTCTGGGTTTAATGATTTTTACATTTATCGAAACCCAGGAAAGCAATGGTCACATTTACTTTTGTTTGATGCATCCTTTATTATGTTATTTGTTTGATGTTATCCTGTAGCATCATCTTGTTTTTTCTATGGGCACTGGTATTTTGGAAATGTAATGTTGACGTTTGCTAGGGGTGACATAAGTGGTCATAGATGATCTGACATCATAGGTCGAGGGCTACAAAGGCCAGCCCCTTGGACTTCCTGGTTTGTCCACTTTTGTGGATACTAAATAAAACACTAGAAATATTATTGATTGTTGAACGGTTCTCTGGTTATGAAATTGTTTTTGTTCTGACTACGATTTTTTTCTCATGTCTTGGTATTGGTCACGTGAACATTCAGGTAATAATTCATTTGTTTTACTTCTTAACCTCAATTATTGTTTCATATTTTGGGCCTTGTTTATTTGATTATTTGAATCGTGGTTATGCCCTTAGTTTATTTATTCTGATCTCACACTATCACTCTCCTGTTTCCAATTCCTTGATTTAACCGCCATGCTATGCAGTTCAGTAAAGCACAGACTTTGTTTCCTGACCTGAGCATCCCAGGAGAGTATTGTGTCAAACTTAGAGCACCCTTGACATGTAAAGCATTTATTGCATCCTAGTTATACATTTATTTTTCCATTTGCATTTGCCAGTGTGGTTTTTTCACTCTTTTTTAAGCACTTGTCTTGTGTCAATGTGTGTGAAGTATCTTCTTATCCTGGTAAATTTTTTGCTTACTAGGTAATCCATCTCAATATCTAATTGAAGACAAAGCCTAAGGTATGATAATATCCCTGACAGGATATAATTAGGTAGCCATATACTGCATACTTGTTGCAACATACTGTTTAAGTGCAATGCTCAGTGGAAGACATCAGTAACATCAAACCATGTTTCTCAAGATATATGATTACAGGAGACTGTCTCGGGGGAAGGATTCTGATCCCTACTTGCATGTTACACAGAAACAGTTCTTGAAGTAAACAACAATTAAAAACTCTCCTGTTTTTTTTTTCTTTGTAAATGCATGTACATAACAAATATAGGGGGAAAAAAAGTTTTCTGTTGTGAAATGGAGAAAATATCCCTGTCAGAACAGCAGTTATCCAACCCACATTTCAAGGAGGTTTTACTACATATTGAAGTCTATATACAGTATGGGCTTCCAGAATATGTTTAGGATATTATTCGGGAAATTGTTTTTATTTAGTAACCCATGTTTACCTTCCTTGCTTAACAGAATCACAAGCAACCCTGGACAATTTTTAGAAACTCTAATAAATGCATATAAATATTGTCACTAAGCATTTAGCAAAATTTTAAAGAATATTAACTGAAATGGAAATGAGTATATAGGCAAATGAGCTTACAAGCAAGAAGCCGATAAAGTAATTTCAGAATATTAGCGATAAAAGGTATAAAAAGAGAGCAAAGAATTGTACATTCAGAAATCTCCTGGTGCAAAAATCGACAACTATTAAATCTGGCCTGAAAAAATAGATTTTGGCATGTCAATGTGTTTGCGACCCTGTAGTTGTCCCCCTTAATGATTTTAGCATGACCCACCAGAGTGGCTAACCCTCTGTGAATTTAGCACTATCGTCAAAACAGGGTTTGAGCGTTCCATGTAATCACCAGAGAATCAGGTCTTTATCAGTGTTTCCCAACGTTTGTGGTGTTATGACACATATTTTGGCCTGCCAGTGTGTTCGCAACCCAACAGTTGTCCGCCTCTGTGAATTTAGCAAGACTCACCTCCCCCTCTGTGAAATTGGGGGAATCATTAAAGACAAGTGGGGATTCCCACGCAATCACCAGAGCATCAGGGCATTAGATGAATCAAGCAAGATCATTAATGTTTGTCTTCCTTGGTAAATTGAAGTGGGTGGTGAATCCTCCTTGAGAAGGTCAACCAGAATCGACTGTGATCCACCTATTGCCGCTGTGAATCGAGTGTGATGGTCAGAACGGTTTGGGGTGGGCAGGGTTTTCTCCAGAGTTGGCTGAGGCCCACGTGCAATATTGCTATGGCCTACTGCCCATAGGTTGGGAAACGCTGAACAAAAATATGTATTTAACAAGACAAAATAATCAAAATAAGACCCAAATGGACATTAATAATTCAACAATAATATAAAGATTGAGGTAACAAATAATAAACAAAGCACATAACTAAATTAATGGTAAAACTACAGGAAACAAACAGTAATCAAACAAATATGACAAACCCTAACCTCCTAATATATGTAGTAATTAACCAAAAAAATGTAAAAATTCAAAGCTACCAAAAATTTAAATACAAATCAAAGTAAAAACCAAGAGAAAATTGAGTGAAACAAAACTCAGTCAGAAACACTAAACTAAAAAAGACAAAGTGGAGAGCCACAGCAGTAGTGGAAAATATCCAATTTCTCAACAAGAAACTAATGTTCTGAGCAGCCCTACTATCAGACTTCAGGTTGCTGATGTAATTAGCAGAAAAGCTGAATGATATACAATAAATGGAAGTCCTGCCCCTTAAGCACCATTCCTAAAAGGAATAAATTGAGAAGTAAATGAAAATTTAAGAAAAGAAAACCAAAATGGAAAAAGCAATGCCAGGGTTAAAGTTCTAGCTTAACTTGAGAAGAGACATCTGGAGGTGAGACATTGTATCTTTAACACTAGAATCCCTGAAACCTATGAAAAAACTCGTAATCCTGGGCCACCTTAAATTCCTTGCATTTCGTATCATCCTACACTTACACAGATCTTTTTAGACACTGAACACACATGAAATGTCTGAATTTCAAATAACAATATATTATTTACCCTATACAACTCCAGGCACCTCACACCACGATAAAGAGAGTTGAGCTGGGAGAACTCTCCGTCATTGGATGGGATAGCAGGGTGCTTACTAATTGTGCTGGTCGACACACTTTCAAAACAAAAGACGCTGATGGAGAGGTGCGAAGCAATTTAAGGTGGCCTGGGATTACAAGTTTTGTCGTAGGCTTTAGGGATTCTAGTGTTAACACGGTTAGGACCTTTAATTGTAATTAAACTCAAATGCAACCAAGGACATCTTACTACCGTAAGAAGCAACTACTAGTCTTAAATGAGAGACAAGAACATTTGATCAAATTCTACACTTCTCAGAACTCTTGAAAAGTAAAGCATATTTTCTCAAACTAGCCTATTCTAATTCAAGGTTGCAGAGAGTCTGGAGATCTTTAGAGTTATCATGTCCCAAAAGATGCTGGACTTATGAGGAAGCAGAACTAACCATTGAACCACAGTGCTACCCTGAAATAAAATCATGTTAATTTTACATTTGTGGGTTCTGAGAAAATATCAAAGTTCAAGTTCCTTGAAGAATGGACCTGATAAGGACAGAGGTCACTCTGTCTCTGTATAAGCAACTGCTCCCTGATTATTTCACCAAGTGCATGGCATTGACTTTCAATGTGTATAGAGTGTTATCAGAGGATCAAAAGTTTCAGTGAATTAAGTCCCAGCATTTTTGGCACATTGTTTTATCATATCTACCCTGACCAGTGGTAAGATGCTCTATTAAGTATTTTGGCTGGGAAAGGTGCCAGGTACCATTGTCAGCAGTAACAGGTTTGGCTCAGTTTAGCTGAGTAAGATGGTTAATGTAGGATTTCTCCTTTTATTTGTTGGAGTAATAGAGACGAGAAGTCTGACAATTGCTCTCTCGTCTATTCACCTAACCCACCTGACTGACCTCATTCCTTTATGGGTGCTAGCATTTACAATTTTAAGGATTTACTCCAGGTCTTTTAACAAACTATATTGTTACTGCTTGGAAAAACAGGACTGAGGCACTGGGCCCCCAGTGAACTATTGTGCAGCTTGCTTCCTGTTGAGACCAAGGGTCTAAGCTTGCTTGGGTTTTTCACTTGTGCCTTGTGAAAGAAGCACGATTGGAATCAAGACAGGGCTTGAGGAAAACAAAAAAGCCAAAGAAATTTCAGGCATATCTTGCCATTATGTCAATCATTGTGTTTGCAGAGTTTTATGTTGTTTTTTTTGCAAAAAAATATTACAATATTTGATATTGGTCCCCACCGGTTGAGAGCTTGATCAGAGTTACTAACACTCAAAGAATACTCACTTTGCATTTTTGGAGTGTTTGACATAAAATAAATAAAGAATTATATTTATCAAGAAAACTTTTGAGGTTCATGGGGTATTGAAGAAAAGGGAACTTTTATGTTTATTTTGCAAAATAGGAACACTAAAGTTAAGCCTGAAAGAGGGTCAAGTAATCCTTTATAGCTTTTAATATTTAATTTTAATATTTCACTCTCCAAAATTCAAAGGTGTTTTACAAGTAGTGAAGCATAGTGAAGTTGTTTACATTGATTTTCTACAACTTGTTAACTAAGCAATTTGCAGCATAGCACCTTACAAGCAGCCACTATACAACAGTGCCTGCCATTATCACATAACTTTATACTTGAATAAATAAATGGTATAAGGAATGAGACATGCCTTTTTTCCACGAGAATATAAAGATATCCTTTTTTTTTTACAAATATTTTTTCCAAGTACCTGAAATCTTTTGACACTTAGCATTTCTGCAGACTGTGTTACTTTGTAGAGCCATTAAATGACTTGACAATGGGTAAAGATATATTTTATTAAATCATTCCAGCATACTTACTTAATTACTTAACACTTGGGAAAGAAGATCAAATTAATATAAATAAATAAATAAATAAATACCCTGAATAACTTCTGGAGTTAATGATGCCCCTAACCCCTTTGTCCACTCTTTAATTTAATGTGACATGTGCCCTTCAGAAATTCTTGGTCACTTCCCTTCTCATTTATGTAGCTTGATATCATCTATCCCAAGGTGTTTTGGGGGCATCTGCAGTTCCCAAAGTGACTGCCTGTTGAGGATCCCAACCTATCCACAGTGGTATGTTGAAGAGCACTCTATTCCCCTTTATGAATTCTGCTGTTCCTAACAGAATGAATTGCAATCTATATTTAGAAATCCGTCCACAATAATCCTGCTGCTAAGCTCATTCAACTACTTCATTTGCCTATTGTATTATAAATGGATACACACCACAACTTGGTGGTTATTCCAGGAGAAAACTTCTGCCAGATGTACCAACCACTTTATGAAAATATTAGGACGAAGTGACGATATTATTTTATATTTTATAAACTTATTATTGTTTCCTGCCTTGCGCCCTGTGTTGGCTGGGATTGGCTCCAGCAGACCCCCGTGACCCTGTAGTTAGGATATAGTGGGATGGATAATGGATGGATGGATGGATAAACTTATTATAAAAGAATGTTATTGCAGTGAACTGTTGTACAACATATGTCTGCACTGAGTTACATACAGTATGTTGCTTGAGAATATGTATGACAAAATCACATATGTGGTAAGGAAATGATTCAGTCATAAAATTATCATATTTTTCTAACTAAAACACATTTTTCTTCAAAACACCAGCCTGCTTAAACCAATAACAGGGTGTTTAGAGCAAGTGGCAATTTAATTAAGTTTATGGTTATTATCTGAATAATTTTTCAAAGTCAACCAAAAAAGACACAGTACATTGATCTATTCTTGTAAATTTTAGGTTGATTTCTACAGCAGTCTCAGCCTCCACAATCTCAATTATATTCGATTATATATTTAAGAACAATTCAATATCAAAAAAGCAAAGAATTAGTGAACCCCAAATAGTTTAAAATATATGTTATATTGAAACAGAGGTAACAATTAACATGTCATTTACATGTTTACATGAATGATTTTGTACATCTTTTAACACATTCATAATGAACAAATATGAAGCAGTACAAGCAAATAGTTTATATACCTGTAAAAGAGCAACTTACAAATATGTTTTTCTAACTGTAATATTGAAAAATATACTCAGCAAAAAAAGAAACATCCCCTGACTTTCAACTGTTTTTACTTTCAGTAGACTTAATGTGTAAATATTTGTATGAACACTAAAAGAGTCAACACCATAAGACATAAACTAAAAATGTTTCACAATGTGTCCCTGAATGAAGGGAGGCTCAAAATCAAAAATACCAGTCAGTATCTGGTGTGGCCACCAGCTGCTTGAAGTACTGCAGTGCATCTCCTCCTCATGGACTGGACCAGATTTGTCAGTTCTTGCTGTGAGATGTTACCCCACTCTTCCACCAAGGCACCTGCAAGTTCCTGGACATTTCTGGGGGGAATGGCCCTAGCCCTCACCCTGCGATCCAACAGGTCCCAGACGTGCTCAATGGGATTGAGATCTGAGCTCTTCGCTGGCCATGGCAGAACACTGACATTGCTGTCATGCAGAAACTCACGCACTTTTTGCCACTCCTATCTGGTCCAGCGAAGGTGGGTTTGTGCCCATAGGCGGTGTTGTTGCTGGTGATGTCTGGTAAGGACCTGCCTTACAACAGGCCTACAAACCCTCAGTCCAGCCTCTCTCAGCCTATTGCGGACAGTCTGAGCACTGATGGAGGGATTGTGTGTTCCTGGTGTGACTCGGGCAGTTGTTGTGGCCATCCTGTACCTGTCACGCAGGTGTGATATTCGGATGTACCGATCCTGTGCAGGTGTTGTTACACGTGGTCTTCCACTGCGAGGATGATCAGCTGTCCTTCCTGTCTCCCTGTAGCGCTGTCTTAGGCGTCTCACAGTGTGGACATGGCAATTTATTGCCCTAGCCACATCAGCAGTCCTCATGCCTCCCTGCAGCATGCCTAATGCACGTTCACGCAGATGAGCAGGGACCCTGGGCATCTTTCTTTGGGTGTTTTTCACAGTCGGTAGACAAGTCTCTTTAGTGTCCTGCGTTTTTAGAACTGTGACCTTAAATGCCTACTTTCTGTAAGCTGTTAAGGTCTTAACGACCATTCCACAGGTGCATGTTAATTAATTGATTATGGTTAATTGAACATGCATGGAAAACATTGTTTAAACAATTTACAATGAAGATCTGTAAAGTTATTTGGATTTTTAAAACATTATTGTTGAAATACACAGTCCTGAAAAAGGGACGTTTCTTTTTTTGCTGAGTATATTATAAGATGGGAAAATGATTTATAGTGTAATTTAGTTAATCTGAAATGCAAAATTTTAAAGCAAATTTTACAAATATTGTAAAAAGTAATGGTAGCAATATATTATTTTGATCAAATGGAAACACTTCATTAAAATACATTTTATGCATGCTTTACAATGTTGATAGTTTTTTTAACTATTCGATTTGCCTGATTGTTTCCTTACAATTTTTCTTTCTTCTAAACCAGAATATACGCAATTGTGTTTTCAACAGTGCAAGCATGGTTTTTGAGAGGATATACAGTACACAGTGTTTTGCCATGTAAGATAAATATTTGTTTCTTAATAAAACATTTTTTAACACAGTCATGACTTTCAATAAAAGAAAAACAAAGATCAAATGGTTTATACACTTAATAAGAGATGAATAACATGATCTTTGAAACATCTGTATATAAGATGAAAATGTGTCCTTTCCAAACAATCTTTATCATTTGCCATTCAGTTCATTTTAGAAAGATATCCTGTACGTATATCTAGTGCCATAACTAAAATTGCAAAAAAACAAATTACACCCCCCCCCCCATGAATTAAATTAAAACATTTAAAATGACTGTCATCAATGAGATATGTCATGCAAATAAGCTAGATAGTATAAGAGGTCAGTAGTCACCATTAACCTTGATGGAACTGTGGGAATGATAACACCACTAACCTTTTCAAGCATGGTAATAGTAAAGCACTGCCACAGCATTGCACTGCCTGTGGTTTCGTCACTACATGTAATCTTGAACTTTTTTTATAAGAAAATCTCATTAAACATTTTTTTCTACTAAATAATTACTTTATTATCTCTGCATTTTCATTATTTAATGAGACACAATTATACTATACAACTTACACTTTTTTCTTTGTTTATTGTTTTTATTTAAATATTGTTTAAAAAAGTCTTTTTTGATAGCATCACAATTCATTAATTCAGAGATTTGTTTTTTTAGTTATTTGCACTGTTTTTTTATCCATTAAAAAACAGACAAAAATCTTCTATTAAATAGTTTTTTAACCTCATTCATAATTTCTTCAGTTTTTAAAGTATATATAATTGGATTCAACAGTGGAGGTAGAGCAGCAGCTAAAGAGGTGTTGAAAATTCTTGTATTTACACTGACAGCTATTTTGGCCCAGGATGTGATATAAATCCCTAGGAGTGGTATAAAAAATATTCCTACTAATAATAAGTGGGCAATGCAAGTTTTAAATGCCTTTTGCCTTTCAGTAGCAGATGCTATTTTTAACAGTGTTACTACTATGCAAACATAGGATATGAGAATAAAAGTCAAAGGACCACAGAAAAACACAACTATACTGAAATATGCCATTGCCCAGTTGGGTGTGTTATCGTTGCAAGCCATGTTAAACATGGGGCCATAGTCACAGTAATAACTGTTAACTGTAACAGAGTTACAAAATGATAAGTGTGTTAATAAATAAACAGTAATCACAGAAGCTACTAAAGGAACAGTTCCAGTAATTACAATAATCAACATCATTCTTGAATTTGTGTTGATTGTTTTACAGTGCAATGGAAAGCATATTGATATTAGTCTATCATATGCCAATATAGCAATTGAAAAAGACTCCATTGCAGAAAAAAACAGCACAAAGAACATCTGGGTTAAGCATGATTCATATTTAACAAAAGTAGAAGTAGAAAGAAAAACCTCTGCAGATTTTGGTATAATTGTTGTGCTGTAACCTACATCTATAATAGATAAATTGAATATAGCAATGTATTTTGGAGTGTGAAGGTTGTCTACAAATAATATTATTGCCATGAGAAATCCATTTGAAAACAGTGTTGCCATATAGACAACTAACAAAAATATAAAGAAATATTGATAGTTCAGTAAAGACTGAAAACCTGCAATGTTAAACCCTTGTGGCCGCACAAAAGTCATATTTATTACCAATGACATGATTTGGTTCTTTTCAATTTTTGAACCTTTTTTGTTCTACCTTAAGTAAACTAAATAACTATTATCCTTAGTGTTTGCAAACCACTCTACACGTTTTTTATCTTATCCTATGTATGAACAATTCTTTTTTCAAAACAGTAAGACTTTACTACTATACCTTTCAGTTTATGTAGATATTCCATAATAAATGAAATAAACATGTAAAAAATGTAAAACCTTATAGTTTTAATATTTTATCTGGAAAGCATACCTGATTAAATAACTTTCAGAGATGCTTTTATATCATTATATTGCACTGAACTACTCCTGAGAGAATTAATTAAAAGTTGACTTCTAAAAGTATATGACTGTCAACACACAGAGTGCATTATTAATTTCATGTACTTCCAAGCTGATTAGTATAATATTTTTCCCTGCCTTGTGCCCTGTGTTGGCTGGGATTGGCTCCAGCAGACCCCCGTGACCCTGTGTTCGGATTCAGCGGGTGAAAATGGATGGATGGATGTAATACAATATAATGTATGTAGCTATAATCAATGTATGACTGTTCATCTGGTTTTTCTCACTTGTATAATACCAATAATATTAATAATACATATAAGATTAATATTTAAGAAAAAAAACAATGAAAATCTCTTTGTTATACAATATCAATGCATAAATGGAATATTATACAAACATATTGACCACTTGGTAAATAAAAATATGAATTACTGTAGGTCTTACCCTGATGCTGCTGTTGTCATCTTCACACACAAGATTCAGTAGCATCTTAAATTTAGGAAGCATTTTATGATCACCAACATCAGTGCACAATTAGATTAACTATAGAACATTAATGCTGCCTCATTACCAGTTGCCACATATTTCACTTTGTACACCTACAGCATATAATTAGAATAAATGCTTTCAAAGATTTTGAGGACAGGAAAAATAAACTCTAGTATGTGATAATGCCAAATACAAATTTGAAATCTATTTTAATCATATATTTAGGTATAATGAATGATATAGTGTTTTGTAGCACAAGAAAAGACGAAGAGGTGAGGAAGTTGGAAGGATGGAGAAGGGCTTTGGAAAATGGAGGATTGAAGATAAATAGGAAGGAGACGGAATATATGAGGTTTAATGATAATCAGGATTCAGAAGTTAATCTGCAGGAGTGGATAAATTTAAATATCTATGATTAAGTTCAAGTTTAAGTTTATTGTCATGTGCACAGTAAAGAAACGCGTTTCCCTGTACAATGAAATTCTTTCTTTGCCCTCCACACCAAATGACAAAACCAACATATAAAGATGAACATAAATAATAAGTAGCAGATAGATAATAAGTAACAGAGGCAGCATAAAGTATATAAAAAAAAAAATAGAAGTATTAAGTGTAATGTGCAGGTAGGTGTATCATGGACAAGTCAAATACAGTTGTGTGATGTAAATAGAATGAGGTGGCCCACGGTTATAAACTCCCATCAGTTATTTAGGAGTCTGATGGCCTTGGGAAAGAAAGAGTTCTTTAGCCTGGAAGTCCTGCATTTCATACTTCTATACCTCCTGCCTGAGGGTAGAAGTGTGAACAGTTCGTGTTGGGGGTGGGTGGGGTCCCTGAGGATCGAGGCAGTTCTCCTGCAGACTCTGCAGTTGTAGATGCTCTGCAGAGAGGGCAGTGGGGTCCTGGTGATCTTCTCAGCAGTCTTTGCCACTCTCTGCAGGCGTTTGCGGTCCATAGCAGTAATGTTGCCGTACCACACGGTGATGCAGCTGGTCAATATGCTTTCAACAATGCAGCTGTAAAAGTTGCCAAGGATCTTAATCGACATACCAAACTTCCTCAGTCTCCTCAGAAAGTACAGCCGCTGTTGAGCCCTCTTGACCAGTTGTGTGGTGTTAAGAGTCCAAGTGAGGTCCTCACTGATGCAGACGCCCAGGTATTTAATACTGCTCACCCTTTCCACTTCAAGCCCTCGGATGAACAGTGGCCGGTGAGGTCTCTTCTCCTTCCTCATGTCCACTATCATCTCCTTTGTCTTGTCTGTGTTGAGGGTGAGGTTGTTGTCCTCACACCATGATCCCAGACTGTCCACCTCCCTCCTGTAGGCCGCCTCGTCCCCACCAGTGATACATCCAATCACTGCGGTGTCATCTGCAAACTTTAGGATGATGTTATCTTTGTGGGAGGTGACACAGTCATGGGTGAACAGGGTGTAGAGGATGGGGCTGAGGACGCATCCCTGTGGAGTGCTTGTGTTTGTGGTAATGGTGGCTGAAATCTTATTACCAATCCTGACAGACTGGGGCCTGCCAGTCAGAAAGTCTAGGAGCCAGTCACAGAGGGTGGGGTGCAGGCCAAGTGCAGACAGTTTACGGGTGAGTTTATGGGGGATAACGGTGTTAAAGGCAGAGCTGTAGTCAACAAAGAGCATCCTGATGTAGGAGTCTTTGTTCTCCAGATGGGAGAGGGAATAATGTAGTGTAGCCGCGATGGCATCTGAGGTGGACCTGTTGGTCGGCTAGCGCGGGCTTTCAGCCTAGTGTGGAGCCCTCCCCTCTTGCCTCGCTTGCGTTGCCGTCTCCGGAGCACTTTCCTGGGGTCAGCATGATCACTTGAGCTCTTTGCTACGGGGTCTTCCTGGGTGTGGTTGTGGTGTTGGCTGCGGGAGCAAACAATGAATTGTAGCTCAGATGGTATAAAACCGGTATATTCCAGGATACTGTGTGAGTTAACAATGTCCAGCAATGCCTGTTTGCTGTATGATAGTAGTGCAAGGCATTTGTGCACTGTAGAGAAGGCGAAAAACAAAAACACAAAACAAAACAAAAAACGGCATGGAGCGGAACGAGCAAACACGTCTGCCACGGTTGGCGCCATGTTGGATGTTAGTGGTAGCCCAAGATGGAAAACTAGATAACCCACAGGGTTCAGTGGGGTGGAACAATTAGAAAAAGATATTGGAAGCATTGTGTGGTCGAAGAGTTAAGACAAGGAGTTAAGACAAAGAGTTATGTTTGAGAGGGTGAAAAAATGTGGTTGTTATGTATAGGTGCAACAGATGAAAGCTTTTCTGTCTTAACACTAGAATCCCAGGCCACATTAACTTCCTTCACACCTGTCTTTTGTTTTGCAAATGTGTCGATCAGCATCAGCAGCAAGAAGTCTGCTACCACACACCACCACCACTGACGGAGCTCAACTCGGCAAAAAGTTCTCCCAGCTCAAGTGTGTTTATCTATGTGTGAGGTGTCTGGAGTTGTATAGGGAAAATAATATATCGTTATTTGGAATACATGCATTCCATGTGTGTTCTGTGCCTACAATGATCTGTGTAAGTGTAGGAGGAAAGGAAATGCAAGACAAGAAATTCTGAACACTACCTAAACCAGAAACTTTTTTCATGTCATACTAATAATGATGTGAAGTGTATAATGTGTGAAGACTTTAGTCCAAATATCAAATAAACACTTGCGCTTTTATTCAAGAGTATAACCAAAGTAAAAAAAAAATCATTCAATTTACATGTTGCTGTTAATGAGTTAAAAACCCAAGCTCAAATGTCAATCGATATGTATTCTTAGATGTTTCAGAGGTTAGAACTACTGCCTTATAACCAAAAGGTTCCGGGTTCGAGACCGGGTGCTCCGCATTTTGAGTAGTGAGCTGCTATTATTATTACTGTAATATAATAAAAACATACATTTGCTTTTGAGTCTGTAACACCCGGTGTAAATGTGGGCTAGTTGTAAAAATCAGCGCTTTTTTTGTTATTCAGTGTTATTCTGTCAGTGATGTTCACGTGGTACAATGAACTTACCTCTCCCACTCTGAGCTGATGCTGTTTATCTCCATTCTTTCTGTGACCGCTATCAGACTATCATGTGGCATTTGCAGATAGGCAACAAAGACACCTGTGCAGAATGTGTGAAAAACAACAGGTTTGCTGTGATTTCTGACATCTGGCAATGTTTTGTTGAAAACTGTGTTTTGAGTTACAACCCAAGGGCAAAGGCTTTCCGAGTCTGTGGTCATAAAGCTTATGGAGCTGTTTCTGGACAAACGCAGAACCGTAACAACAGACAGCTTCCTCAAAGCACTTTCACTGGCTAATAGACTGCTGCACCGCAACACAACTCTGCTTGGCACTTTAAGTAAAATGGGACTTCCACCTGCGGCTAAAGTGACTTTAGTATGCAAGCAATTCACCATGCTAGTGTTCATATGGCAGTGCCATGCTGACAGTGTATGCACCCAAAATGATTCTAGTGTTAAAGTGTTTCCTACATTGGTTCCATATTCTGAGAGAATGAAGGGTAATTGTATTTTTAGTGTAATGGCAGTAGTTTATATTAACTGGGGCACAGAACAGGGAATATAAAGATTTTATTCCTATTGCAGACCAGGCTTGTGGATATTAATCAATTTGTGTCAATGTCCAAGTCTTTACAGCTTGTTTATTTGCTGACCAGTAATAAAATTGAAAGTTGGGTAGTGCCATGCCCCCTTCTGCTTTAGGTCGTTGTAGAGTCACTCCAGCCGTCTGGAGTTTTTTTTTGTTTTTTCTGTCCCCCCTGGCCATTGGACCTTACTCTTATTCGATGTTAATTAATGCTGATTTATTTTGTTTTCTTATTGTGTCTTTTATTTTTCTATTCTTTATTATGTAAAGCACTTTGAGCTACTGTTTGTATGAAAATGTGCTATATAAATTAATGTTGTTCTTGTTGTTGAATGTTTCAAATTCCAGATAAATGAAGTTATGACTGAGTATAATTAAAAAAAAAAATGATTTCTTAACTGGGGCGGCACGGTGGCGCAGTGGTATTGCCTCGCAGTAAGGATATCTGGGTTTGCTTCCCGGGTCCTCCCTGCATGGAGTTTGCATGTTCTCCCCGTGTCTGCATGGGTTTCCTCTGGGTGCTCCGGTTTCCTCCCACAGTTCAAAGACATACAGGTTAGGTGCATTGATGATCCTGAATTGTCCCTAATGTGTTCTTGGTGTGTGTGTGTGCCCTACGGTGGGCTGGCGCCCTGCCCGGGGTTTGTTCCTGCCTTGTGCCCTGTGCTGGCTGGGATTGGCTCCGGCAGACCCCCTTGACCCTGTGTTAGGATATAGCGAGTTGGATAACGACTGACTGACTGACTGATTTGTTAACTTATATGGTGATGCTTTGAAATAGGAAGAGCAGCTTGGGAAGGATGGTCATCTTAACAATATTGATTCTCCCTGCTAATGTAAGATGGAGGGTAGACCATCTAGTCACATCTTGTTTAATTTTTTCCATGCAGACAGCAAACTCTTGTTGAAAAATTATATTTACTTGTAATATTTACCCCTAGATATTTAAACTGATCTTCTAAGATAAATGGGAAGGTGTCCAGTCCAATATTACATGCTAGAGAATTCACTGGAAAGAGCATACTGGACTTTTATTCAAATTGATTTTAAATTCAGATATCTTTTGAAAATCTGCTAATGCTTTTAGGATTGCTAGAGCAGAATTTTTTGGGTTCAATATATACAGTACCATATTATCTGCCTGTAGTGATATTTTCTGTTTCAGTCCTTCCGTTAAAATCTCCTTTATCTCTTATGCGTTTCTAAAGTATGCAGCCAACTGTTCAATGGCGATTGCAAAGAGCAATGTTGATAAGGGGCATCCTTGTTGAGTAGTGTGAAGTTATCTAAAAAAAATATTTTTAATACAAACTGAGGCTTCTGGACTAGTATAAAGTAGTTTGATTCATGCACATATGTTTGGGCCGAACCCAAATTTGTGCAACGTGGTGATTAGATAGTCCCATTCAACAATGTCAATTGCTTTTTTTGCATCTAAAGATAATAAGATCTCTGGGGTGTTAGACATAATGGGTAAATATATTTAAAAAACTTCTAAGGTTAGAAATTAAGTGTCTGCCTTTAATAAATCCTGTTTGGTCTTGTGATATTACAGAAGGAAGCACTTTCTCAATCCTTCTGGCTAGAACTTTGGAAAGTATCTTAACACCGTTGTTCAGAGGAGAGAATGGTGTATATGATGCACATTGTAGTAGGTCATTGTTATTCTTAGGAAACATGGTAATTAATGCTAGGCCAAAAGTTTGAGGTAGATTTTTTTTTTTACTTTAGCTTCTATAAACGTTGCTAATAATAGTGGAGCTAACTTGTTTGACAATTTTTTGTAAAATTCCACTGGGTGGCCATCAGGGCCGGCTGCTTTCCCACTTTGAAGTGAGTTTATAGCATCTAGTAATTCTGAAAGTGTCAGAGGTTTATCCAGTTCTGTAGCACTAAGAGTAAAGTAGCTGTGGTATCTGTAATAAATCAAAAAACTCATTAGATGGTGTCTAATCTTCTTTAAGCTGAGTAGAATATAAGGACTTATATTACTCTCTAGATGTGTCTGTTATATTTTTATGGTCAATAATTTTATCTGCATCTACAGTATGTTGTTAATTATTATTACTGCATTAAGGACTTCCTGCTTGTGTATTTGTTGGGCTAAGATCTTATTGGTCTTTTCTAATAATGATGTGTCAATTTAAAGATAAGCTGTTCTGTTTCCTTAGTAATCAAGAAGTTAAATTGTGATATCAAAACCTGTCATTTCCTATAGAGTGCCTCATTTGGAGACCTGGGGCCTCATGTATAAATGGTGCGTACGCACAGAAATGTTGCATACGAACGTTTCCACATTCAAATCTCGATTTATAAACTTGGCGACTTACCTAAACTTGGCGTAAAGTCACGCACATTTCCACAGTACCTCATACCCTGTTGTACGCAAGGTCTCCGCACAGTTTTGCAGACTGGCGGCACCCAGAGTCAAAGCAATGCTACTGTTCCTGTGTGGTTTATCTTTCTTTTTCAGATCCACATCCCTGATGTGGCTTTATAAATACACTGAAATTAACCACATATTGTTTATTAGTTTAATGCATCTGATTCTAAATAACCTGTAACAATATAATGGTCCTCAGAATGGTCAAACTATTCTAAATACCATAGCTGCTTTAGTGTTGTAACTCTCACTGCATCTTCTTCTTCGTCTTTCAGCTGCTCCTGTTAGGGGTTGCCACAGCGGATCATCTTTTTTCATATGACTCTCACTGCACCACTCAGAGCAGCTGATTGGAAAGAGAATTATCGGTATACAGCATCAAGCACACGCTGCCATGCTTCCTATTTGAACTGCTTCTCACACGGCAGACGCTTCAAAACCTTTACTGTACGGACCTCGCGGTTCAGAAACAGTTTCATCCCAAGAGCTCTAAACACAATCAATCACTCCATCAACTGCTCCTTGTAGAACTGTTTGTATTTATAAGTACAATTACCTCACTGTAAACTTGCGATACAGTTATAATATTGCACAACCTGAGCCACTTTATAAAGCGCGTATTTACATATGATGACAATATTATTTTTAAGATGAAATGCAGCAAAATATGTTTATTATATTATACAGATAAAACTTTAACCTTATTTAAATAATCTATATTTTTAATAATTAAAGGACACAGTGTTGCTACGCTAGCAAAGATCTGGCGCTCCAATCACGGATTGTTACTGCCTCGCACTGTATGCTTCACTGGGACTGGCGTGAAGGATAGAATAATTAAACATGTACTACGAAGATATTTCAATGTTCCTTGAAAGTTTTGAAGAATCGGCGTTATACGCTTACAGATGGCTTAACGTCTATTACAGAGCTGATTGTGTGGCGATTGGGTATTTGAAAAAAGAAAAGGAAGGACAGGAATTGAAGGTTAGTACGTTTGAAAGAGACAGTACTGCTGCAATAAATTATTCTATCGAAGGTTGCGCACAATCACTGCGCTACTGTGTTCCATGTTAAATAACATGCTTTAACTCCTATCATCATGAAAATGATATCACGTATACATCTCAGTATTTTAGTTATTCGGAGAGCTGTAATATCATGAATGTAATGGATTCTGTGTCCTGTCAGAGGTAGAGAAAGCCGTTTTAAGAAGTACGTAGTGATTCATACACATAGAGCACATAGAAGATCAAATACAATACAAAGCATTTAACGTACTACTTTAGTTACGATGGGATTTGAGAAACTAGTAAATGAAATGATTTTAAGATTAAGTTTATTATATTCTACTTTAATGACAAAATAAACTATTTGATTAAAGTGGAAATTTCGAGATTAAAGTTGAAATTTCGTGCTTTTTCCCCACTGTGTGCCTTTTTTTTTCTCTGTACCCTAATAAACTTTCATATGACACTCAGACGGTGGGCTACAACTTGCCTTTTCACGGCGAGTTTGATATGCAACTTTTTTTTATTTCGGGTACTTTGCGAATTTGTGAACTTGAGCTTTTGAGTTTCTCCGACATACTATGTGATTCAATCAGCTTCCTTTTCTTGTTTATACCACTGTTTAAACCAACAAATAGTACATTTTTCCTTGCCTTCACTTGGTATTCACTGAAATTGTTCTATTTTTCCTCATCGTTTTCCCATTGTCTTTTCACAGAACGCTGCGCTTAAGGGCTATTTATATTGATTTACATATTCAAAAAGGCGTAATTCTGGGAGGAGTTGGGGTGGGACAGCAGGTGCGTACACATGCGTTACTTTTCACGCTGATCAGGATTTATGTAGCGGAAGAAAGTGGAAGTTTGTGTACGCAGAGATTCCTGCATCTGGATTTTTCTGTGCGTATGCACATTCCCGCTTTTGTCCTTATGCCATGTTATAGTGTGAGTTCTACACACGGCCCCAGGTGTATTCTAGATATATTCTGGTAATAGGTCCTTGGTTTACAGTTTATGCTTGTGAGAAAGATATGAAATAGCCTGTCCTCTTAAAAATGCCTTCAGATTTTCTCAGAGTATACCTTCTGAGACCTCCAAGGATTGTTTTGTCTCAAGAAAAATAATCAATTTGCTTAAAAACTGTGTAATTTTCTTTGTAGTATGTCGAGGATGCCAGGGGCCATGACCCGGCCGGGACGCCTTGAAGGACCGGAAGTGGGCGTGTGCCCATCTGGGATCACGTGGGGGCCGCCTTCCTGGTTGCTTTGGAGGCCACGGGTTCAGGGCATGGAAGCCCCACCCCGTAGGGGCCTGTGGTCACCGCCAGGAGGCACCCCAATGCCTTGGGGACTTGTGACCTCAGTATTTCCACCACACCAGGAAGTGCTGGGGGGAAGATTTGGAAGGACACCCGGAGAGCTGCCGGGAGAACAGCCGGCACTTCTGCCACGCTGGGGCATGGCCAACGAGGGAATGCTGGGAGCCACCTGGAGCTCATCCGGGAGAGAATAAAAGGGGCCGTCTCCCTTCATTCTAGGCTGGAGTGATCATTTTGTACAAACAGTAAAGCTCTGATGCTACATCTGAACATAGGTGTGGTGTGGTGAGAGTGCTGGACAGCACTCAAAGAAGCTATTAACTGATCTCCAGGGCACAGAAGATGTATCAAATCAAGAGGATCTCTTACAGAATTTCAATGTGTTCATAAGTGACGGAGGGTTTTATATAATGGTCACTATGCCAGCCCAACAAACATGCATAACAATGAGCCATCAGCACACAAAGAAATTGATTCCAATCACACAAAGAAATCGATTCCAAGTGTGTACATGATCTGATGTCAGTCGCAAGTTTTCTTTGAATTTAATGAATATAATCATTCAGAAGTCCGAAGCTGAAACATGCTGATCAACAAAACCTTCACTTGAAACATCTTTTGCACAGTAAAACTTGTTTAAAAAATATTACATCTTACTTGTCAAGTGTTTGCATTTTGTTACTTGTCACTTTGCACAGTAGTGAGAAATTTTTTTTTTTGAAAAGAAAATTGTTCTCTGACGCCCTAATAGAGAAATTCTATGTACTTTAAATACCTGTTACAGTTTCAACAGGTTATTTGGCAATGAATTGAAACAAACATACAATTACATTGTTTTTTAATGTATTTAATAAAATTATTTTCATTAATTTTTATATATGTATATGATCTTAATGTATACATATGCATTATTCATAATCTGAGATGCTCCTTCTTTGTTTTTGGTTGCCATCTGTACCCGTATTGCATACTACTTGCTGCTCTTGTGTAGTGCCTATTTAAGTTTAGGCAACTCCTAAGCTTTGTAAATACATCCTAGTTTTTCTGGGGCCCTAATAATTGTTAGATGGTTTAGGCTCAGAGGTTCCTTTCCCATAAGTCTGCCCATGCATGACACCCAATTCAGAAGAAAGCACTGCACACTAGTATTTGAATTTTTAATGTATTCATTAAATAATTACAATTATTAAATTAATAAGTAAAATATGAATGGTTTAGGACAGAATGGGAAAAACTTTTAATAAACCAAATGGAAAAAGGAATATGTGCATTTTATGCTAAAATAAGTTTCACTTTCAGGCAGACTTTGCTCATTGTTCTATTTTACATAAACCTACACGTATAACATTAGGAAATATTTTTTCATAAATCCATCCATCCATCTTCCAACCCGCTGAATCAGAACACAGGGGTCTGCTGGAGCCAATCCAAGCCAACACAGGGCAGGAACCAATCCCGGGCAGGGCGTCAACCCACCGCAGGACACACACACGGGACAATTTAGAATCACCAATCCACCTAACCTGCATGTCTTTGGACTGTGGGAGGAAACCCATGCAGACACAGGGAGAACATGCAAACTCCACTCAGGGAGGACCCGGGAAGCGAACGCGGGTCTCCTAACTACGAGGCAGCAGCGCTACCACTGCGCCACCGTGCCACCCTTTTTTTAATAAATCTCAATATATTAATATAAATAAAAAATAAAAGCATTATTGATCTTAAAAAAGAAGCATTTATTTGCAGAATTGAACTGTAGATGATTACAGAAAATTACTAAAGGAATAAAAATAAAAAAAACAAATTTACAGAATTTTTAAGTCTGGGATTGTACTTCTTCCATCCAGTAATATTCTTTTTTAAACAGTCACAAAACTGTGAAAAACAGCAAAGCAATAAAATATGAAAATTAACTTATTTATTCCATGTATTAAGGTACAAGTACACAGATGTCTTAAATGGGTTCACTTCATTTGACATTAGTAATACCTTCACTACATTAATGAAATGTTAAATTATTTGTTATTTTTCTTTTAAAGATCTTTTTAACTTCTTCCAATATTTCATTAGTTTTTAAAGTGTATACAATTGAATTAAGTAAAGGAGGAATCGAACCAGCTATTGATACATTGAAAATTCTGGTGTTGGTGTCAACAGATAATTTTAACCAGGACATCATGTAAATAATTAGAAGCGGCAAGTAAAAGATTGCTACTACAATTAAGTGAGTAGTGCATGTTTTAAAAGCCTTATGTCTGCCTTCTGAAGATGTAATCTTTAAAAGAGCATATATAATGCATGCATATGACATAATGATAAATGCTAAGGGAGTAAAAAAAAAAACAACCACACCAAAATAGATGGCTATCCAGTTGGGTGTATTATCATTACAAGCCAAATTGACTATAGGCCCATGGTCACAATAATAGCTGTTAATAACTACTGTTCTGCAGAATGACAGGCGAGTAATTAAAATGACACATGACACGGATGCTGCAAATGGAATGATCCACGATAGACCTATAATTATAAACATTCTTTTATTTGTATTTATTCTCATACTTTGTAGAGGAAAGCATATTGAAATGAATCTGTCATAAGATAAAATGGCAATTGAAACTGATTCCATTGCAGAAAAAAACAGCACAAAAAACATCTGAGTTAAACAGGTCTCATAAAGAACAAAGTTGGTATTGAAAACAAAAGCATCCACTGATTTAGGAATAAGTGCTGTGCTGTAACTTATATCAATGACTGATAGGGTAAATATAGCGATATACTTTGGTGTATGCAGACTGTGTACAAATACAATAATGGTCATAAGTAAGAAGTTGGAGAGCAATGTGACCAGGTAAACAAGTGACAAAAATACAAAATAATACTGAGAATACCATAAAGACTTAAAACCACCAATGTAAAATCCCTGTGGTTTTACAAATGTCATGTTCACTTCTGATGAGGATTCTGAGCGTATTAGCATTTTTTTGTGTTGCAATGTATCTGAAAAAGATAATAGCATTTTTAAAAATATGCAAGATTTAATGAATTGGACTAAATAGTATTAAACACTATACTCTAAACACAACACTGACTTTTTATAATCAACATACATATGTTTAATTTTTATGTTATATTTGATGAAAAAATAATCTGAAAGCAGGAAAGCTTTAAATGATAATTAAAAGCAACATACCATCAAAGAGTGTATCACTTAGTTAAGCAGATGTAAAATACCAGCTGATTTGTTTGGAAACTAGTGTGCTATTATATTTCGAAAAATTGTTCCCGTGAGATTTAATTAAATTTTTACCTCTCACAGGAATGAAGCTCCTGAGAACAAATATGCAGGTTAATTACATGTTTTGTTGCTTGAGCATAAAAATATTTATTCATATATTTAAAACTTAAACAACATTCTATAGTAAGGTTTTTAAAGTATTAAAAGAGTAGCAGTTTATTTTTTGATTTATATATTTCTTCTATTTCAGTTACAAGGTACTATAAGACTCCAAATACCATACCACATCCACTTCAGAACAGGTCATCCACCTGTAGCTAAGCATGTTTGGGCCTAGCCAGTACATGGATTGGGGACCAACCAGGAAAAGCTTGGATTGCTGCAGGAAGAGGTACTGGCGAGGCTACTAGGGGGGTGTTTACCCTGTGCTCTGAATATGGATGCCAATACCCCAGTGCAGTTACGGAAACACAGTGCTGTAAGATTTTGCCATCTTTTGGATGAGACATAAAATCGAGGTCCTGACTCTCTGAGGTCATTAGATCCCTTGGCATCCTTCGTAAAGAGTAGGGAATATACTCATGTTCAGGCTAAATTGCCCACCACAGCTTAGTCATTCTGTCCCTTTAATCATCCCCTGTCTCTAACTGGTTGTCTCTCACCCCTTCACCACCTAACAGCTAATATGTCGTAAGCATACCGGCACAAAATAGCTGCTATCAGATCATCAAGGTAGATGCAGCTCATTGGTGGTGGTTGAAATTAGATATGCTCATTTTTTTAATTGAAGATACTGTTTTCCTGCTGTGATTAATGTGAATAGGTACATTACTAAAAAACATGGGACTCACTAAGGTAATCATGATGAGCTTGCTGTGTGTGATGCTGTGCTGTTTTGTGGTTGAACTTCAAAGCTATAGTAACACTAAAATATTAAGTTAATCAGCAGTGAATAGACAGCTAAGGATGACATTTATTGGGCAATCAAACTGAAGAAAACAACTTATATAAAAAAATGAAATGTTGATAATAATTTATTTTGTTTGACATTTACAGTTTCTTGCTTACGGAATTTATTTTTCACTCAGAGTTTTAGGGTCAGAGTGCAGGGTCAGCTATTTGTACAGCGCCACTGGAGCAATTACAGGTTAAGGACATTGCTCAATAGCCCAACGGAGTAGCATTCCAGGATTCGAGCTGGCAACCTTTGAGTAACCAGCTCAGATCCTTTTAACCTCTGCCTATTTTGTATGAAGCTAGTGAGGTTCCTCCATGAATAAGCTGCACATTTATAAGTTTCATATCTGGAACAAAATGTCCCCCATCAATGACTGAGTATGTACAACAAGTGCTTTCATGAACACTTTTACTTATGCAGATATGTAAGGAAGGCCTGGATGCCTTCTGCTATGTTGACAAACTTCTACAGGTGCACAGTGGTTGGCAGTATAAATTTCTAATAAGGCACATGCTCAGGACTATATAAGAGAGTGAAGTTGGCACAACATACTACTGGGACACAACTCCTTTCTGTTTAAGATATGTACTGTATATGATATACTGTTCTAGCAAAAAATCAGTGTGTAAACACAGCCAATTTAATATTTTTCTTGGTTTTATAAGAAATGTGTCTATTTTGATTTTCATTTTTAATTTCTATAGTTGAAGAGATGCAATTTAATAAGTACTAGCAAAATACCCACGCTTCGCAGCGGAGAAGTAGTGTGTTAAAGAAGTAATGAAAAAGAAAAGGAAACATTTTGAAAATAACGTAACATGATTGTCAATGTAATTGTTTTGTCACTGTTATGAGTGTTGCTGTCATATAT
>JANRMT010062834.1:28095414-28118202 GCA_026402145.1 Polypterus bichir lapradei | reverse complement strand
ATACATACATACATATATACACATATTATATATATATATATATACCTTTTGGGGTGCGAGCAGCTGTTGCTGGGGGTGCCAAAATCCATGGAGGAAGAAAAATGAAAAACATTATTTGTACAAAATCTTAATTTACTGTATCTATCCATTCCTAAATAATGAAATGGGCAGGCTATGTCGCATGAGTGCAATATGCTGCTTGTTAAAACGGATGACTCCCGTTCTTACGTGCACTTAGTGCTGCGTGGGTATTATGAACTATCGAATCTGTTCAAGTTCTATTTAAATTTTAAATATAAGTAATTTTTATTTAGTCGACATGAATATGTTTGGTAGGAATGTAAGTTAAATGTAGTCATCATTGCATACATTTTTCTTCACCATATTTCTTCACCATAAAAATTTAAAGACTAAATTCAACTTACATTCCTACCAAAGATATTTCTGTCGACTAAATAGAACCTACTTATATCCAAATAGAACTTGAAAAGATATATTTTTTCGAATCTGATCGTGCATTTCAGATCGACCTGACGCGCATTTCATTGAGCCTGCGACCTATTGAGCTCTCGCCTGCCTGCTTCAATAAGTCACCCTCGCTTCGCTCCTACTTTTTTACCGTTCATTTAATCATGGCTAGTCACGAAAAAAATTAGAAAATGGAAGGAGGATTACACTGAGTATGGCTTTACCAAAACAATTATTGATGGCGAATAAAGTATCCATTATGCATAAAGCTTCAATTAGTGATCTGTTTTTCTGCGTTAACCTCATATTTTTTCATACTTCTACTCAAACCAAGGGGGTGCCAGGGTAAAGTGAATGGGGAAGCGCTGATTTATATATTGAATATACTGAAATAGTTTTACTGTCAAATAATGCAAACAATACGCAGCACATGTTTCACCCTAATTCTGGGCTCATCAGGTGTACACACTCACCACACCCCCTGTCAGGAATCGAACCTCGGACGTCAGCGCTAGAGGCGAAGCCTCTCGTGTTGCGCCACGGCATGTGGTTTGTTTATTTGACAGTATGTAGATCGGGAGATTATATATATATATATATATTTATATATATAAAAGATAACTCCTGTAGCCACAATAAATGCCTTTATTGAATAGACAAAGCGGGGTGAACAAGTTCCTTTCTACTGCAGCCACAGCCGCGACATCACATAAAAACCATCAGTAATAACTCATAAACTTGCAATATTATTTAGGAAAAACGCAACATTTTACTCACCAAAAATTCGGGTTATTTTTTTAACAAAATCCATCCTCCTCTCTTTCCTCAAAAACAGCTCAATTACTCTGTCGTACGGATTATCTGTGTGCTGCAGTTCCATCAAAACCTCACTTTCTATCGCCATCGAAGCTAATGCTGAAAGGCGAACCCGCCCTATGGTATTTCTGGCATAAGGTTGAATTCGCTTTAGGGCTGAAAATGTCCGCGCAACAGAAGCAGTGTACACAGGAATGCTCACTGCCAAATATACCAATGTGAACAGCTGCCCCATGCTCTCATTCAGATTTTTCTGATGAAGGAAGTCAAGGAGATCAGTGGGAGATTCTCCTGCAAAATCATCCATGGCATACATTACAGTCAGTTCTGTTTTTAGCCGAGACAGATCAAAAAGCACTCCGTGGCTCTTGTGTTACACTGGAGAAGGCTGCATGCGTGAAATTTTTCTTGTATTCCCGAAACTTCTGGGGCTCGAGGAGCGTGACAAACATCAGGTTTTCGTGGTCTTGAAATCTAGTCTGTGTCTGGCAAATAATATTGTCCAGAATCCTGCCATGGAGTTGGCCGTAGTGCATGCGACGATCTTTCTTTCAGAGCGTTTGCGGTGCGTTCAATGGCCTCGTAGAGTTCCTCATATCGGCTTCTATCCAATCAATGGGTCTGAATACGGTGACGTTGCCACACGCCTGCTAGAGGGCCCTACTGACACCAACTCAAAATCTGATTGGTTGAAGCAACAGGTTAATTGACATTTATTCTGTGTTAGAGTGCCTCCACAACAGATTTTGAAAGCCTCTTTGCCTGGCAACAAATGATGGCTGAAATGTGATTGGTTAAATATTTTAATATGAAACTCCGCCTCCCACGGCTATCGAGCTGAATTCTATTACGGTATATGGACAAAAATACGTTCCAGTTATGACCATTACGCGTAGAATTTCGAAATGAAACCTGCCCAACTTTTGTAAGTAAGCTGTAAGGAATGAGCCTGCCAAATTTCAGCCTTCTACCTATACGGGAAGTTGGAGAATTAGTGATGAGTGAGTGAGTGAGTGAGTGAGTGAGTGAGTGAGTGAGTGAGTGAGTGAGTGAGTCAGTGAGGGCTTTGCCTTTTATTAGTATAGATTAGAAAGGCATTTATAGACTTAATAGGTGCAAGACAGAATTGCTTTACTTATGTAAGCAAATGTACATTAATAAGGAATACATTGATTTCTACGCAAGGAAATGCTAACTTACCTCCAATATTTAAAAAAATGTGTGTAGTTTAGAAGGAAGATCAAAGACTTCATAAAAACAAGGCTTTACCAAATGGAAAACGGTAATTTAAAATAACATGTTCTAAAATATATTAACTTTGCAATTATTCTATGTTGATTATTAGAGGCTTCTGATGGATTCTAGGAATACAAAATACAGCTGAAAATGTATCTTGAGCATGAAATGCGAACAAAATAAAACTACACACACAACAAGAAAAGATAAAAGGTAAGTTTTTTTTTTCATAGTATTTTCCAGGTATATAGCATAATAAAAATTTGACCTGTGTTAATGTGTGGGTGTCTGATTCCTGCCTTAAGCTCAGTGCTGTTAGATTTAACTTTAGTCACCTCTGCCCCTGAATTTGTTTAGTCAGTTGTCAAATTGGAGATTTAAAGTAATACTAAAAATTATTAATTAATAATTACATAATTAAAGGCACACAAACTGAGCATATTTACTAAGTGAAAATGTCAGTAATCTGATAAAATGAGTTCCAAAATCTGAGCAGGTTTCATTGAACATGCCATTCATTATATCATGTTACGTTTTATTTTAAAATATGATGTTACTTCATTTACTAAGAACATTTTGCTCCTTATCTATATATACCTCCATCCTCTTTCTAATCCATAATTATTGGACTTTGAACTGTAATTAAAATTGCTATTTCATATCATGAAATTTAGCAGGAACATTCAGATAGCAAACATTCATTAAAAATAGTTTTTTATATGATTTTATTTTGGGATAAGCACACATAGAAAACAAATGAATAGTTGAATCAAAGTACAATTTTTATTTATTGTATTAATTTATAATGTTCTGTTCAGATCACAAAGAGAGATCAGATGCCAACTGAATATGGTATCTAGTATTAGTCCAGACTCTTTTCCTGTGTAGTTTCCACCTCCTCCCAAACTACTGAATCCCTCAATGTATTTAAGAAGTTACTGAAAACCCATCTGTTCTGTGAAAAGCTTATTAATTGATAGAAAAAATAAATAAATAAATATATATATATATATATATATATATATATATTACTGCTTGTAAAATGTATTGCTGTCATGGGCTTGTTGGTGAAGACAGATGCACTAAAAACCCACTACTTCTCATCACACTTTTGATCAGTTGTATTGATAGAATGTTGGCTGCTTCAGTGACTGGTATATGCATGCTTGATAACCATAAATAATACGATCAGTCCCACTCCCCTCTTTTTCATTTCCTCACATGAAGAGGCCGACTGCAAGGTCAGGATTCAGAAGACAGCAGATAAAGGGAAATTTGTCCTTCTCAGGCGAGCAAGCAGACATCTGACTTCCATCTGCGACTGCAAGGGTGTCTCAGATTACTGAGAAACTAAGTAATTTATTTTCAGGCTTACCATGTTTTTAATCCTACATTTATTAAATCAATAATTAAACACAAGGGGCTGCTATTTATACAATTTAAATGCCTACATGAAGGTCAATTAAACAGCAACATTTTTACTGAAATTTTTGATCTTTTGAAGTAATTCATGCTCACACACTCAAATTCATTCCTACTTTTTCCATGTTGCTCTGATGAACCAATTTCTTTTTGATATTTTGTAAAATATTTGAAATGCTCAGAAACCATACAGTGCAATGTCAAAAAGGCTACTGCAACAGCTAAAAGAGTCATGGCACAGCTCATATTGTTCTACCTGAAAAACAGTAAATGGCATTGTGAAAGATTATGTAAAAGGTTTGCAATGTGCCCATTTCAGGTTGGTACTCTCCTCAACAAAAAATGATAACTGCTGATCCAATAACTAAAAAAGATTTTGTTTTTGATCTCTGCCCTTGTACATGAGAATCTCGGGCACTACTCAAAGCTCATGATCATAGATGAAGATAGGATGTACACTGATATATAAATAGAAAACATAGCTGGAGGGCTTAGCTCCTGCTTCACCATCATAGTTTGGTACAAGTACACAAAACTGCTGTTACTGCACCAATTCATTGGTCAGTCTCTCATTGATCACCTCTCCTTTCACTTGTAAATTAAGACAATAAGGTACTTGAAAGGGTACCAGCTTACCTCTAAGACTGTATAATTTTTTTTTTTAATTGGTGATAGGAAGAAATGTTAAAACCAGCCAGTTATACAGCTCTTACCTCTAACTTCTTAAGGGTCTCTATCAGCAGGCTACTTCAGTGACTGGGCCGGTCTTTCACTTTCAATCCTTTACTTAAACCCAGTTTACCACAAGGAATAACCTATCTTACTTTTCCGCTCACTGATAGCAATTGAACAGAGACAATGATTTTAGTTTTCAATTAAAAATTATATTTACAGTATTTCCATAATAACCAATATCAGCAAATGTAAGTAATAAAAACAATTCTACAACCTGGTTGGGTTCATGCAGTCTTCATTCAGTGCCAGATGACATTTATCAGATGGTCCAGATCCTAATTACTGATTATATACCCCTTAATCGAAAAATAAAAAGAAAGATTTTTGCTTGAGTGAGAGCTTCTTTTTAAGTGTCTACCAACTAAACAGCGACTGACAGCAAGCTCTATTAATTATCTATCTTCGCAACTAAGCTGAACACTTTACAAAAGCTAAATTTTTGCAACAATGTACCAAATGAACTGAATTGTGAGAACTCCTTTTGAAAAAAAGCCTTATAAAAAGGCATAAATGGGAAAGCTGTCAAAGTAAAGGCAAGGATGTTTTGTTTAGAATTTAAACAGACACTACAGAAGCTCTTGTTTTGCCATTCTGTCATTGCTTAGAATAACCAGAAGAGAGTTTAACCATCAGTTACTGTACAGCTCCTGAAGGAAAATATACAGAAGTGTTAAAAAGGCTAATTGATGAGCATGTTCTGTGTAGGGCAGCTTACAAATCATAACAATACACCTTCTGTTCTACAACTTTTGAAATCCCATAGAAATAGCTCATGCTGAATTTATCTTGGTGTTGACCTTGCCTAATCTAAAACACCTAGGATTACAAACTCTTGTGTCTGGTAATCTGGACCATGTCAGAAAGGCTGAGGCATTAGAGTTTGCAAAGCTTATGTGATCATAGCTATGCTAGGCAAACAAAACCCCAAAGTAAGCATTGAGAGTATTCAACCAACCAAACAACCATTATCCAACCTGCTATATCCTAACTACAGGGTCATGTGGGTCTGCTGGAGCCAATCCCAGCCAACACAGGGCACAAGGCAGGAAACAAACCCTGGGCAGGGCGCCAGCCCACCGCAGTGAGAGTATTCAGTGATTTTCAAGCCGAATTGATATCAACCCTAGCCCTGTCAACAAAAACAAAAGGGTTTTCTACTATTTGTGGGAGCCTTGGAACTTGCATGTTACCGAGAAAGAAAAAGTCTGAAGAACAGGGGAAAAGGTACATCCATATAGAGGTTAACATGAAGCTCCACTAAAGTACTGGCAACAAGGAGCAGCTGGACCTATACTTAAACATTTGACTTTGCCAACAACATCCATTCCTTGTGAGTGCATCTTGTTAAAGACTGGGAAAATGACCAGTAAATAAAAAGTCATACTAACTGCAGAATAGCAGAATAAATAATTTCTGTAAATAGAATCAAGAAAAGATAAAGACTGAGCAGTTCTCCCTTGTGCATTCCTAACCCATCTTCCAGTTACACAATCACAGTCACTAACACATTTATTGTTTCACCTGGCCCTTACCAATCGCGTTGTCCAAAGAAAGCACCTTGTAATTTGGTACTGACAGTAACCATTCTAACTTTCATTCAGCGCTGTCACTGACATTAAACAAGACACATTTTCTTTAAATAGATGTTCATTAATAATTGTAAAGAGAATGTAGTCACTATTATAATAAAAAACAAAATTGAAATATTTGAGATGAAGATCGGCAAAAGAAAGAAGGCAGTGTGAACACTCATGAGGACACCAATCCCCTTTGAAGATGAAGAACTTTACAGCTGGCCAAGGTCCTTTCTTAAAGAGACAATAAACAATCCTTTTATTGACCACTGATTAGCTGCTTATGTCAGTGTGTCAGTCCACTTCTCATCTTCTTTGCCTTCAAGGGAGATTGCTGTCCTCACAAGTTTTCACATCACACAGCACCCCCAATTCAGGATGAGTAGCTACAGAAAGTTGGAAATTATTGAATAATATAAAAGTGGCAAGGCAGTGAATGTTATCACATGCAACTTTGGCTAGTCCCACTCTACAATAACGACAATCTTGAAAAAAAATGTTTACTTAAACATGTTTAACTGTTTCTTTTGCTGTAGTTTATATCATATTTGACCTCTTCCCTATAACTATTGATATATGCCTATATTGAAGTTGATAGATAACTGAAATTATTCTCATTATGGTCAGTTAATGTGCCTGTTATATGAAAATACTTTTTTTTAACATATGCATAATGGAAGGCTAGATTACTGATCAGGACACAACATCATTCATGTCCAAAGCAAAGTTCTGCACATGGCTCAAACAGCTCTGTGACGTCAAGACAGCCTCACAAAGCATCATGGGGCACTGGGAAAAAATGTTTCCGATTTACTCAAACTCTTATACCTGGGGCAGGTACACGCTCATTACCCACGGGGAAAAAGTCATTGTCTACTGTGAAAATAGTAAGACTTTACATTTGGAGATGTTAATTCTCATTACAACCTCATCACTCTTACAGTAACTGCAAAGCACTGCAGTGCTAGTCTGAGATCACAGTCTGATGAGGCTGAAGGGACAGGATTATCTATAAATAGAGGAAATGTGGGTTTCCAAATAAGATACTCACCAAGCTTTGACAGCATTTTAATATCCTATATAAAAAAGTATAAATTGGAGACAAGATTTCCTTAGTTGAGTCCAATGCTCAAGTTGAATGGAGTTTATTTAATGACAGGTATGTAAATACAACTCTTGCTCCATACAGTGACTAAATGATATGCAGCACACAACATCAGAATAACACATTCTTCTAGTACCTTCCACAAGACACTGGGGTAGGGTAGATAATTATAAGGTTTCACTTCAAGTTAGGAAATACAGTGGAACCTCAATTTGCGAGCATAATTCGTTCCGAAAATGTGCTTGTAATCCAAAGCACTCGTATATCAAAGAGAATTTCAGCATAAGAAATAATGGAAATTCAGATAATTTGTTTCACAACCCACAAATATTTATATAAAAATGATTAATAAAAAATACAGTGATTCCTCCTCGATCGCGGGGGTTGTGTTCCAGAACCCCCTGCGAAAGGTGAAAATCCGCAAAGTAGAAACCATTCGTTTATATTGTTATTTTTATATAGTCACACTTGGGTCACAGATTTGCACAGAAACACAGGTGGTTGTAGAGACAGTGACTTTAAAACACTGCAAACAAACATTTGTCTCTTTTTCAAAAGTTTAAACTGTGCTCCATGACAAGACAGATGACAGTTCCGTCTCACAATTAAAAGAATGCAAACACATCTTCCTCTTCAAAGGAGTGCGCATCAGGAGCAGAGAATGTCAGAGAGAGACAGAGAGAGAAAGCAAACAATCAAAAATCAATGGGTGCTGTTCAGACTTTTAAGTATGCGAAGCACAGCGACAAAGCAGCCGAAAGGGAGCAATGTGAAGATAGTCTTTCAGCATTTTTCAGAGGAGCATCTGTATGCTCAAACCCTCTCCGTCAGGAGCAGAGAATGTCAGAGAGAGCGATAGAGAGAGAAAAGCAGACAATCAACAATCAATATGTGCTGTTCGGGCTTTTAAGTATGCGAAGCACCACGCGGGAAGGATATCGTATATCATTCAGGAGTTTTATTTAATGCATAATACGTGTTCTGATTGGGTAGCTTCTCAGGCATCCGCCAATAGCATCCCTTGTATGAAATCAACTGGCCATACCAACTGAGGAAGCATGTACCATAAATTAAATGACCCACTGTCCGCAAAAATCCGCGAACCAGAGAACAATCTGTGATATACAGGTGCTGGTCATAAAATTAGAATATCATGACAAAGTTTATTTATTTCAGTAATTCCATTCAAAAAGTGAAACTTGTATATTAGATTCATTCATTACACACAGACTGATGTATTTCAAATGTTTATTTCTTTTAATTTTGATGATTATAACTGACAACTAATGAAACACCCAAATTCAGTATCTCGGAAAATTAGAATATTGTGAAAAGGTTCAATATTGAAGACACCTGGTGCCACAATCTAATCAGCTAATTAACTCAAAACACCTGCAAAAGCCTTTAAATGGTCTCTCAGTCTAGTTCTGTAGGCTACACAATCATGGGGAAGACTGCTGACTTGACAGTTGTCCAAAAGACGACCATTGACACCTTGCACAAGGAGGGCAAGACACAAAAGGTCATTGCTAAATAGGCTGGCTGTTCACAGAGCTCTGTGTCCAAGCACATTAATAGAGAGGCGAAGGGAAGGACAAGATGTGGTAGAAAAAAGTGTACAAGCAATAGGGATAACCACACCCTGGAGAGGATTGTGAAACAAAACCCATTCAAAACTGTGGAGGAGATTCACAAAGAGTGGACTGCAGCTGGTGTCAGTGCTTCAAGAACCACCACGCACAGACGTATGCAAGACATGGTTTTCAGCTGTCACATTCCTTGTATCAAGCCACTCTTGAACAAGAGGCAGCGTCAGAAGCGTCTCGCCTGGGCTAAAGACAAAAAGGACTGGACTGCTGCTGAGTGGTCCAAAGTTATGTTCTCTGATGAAAGTAAATTTTGCATTTCCTTTGGAAATCAAGGTCCCAGAGTCTGGAGGAAGAGAGGAGAGGCACAGAATCCACGTTGCTTGCGGTCCAGTGTAAAGTTTCCACAGTCAGTGATGGTTTGGGGGTGCCATGTCATCTGCTGGTGTTGGTCCATTGTGTTTTCTGAGGTCCAAGGTCAACGTAGCCGTCTACCAGGAAGTTTTAGAGCACTTCATGCTTCCTGCTGCTGATGAACTTTATGGAGATGCAGATTTCATTTTCCAACAGGACCTGGCACCTGCACACAATGCCAAAGCTACCAGTACCTGGTTTAAGGACCATGGTATCCCTGTTCTTGATTGGCCAGCAAACTTCCCTGACCTTAACCCCATAGAAAATCTATGGGGTATTGTGAAGAGGAAGATGCAATACACCAGACCCAACAATTCAGAAGAGCTGAAGGCCACTACCAGAGCAACATGGGCTCTCATAACACCTGAGCAGTGCCACAGACTGGTCGACTCCATGCCACGCTGCATTGCTGCAGTAATCCAGGTCAAAGGAGCCACAACTAAATATTGAGTGCTGTACATGCTCATACTTTTCATGTTCATACCTTTCAGTTGGCCAACATTTCTAAAAATCCTTTTTTGCATTGGTCTTAATTGATATTCTAATTTTCCGAGATACTGAATTTGGGACTTTCATTAGTTGTCAGTTATAATCATCAAAATTAAAAGAAATAAACATTTGAAATACATCAGTCTGTGTGTAATGAATGAATCTAATATACAAGTTTCACATTTTGAATGGAATTACTGAAATAAATAAACTTTGTCATGATATTCTAATTTTATGACCAGCACCTGTATATTTAGATATGCTTACATATAAAATCTGCAATAAAGTGAAGCCGTGAAAGTCGAAGTGCGATATAGCGAGGGATCACTGTATAAAGTAAAAATACATAAAACAAATTAACCTGCACTTCACCTTTGAAAAGAATCGTGGCTGGTGTGAGGGAGATGAGAGGGAGGGGGAGGAGGAGAGTTATAGTGTAGGATGACTTTCACTCTAACAAACGGAATCACCGCTATCTGTTAGCTCACTGGAATCTTTTTCTTTTTTTTGTGACTTTAACAAGGAAACCTATCAAATAACAGTTGCTTTTGTCTGAAGAGTCACTGCACTTGGACACAAAATTAAAAAAAATGCTTTATGCACTGTAAGGATTCTAAATTCTTTTGGGATTTCTCCCCAATGGGACAACACGCTGAAGAGCATCCCGAAGCAACCGCAGGCTCCCAGAGCTGTAGTAGTTCGCTGTAAAAGTGATTCAGAAAAGAATGGTCAATGTGCTTTATCAACCTTTATCAACCATACAGTTTGGTCCTGCACCTCCTCCTCCTCAGTCGGGCCCTTTTCCCTCAGATCTTGTTTTATCCATCCATCTCCACCTTGGCCTCCCTCACTTTCTCTTCCCCTGGACTTCTATTCCCATCACTCTTCTGCCCACATATTCATTGACTCGCCTTATTTAATGTCCACACCACTTCAGCTTACATTCCCATACTTTTTTGGATATCACTACCACTTTTGTTGTACCTCTGGTTGTCTCATTTCTTACTTCTTTTTGTAACTCCACACATCCATCTAAACATTCTTGGTTCTGTCACATCCAAATTTTTCTCCTGTGCTCCCTTTACTGCCCATGTCTCAGTTCCATACATCATTGCTAGTCTTACCACTGTCTTATTAACCTTACCTTTAATCTTCACTTAATCTTACAATTACACAATATTCCTTATACTTTCTTCCAGTTGTTCCATCCACAGTGTAATCTATAGGTTATCTCTGTATTTAATATTCAAATATTGGCTACCCATCATCCTAGATATTTAAATGTATCCATTCTTTTCAAAAGCTTTTCCTGCTGGCTAACATCTGAATCCTGATCATTATTAAACATCCTATATTCTGTCTTCTTCCTGTTTATCTTCAATCCTCTATCTTCCAAAGCCCTTCTCCATTCTGCCAACTTCCTCTCCATTTCCTCTTTTCTTGTGCAACATAACATAATGTCATCAGCCAAAAAGCCTGCACCATGGGGACTTATCTTTTATCCCATGACTCAGCAAATTCATAACCAGATCAAGGAGGTAAGGACTTCAAGAAGATCCCTGGTGCAGACCTACTCTAACTGCGATCTTGCCTGTTACCCCAACACTGCTTTTCACCTCAGTACAATTTTGCATTTATAATACTTTCATTAAAGTGTTTATTTTTCTTATAAATGTATTTTTTACTTTTTTCCCATTATTACATATTTTGATATTAAAGTCTGTATTAAAAATTGTGGTGCTGATGTATGTAAACATAACATTTTAACTATGGCATCATGTCACTTATGATAAGTGAGTGAAAAGAATACAACACCAAAACAGATAGCTATTCAGTTTGGAATATTCTTATTACAAGCCAAGTTGACTACAGGCTCATGCTCACAATATTAGCTGTTAATAACTACTGCTCTACTGAAAGACAAGAAAATGATTAAAATGACACACAACATGGAAACTACAAATGAAAAGATCTGTGAAAACATATAATTGAAAACATTATTTTATTTGTAGCAATATTATGTTGTAGTGGAAAACATTGAAATCAATCTGTAATAAGATAAAAAGGAAAATGAAATTGATTCCATTGCAAAAACAGCAGAAAAAAATTGCACTAAACAAAAATTAGATCTGAAAATACACACAAACACACATTTAAGAATAATTTCTTAGTTATAACTTATATCAACTACTAATAGAGTAAATAGTTGGTGAGCAGTGTTGCCAGATAAACAACTAATAGGAAAATATTACAGAAAATACCATAAAAACTTAAAACCACGAATATAAAAGTCCTGCGGTCTTACAAATGCCATATTTACTTCTGATGAAGATTCAGTTTTTATGTCATAATACAGCTGACACAATATTTAAATATGCAACATTTAACAATAAATATGATGGAATAAATCAGCTATGTTATGTATCAATAATGTAATAATTGTTTAAGCATTATAATCTATGGTTTTTCGTAATCAATTCTACCTTATTCAATAGTCAATGGTTTGTGACATATTTTATTTCTATTTTATTTTCAAGGTAAAATAATCCAAAAGTAGGAAAACACATACTGTAAATATTAAAGGCATACATCATCAAAGTATTTATCACTTTGTTAAAGAGCAGTAAGTGATAAAAGATCAACTAATTTGTGTAGGAACTGGATTGCACTGATCTCTTTCAATAAACTGTTCCTGTGAGATTTATTTAAATTGTCACCTCTCAAAGGGATGACGCTCCTGAGAGTAATACTTAGGGTAATTATATCTTTTGTTGTTGGATCATAAAAAATATTTATTTATTAATATAAAGTTTTAAACATTCCACAAAAAAAGGATTTATTTTCTATTGTCTGATATTGTCATGTTATTAGAGTCAGCATTATGAATGATTTTAACGTTTCCATACTCTAATAGTAAATATGTTTTGGTATTTTTTGACTGTATTATATGAGTGGCAAAAGAGGCAAAGGGGACCCAAAGAAATGATGGGGTGCCATTTGGGTCATCCAAAAACAACAAAATCGAGTATTTAGAAATTAAAAATAAATCGGCTCTCTCAAGCGGGTCTGGGTTGCTTGCTGGTACCTTCTTTAAGATGTGGCAGACAGTTAAACCTTGAGTTACACTCAATTCTTTTCCATGTACTTAATTATTCATTCTGTTATGATATAAACTCAGCAAAAAAAGAAACGTCCCTTTTTCAGGACTGTGTATTTCAACAATAATGTTTTAAAAATCCAAATAACTTTACAGATCTTCATTGTAAATTGTTTAAACAATGTTTTCCATGCATGTTCAATTAACCATAATCAATTAATTAACATGCACCTGTGGAATGGTCGTTAAGACCTTAACAGCTTACAGAAAGTAAGCATTTAAGGTCACAGTTCTAAAAACGCAGGACACTAAAGAGACTTGTCTACCGACTGTGAAAAACACCCAAAGAAAGATGTCCAGGATCCCTGCTCATCTGTGTGATCGTGCATTAGGCATGCTGCAGGGAGGCATGAGGACTGCTGATGTGGCTAGGGCAATAAATTGCCATGTCCACACTGTGAGACGCCTAAGACAGCGCTACAGGGAGACAGGAAGGACAGCTGATCATGCTCGCAGTGGAAGACCACGTGTAACAACACATGCACAGGATCGGTACATCCGAATATCACACCTGCGTGACAGGTACAGGATGGCCACAACAACTGCCCGAGTCACACCAGAAACACACAATCCCTCCATCAGTGCTCAGACTGTCCGCAATAGGCTGAGAGAGGCTGGACTGAGGGCTTGCAGGCCTGTTGTAAGGCAGGTCCTTACCAGACATCACCAGCAACAACGCTGCCTATGGGCACAAACCCACCTTCGCTGGACCAGACAGGAGTGGCAAAAAGTGCGTGAGTTTCTGCATGACAGCAATGTCAGTGTTCTGCCATGGCCAGCGAAGAGCCCAGATCTCAATCCCATTGAGCACGTCTGGGACCTGTTGGATCGCAGGGTGAGGGCTAGGGCCATTCCCCCCAGAAATATCCAGGAACTTGCAGGTGCCTTGGTGGAAGAGTGGGGTAACATCTCACAGCAAGAACTGACAAATCTGGTCCAGTCCATGAGGAGGAGATGCACTGCAGTACTTCAAGCAGCTGGTGGCCACACCAGATACTGACTGGTACTTTTGATTTTAAGCCTCCCTTCATTCAGGGACACATTGTGAAACATTTTTAGTTTATGTCTTATGGTGTTGACTCTTTTAGTGTTCATACAAATATTTACACATTAAGTCTACTGAAAGTAAAAACAGTTGAAAGTCAGGGGACGTTTCTTTTTTTGCTGAGTATATATATACATATATAGAGAGAGCGAGCAAGAGAGGGTGATATGTGTGTGTGTGTGTTGTAATAAATTGTAAACAAAAATTAATACATTAACTAAAAATTCCATACCACATGATATTTGATGTCAGAACAAAACCAAACCAAAACCGAAAGTAATGCTGTAGAATCTTTCCTTCCCCCTGAAAGCAAACTGCCAAAGCTTTCTGAGCGTGTGGTTCACTCTTTTAAAATTGACTCTTGTAACCATGTGACTACACCCTGGGATGTCATCACATTGATATGTGGGCCATGTTCCCTAGTGATATGTTGCATCATAGCAACCAGTTCCAAAATGGCACTATAAGATACGACAAAAAACCTTACAGTACATGCAGACAAAAGCAGAACTGAGTTACAATAGATAGAAAATGAGAAAGGCAGATCTTTTGTAAGGCTAAGTAGGATGCAAATGTCATACTGCATAGAAGGTTGTAGACAGGCCGGCAGCAGAAAATGTCAGATAATGTTATTTATTCCAATATATCATTTACCATCCATCTATCCATTCATTATACAACCTGCTGTATCCTAACTACAGGGTCACAGGGGTCAGCTGGAGCCAATCCCAGCCAACACAGGGCACAAGGCAGGAAACAAACCCTGGGCAGGGTGCTAGCCTACCGTAGTATATCATTTACCATAGAAAACAAATAAAATATAGAAAAGAAACATTTATATTTTAAAAAATACTCTGTTTTGGTATTCAGCTGTAATGTTGCAAAACCTATAATGGGCTCTTTCCTTGCCTACTTGAGGTTGTAATTTGCTATGAGTATATTGTTATTTTTATAACAAGTGACCATTTATAACAAGTGACCATTGTTCAACTGGGGCCCAATCACTTGCTGTTGAATTGAATGTTTTAGGTTGCCCATGTACTGTATCTATTTTCACCAGGTACTCCTATTTTCTCCTGTAATCCAAAGAGGTGTATTTGAGTTAACTGGAGTCTCCAAATTGGCCCACTGTGAGTAAGCGTTGTCAGCTCATTCTAAATAGTGCTTTGATAAACTCTGGTCCAGCATGACACCCTAATGCATTCAATGGATTTGTATAATGCCTGTGTTAGGACTGAGACATGGGAGTCTGTATTCGTATCTTTATGTATTTTAAATTAATAAATTATTCTATAATGCCTTATAGTGGTTGGATGATAAATAGTCTACATAAAAAAATTCCTGTTAATATTTTCCACTTGTTTTACTAGAAAATACTGTAGTTAGCTATTCATATGAAAATATGAAACAAAGTTTTCTGAAATAAAACATTATTAAATTAAGCTTGGGACTAATTTGCTTCGTTGCCACAGTTTTTTTAATTTATTCATTATTTCTTCTGTTTTAAGAGTATATATAACTGGATTAAGCATGGGGGGAATGGAAACAGAAAGGGAACTATTTAGTATTCTTGCATTTGTAGAAATACTGTAGCCAGCCATAATCGTGAAGTATGTTAATAGCAGTGGTGTGTAATAGATTGCCACTAAAATCAAATGTGAAGTGCATGTTTTAAAAGCTTTTTGACTATCAGCAGAGGATAATTTACTCAGTGCTATGAAAATGCATATGTATGTCAGTAAAATGAAACATAATGGAGCAAAATATGCAGTTATAATATAAAAAATGGCCATATTATAATTTAGAGAATAATCATTGCAAGCCAAGTAAATAACAGGCCCATGGTCACAAAAGTAACTCTTCACTACAAGAGCACTGCAAAATGATAAATTCCTTATTAGACCAATAAGTATTAGCACCAAAATAGTCATAATTAACCAAAGAATAGCAATTATTACAAACATTCGGGAAGCAGTATTAATAGTGTGTTGATGTAAAGGGAAACATATTGCAATTAGTCTATCATAAGCAAGCAACATAAGTGAAAATGATTGCATGCCAACAAAAAAGTGCACAAAGAAAACACTACACATACATGCTTCAAACTTTACAAACCTGTGGTTTAAAAGAAATGTATCAATAGCTTTGGGGATAACAGCTGTGCTACAGCAGACATCAACGATGGCCATATGGCAAATAGCTAAGTATTTGGGTGTGTGTAAGGACTGATCAGACCATATTATTAAAATGATCAAAGCATTTGACTGAAGTGTTAAAAAGTACATTATTGATAAAAATCCCCAAAACCAATTTTCATATGGTAGGTTGGTGAATCCACCAATATAAAAGCCAACTGGACGGACTAGGGTTTCATTAGAGATGACTGGTTCATTCATTTCTTATCTTCTTGAGTTCTTCTTTATTCACAGATTGTAGTTCCACTTAAAAAGCAACAAATAAGACAATATGAGAACATTTATTTAAAAATAAGGAATTTGATTATTTTTTACTTTCACTTTCTTTGGCAAAATGTTAACATCAGGATAAGAAGAAAACTGAAAACGTATTTGTGATGCATGTTAAATTTATCAACACATAATTGCTAAAAGACTGTAAACCAGAAGTATCAAACAATCACCTCCATATTTTCTCTTGCAGTTGAATTTAATGCTTTCTGTACCCAATTTCATTGCTATAAAAATCATCCCATGAAGCTTCTTGTAGCACTGCATGATTAATCTCTCTCTCTGTGTGTGTTTGCCACTGTGTTTACATACACTGTAATAACCCTGATATAAACAGAAACCAGGTTAGAGAAACTGGGTTATTGGTCTCTGAGAAACCGGTTTAACAGATTAGATTTAGATTTCTCTGTGTGTTATTGGGCCATGTAAACCATTAACCAAGTTACAGTTAGGAATTTTGTGGTCTTTTTGTCTGTGCATGTGTTAGCTTCTCACAGCCAAAGGTAGAAAATGGTGAAAGCATCCACAAAGATAAATTTCCTGAGGCAAATGCTTGAGGGATCACATTATTGCTTCTCTTGACTGAAATAATGTCTCGATATTTAGAAATCAATGAATTTATGCAGATAAGTTGAACGTACAGTGCTAACTCTGGATCAGTGTTGGGATTAATGCATTAAAATGAATGTGTCTTAACACTAGAATTACCAAGATCGGGGAAAAAAAAAAAACCCGCGGTCACTGATTACAACCACAAGATGTTATGCGAATTAATATCAATAATATGAATAATGTTGCATCCGTGCCACAATGTTTTCCAAAATGTACGAATAAGGCAGATTTGCCAACGTTCGTGTGTCAGCTTTTATCCATCAGCATTAGAGAATGTCCAGTTCCATAGTCTCAAAACACCACTCACATCTGCAGTTATTCCCAGTTTCAAATACAAACTAACAGCGTCAGATCCCTGGGGGGGCGGTAGTATGTAACGTGATTGTGACTGAGAGAATAAAAGTGAAAAAAAAAAAGGTAACTTTTACAAGTACTATATATGTACACCGGCTGTTACAGATGTAAACCAAATGTATGTGTTTATTGTATAATATTAACAATAAGAGCAGCTCACTACTCAAAACAGTAAATATACGAGGCAGTCAGGATTGAACCGGTGGACTCTTGATTACAAGTCAGCAATTCTTACCGCTGCATCATGGAAACTGTTGTATCATCCTTGAGCCTTTTATGAAAGTGTTTGTTTGATCTTTGGACTTCAGGCTTCACACATTATATAGTTTACACATACATTTTGTCCTTTATTACTGAAATATGAAAAATGTTTCTGTTTTAACAATGTGTTTACACAGATTATTGTAGAAATGGAACACACATGAAATGCATGTGTTCCAAATAACGATCTATTATTTCCACTCTAAAACTCCAGCACTTCACTCCCAGATAATCAAGGCTGGAACTGGAAGAACTTTGTGCATGTTCTGCGGCGGTGGAGGGATGGAATAGTAGACTGCTTGCTGCTTGTCTTGATTGGCACATTTACAAGACAAAAGACACTGACGGAGAGGTGCGAAGGGATTTAAGGCGGGCTGGATTTACGAATTTTTTCATAGGCTTTAGTAATTCTAGTGTTAAGTAGTCCACTTACTTTTTAAAGGAATGAGTAACCTAATGCACTACTTATTTTATTGATGTAAAAAGTTGTAAGAAGTTGCTTTATTATTATCAAAGCAGCAGTGGGTAGATGGCAAGAAGCAGACATACTAGTATGCCACTCCTTTAAAAGACTCAGTTGCACAGCCAAGAAGAGAAATAAAGGGCAACATGCAGTCTAGTAACAGAAAGATATTAATAAAGTGCCAGTTTAGTTTTAATGCAGCTATTTGCTATAGACATGTTGAAATAGTCACACAACACGGTTTTCATACTGTGAATCACTGGTGACCCAGGACAGGGATGTAAAGAGGGAATAAATGAAATTTACTTCACACCACATGTATACTACATATATCTATAAAATACAACAAAATGATCACTTTTGGTTGTTTTGCTGGTCAGTTTCTGGTCATGAAGGTTTACATATAAGCGTGGATAACAGATGCTGGCAAGTCACATATGCAGTTCTTCATACAAAAGAAGAAAAAGTAACACAAAAGTAACACACTAACGCATTACAGTTTATAAGTATATTAATTCTGTATTCATTTTTTATAAGTAATGAATAATGTAACATTACAGTTTATAAGTATATAATATACTATATTATTTTTTTGTACGTAATGAGTAATGTAACTGAGTTACTTTTAAAAGTAACATTCCCCACACTGCTTACGAAACACAACAATTATCCATGTAACAAAAAATAACAGTGGACTGACTGAATGGTTATGAGAGTTGGGGTAATGTAGTGCCTCATAACATTTTTCCGGTAATGAAGCAGTGTAACTTATTACAGTTTAAATTCATGTAATCACATTCTAAGAAAATAACCTACTATGCTGTAAATGCCTTGAAGGATAACTATTCCATTTCACATAACATTTGAAGAGGAGAGCGTGGTTATGTGATCTGCATCCCCTGTCCATTTTGCACACAGGCGTTTGATTGTATAAGAAATAAAAAAAGTAGCATGCAATTCAATACTTACTAAATATCTTAGTTTTTTATTTAACACTGCTTAACTTCTAGCAATACACAGAAGCACTTTATGGATAAGCTAAGTGTTCATGAACACTAATGGTTTAATTCTTTTTTATTTGTGAGTTTTTGAAAATAAAAATCTAATTAAAATGATACATACCTGGATTTGCACATGTGTTTTTGAAATCTAAGTAATGCTAAGTTTCATCTGTGGACTTTTAGTACATCATAGATAATTTATACTAGTTCTCAAACAAAACATCACGAATGGATTTACTCAAGAGAGACAGGCTCATTTGTAAAAACAATCTATATACATTAATTTAATGAGGTCAGAAGAGATAAGTTCCTTCGCAGCAACAGTTTCCATGTTACAATGCACCAGAGTATAAATTAAAAAATTCTGAATACTTAAAATGAAAAGTATAACAAAGTAATATATAAAGGTGGCAAAGGTTTGCAAGACCAGAAAAAGTAACATAATGAAAGAAATAGTTTGGCAAATAACAGCTATTCCTGATATGTCAGAGTTATGATTTGATGAAATATTGATTTCTATCAGTTTTTAATTTTATCAGTCATCTACTCTGTAACATCAATTCAATGGTAAAAGACTTCAGAATTTGGGAGCTATGAAAATACTATGAATTTTTGCCACCTGAAATGATTTACTAATTTAACTTTTATGGAATAGAAAATTAATATTTTAAATAAATGCTTCAGACTAGATTAGTTCAGGTACAAGAGCAATTAAAAATAAAATCCATAAGATTATAGTTACAACCTGAATTCCAGGAAATCTGATTTATTTGATAAATATCCCATATGATACTGTATAGGTCACATTCATGCATGTGTACCTCTGTTAGTCTATAATATGCCTTCTGAAAAAATAGACTTCTGCTGTTGTCATGATATTCTGCTTGTGTGATCAAGCAATATTTCAAGAATTACCCAATTTTAATTTTTTTCACCAGTGTAATTTTATTTGCCAATACATATACATGGATCTCTAGTTGGTTAACCTGCAGGAGACAAAGAGTACAGAGAAGAGGAGAATAAGAAATTACAATTCCTCGTCAATGTTCTTCCTTCTCAGCACTAATGAGTTCTGGATTAAAATACCAGACCAAGTACTGTGTGTGTGGTTCTTGCACATTCACCATGTGTTCATGTGGTTTTTCTGAGGCACTTCTGCTTTCTCATTCAGTCCAAATTCAGGTTAACTGGCAACTATAAATTGGCCTGGTCTGTACATAAGTGATGGTTGTGATGGATTGATAACTTCATTTCCTGTAGGATTTATATCTTATACCCAGGCTGCAGGGATGTTCACCTGCAGCATTATACTTGAAGAATGAAATTCATGAAAGCAATATTTTTGCTAATAGGACAATTGCTGTTCTGATTTGCCATAAGCAAACATTTGTTATATTGTAATAGAAGTAGAAATAGTAGCATTGGAAGTAGTATTATATACAGAATACAGTGAAATTCTTACTTGCATGTTAGACGAACGTGCAACATTTGCCACTCTCCAGTGCCTTTGTTTACAAGAATATAGTAAAATGCAGAAATTATTTTTTTATAAGGAAAAACACAAATCAGCTTACTGGATGTACTTCTTATTCTTGTTTTAAAAGAACTTGTTCATATATGCTTCCTTTTCCTTAATCCCTCTGAGAAACAACCCTGAGACAAATGTCAGTAGCCATTTGAATTCAAGCTGACATCCCCGGTCTGTATGGTAAGTTTCTATTATGCCCCAGATGTACTCATTAAAATGCAGGTAGCTTCTGTAGTCGCACAATTATTTTAGATAGCATACACCAATCTTATGGATATTAGATATGGTCTACTGAAATGGACTTTTTAAGGAGAGCACAAGTAGGAAAAGATGCCTTTCTCTGCTGGTAGGCACAATGCATCTCATGCCAGACACAAATATTTCTGTACCTAGTTAGCCAGTATTAGCAAAGTATTCATATTCTGCACATGACAGTCCATCCGTAAAGTGGAGACAATGAAATTCAACCCACAATCAACCCAAAATAGAGAAAATTCCTTTTTATTTTCACCGGTAAAGCCACTGTGAACCAGGTCAACCAGGATAAAAACTCAGAATTGTCTGTATCTTTCTTTTAAAGTTGTCTAATGTAGTCATCATGTAAGAGACTGTAAAATAAAGGAATAATGACTGAAGCTGATGGTTGTCTATTAATGTGATAGGAATCTATAACATCAATAATCAACATTATGCATCGTGGCATTGTCAAGGTTTGTCTGAACAGCAAAATCTTCATAAGCAAGTGGAACATCAGAGACCTTGTCATTTCCAGGTTCACTGGGACTGTGGTACATTGAAACAGCACCTCTGTGTTCGGCATTGCTTTTTGCACTACTACCCAGTGATATGGATCAAAGTTAAGAGCAAGAAAAATCCATCTGCCTATGGTAGCATTTTTTTGGAATGAGTGTTGGTCTGAGCAAAGGTACAGTATATTCAGTAATAATTTTAATATTCTTTATACAGGGTATAGTAACACAGACTTAGAAAAACCCACACCTTTGTGACTGTGTGGGGAACAGGCCAGATGACATTTTTTAGCATTTAGCCTTAATCCAGCTGTCTATTAGTGTAAAGGCAGTGTCCAAATGAATTCAGTGAGTATGAAAAGAACTGCTAAAAATAAATATATTGTTGAGGTAAATTACATAAATGTGCCACAGGAGACTAATTCTGTCTTCAGCCCACATGTTTCTGGAATGCTGGAGAGGAAAACTGATATAAATTACCAGCATTACCTGCATTTCCACTGCCCTTGTCTGCTACTTCAATCTTGCAACAGCCATCAGAAAATCCAAAGTACTAAACCACTTTCACCCAGCAAAAGCATTAACTGCATTATCAATTCTTGGAATAAGATTGTAATCTGTAATTCTTACAGAATTCTGTTTCATGTAGTCCACAAACAGCCTCCAACCTGTTATTCTGTTTTTAAGCAGAACAACAAGAGAGCGCCATGGACTGCAATTCTCCTCTGTAATGATTTCCTCAAGTAAAACAGATCTATTGCAAATTTTTTGCATGACGATTGTGGGATGTGCAGTATTCACTTTACTTACAGAACAGATGTTTACATGTCCTAGTATGATGTTCAGTTAAACCAGGTTCCTGAGCTAAAATAGCGTTATGTATAAAAATGTCTTAATAAATTTTCAAAAACTCAGGCCTCCATTATGACGAATCTGTATGAGAACCCTGCAACCCTCTCAGTTGCTGCTTATATCAGCAACAGTACTCTCATTTTTGACTGATACAACCATTTTTTGCCATTATCAGTGCTGGATCAACATGAATGCAGGCTCAGAATAGCCAAATAATGCATCTGGTGTTGAGTCCAAGAGTGCTGATGTTTCTAAGCAGACATCCTGTTAATGGCTTGTACACTGGTATCAGTGAGAACTGACACATTTCAGCATGAATGTCAAGAATAATGTTTTTAGCTTTCTCCAGGATTGGAGATGCTTGACAGGACTGGAAATAAGATTTAATAGTCACAGGATTTAATTTCCATATCTATCTATCTATCTATCTATCTATCTATCTATCTATCTATCTAT
>JANRMT010062834.1:28036044-28089405 GCA_026402145.1 Polypterus bichir lapradei | reverse complement strand
AGTCACCTGAAATGGTTTTCACTTCACAGGTGTGCCTTATCAGGGTTATTTAGTGGAATTTCTTGCTTTATCAATGGGGTTGGGACCAGCAGTTGTGTTGTGCAGAAGTCAGGTTAGTTGGACGATCATTTATTTTTCAACAGGACAAAGACCCCAAACACACCTCCAGGCTGTGTAAGGGCTATTTGACCAAGAAGGAGAGTGATGGAGTGCTGTAAATGGTCATGAAAATAAAGAAAACACACTGAATGAGGACGTGTGTCCAAACATTTGGCCTGTACTGTATATGGATGATGGATTTATGTTAGTTGAATTATTTAGATCTTTAATTTTATTGCAGAAAAGTGGAGGAATTTTTCACAGACAGTAGAGGAGGTAATTGGGCCAGATGCAGGTTGAAGTAATTTATTAACTACAGAGAACAAAACCCTTGGGTTATCATGGCCACTTTCTATTATTCTGCCATAATGTGTGTTCTTGGCTGCAGGTAGTGCATCCCTGTAAGCCCTTTGATGGTCAGAGGAAGCCTGAATGTGAACAGTGAGGCCAGTCTTATGTGACATTCTCTCAAGGCATTGGCCGGTTGCTTTCATAGATCATAGCTCTGAATTATACCAAGGAGCTGAACGCTTAAAGGAAACCTCCTTATGTTTTAAAGGAGCTGTTTTATCTAGTGCTGAATGAAGGGCTGAGTTATAGTGGTCAACTAAACTATCAAGTGTTGATGGAATAGGTGAAGACAGAAGAAGATCAGAAGTGGATCCAGCAAAAACAGAGGGACAGATATTTTTAAGATTTCGGAAAGAAATTTGACATTTACAGGTAAGAGGAGGGAGAGGTAATGAGACAGTGAAAAGCACTGCTTTATGATGAGAGAGTCCCAAATCATTGCTATAAGTGTTGCTGACAGATAAACCAGATGTGCAGATCAGGTCCAGTATATGACCACCAGAGTGGGTGGGAAAATCAACATGCTGCACCAAGTCAAAACAGTCCAATAAGGATAGGAATTCATTTCTCAGTTTACACGTAGTAATGTCAATATGGATGTTGAAATCGCCAAGAAGAATGACTCTATGTGAAAGTGAATTTAAGTGGGTTAATAATTCAGTCAGATTAGATAAAAAAGACACATTGTATTTTGGGGGATGATAGACAACAATAAGTGAGACAGGACCAGATTTTGTTATTAGCTTAAGAGCCAGACACTTGAAAGACAATGGACCATCAATGGGGATTCTTTTGATGTTTAACTTGGATTTAGCAATTACTGTGACTCCCCGCCTTGTCTTGAGCTGCGAGGCTCCGTGAAGTGAATGTATCCAGGCGGGGTCACCTCCGTGCCAAATGTAAAATCATTTCGTTTTTGCAAAGTTTCTGTTAAGCATAGCAAGTCAAGGTTTGAGTCTGTAATGAATTCTGATAGCACCAGTGCTTGGCCATTAAGAAATCTTGAGTTAAACAGTACAATATTAGCCGATGTGGGTTCGTTGTGCGCAGATCCATGACCAGAGTTTATTTTAACATATTGCAGATATGGCACACTGACAGTCTTATTTCCAAAACCGTGAGTAGGACGGCATATTCCTGAGCAAATGCTGCCGGTGAACTTTTCATTCGCAGCCCGGCTGTGGTGGCAAGCTGACCCACGATGTAAATATTTTGGGCACCGCACAATACCATTGTCTTTTAGGACATTCCAGTCTGACCATTTGCTCTGGACAAACTGTTTAATATGAAGGAGTTTGTCACAAGAGTATTTTAGCATTGTAGAGAGCAATACTTATCTGATTGTAGCAGAGAAGCAGCACAGCGGAGAAGGTGAGACGGGAGGATCGGGTGGCGCAGATGAGCGGCAAGCAGCAGAAAAAGCATAGTAGGAGATATTACAAAATGCACATGAAGATACCAAAATTTGGATGTTCCAATATACAGCCACATACATATGACGCTGGGTATTACAGGCGGGATTGTCCAGAGCCACATCGAGCTGGGTGTAAACCTCAGATCATTTTTTAGTCATTAAGCACATATTGAAGGAATCAAGAGCAATCCAGTGTATAAAATATAATCAAGAAAACAGGCCACTCCCGACTCATAGATTGTGACGGTGCAAAGAAATGTCCATAGGGCTCGTCCAGTGTGCCACAGAAAGATTTGGTTGTCCCCGAGAATGCAAACCCAGTCAAGGCAAAGTCTGTAAAAGTAAATCCAAATAAACACAATTTGAGTCAATTGCATCCATGAACTATATATACAATAAAAAGAAAGTGAACAATTGCAAAAAGTTTAGGTTTAACGCGAATTTTAAAGTGTTGATAACAGGGAAGAGCGGCGGCAACATGCGTGAACCAATGTCCCCTCCACACTAAGGTTTTTCCAAGCTCAGTTCAGTTAGACCAAACTCCAAAACTATGTGGACAAGAATGGCTATCTAAGCTTCTGCTTCTGATGATGGGGAAAGGTATTACTATTAATAAAGATGTAATTGCAATATTTCAAAACATGGCATCCAAAAGGAAGATTTTGTTATAATACCCAAAGGCTAAAAAACCATTGAAAGGAAAGGGTACTATAATTATTTTTGTTTTGTATTTATTACATAGAGAGAAAAATAGGCACCCTCTACCTCACTATCTTTACTTTTTGATGCCTGTGACACACCCATCATCTTTGGCAGAGGAGAGACAGATATAGCAGGTACCATTATTAACAATAAAAGTCATTGAGGTTTGCATTGGTTTGTTAAAAGTTCACTTCATTATTCAGATATTGTCCTACAGTATTCTCTTGAAAACTTATTTATCTATTTATTTATTTAATTATTTTTTGATGCCAGCTGCTTGGTCTGCTAAAATCAGGTAAAGCATTTTCCTGTCTATTTCTGCTCACTCTAGTACCTCTTTATATGTCACTAATATAGAATTTGCATATTCACCAAACATTTGTATTTGCAACATCTCTTTTTTATTCCTTACTGGAATTTATTTTTTACACTTTTAACAGAATGTTGCAAGTGCTAACAACATCAATGCTACAGTGTTTATATTTTAATTCTTTTTTGATGCCCTTCAGATGTTTACCTGGAGATAGGTCTTTAATTTTCTTGTACATATCGTGTATGTTTAATTTATTACAATATTTCCTACAGTGATGTTTCAAATTGATTTTTTATTTCATAATTTCTTTTACAATGGGTCACTGTTTTAAACTGCTGTTTTTATCATAGGTTTAGGTGACCACAAATAAAGATTTTTTTAAAGAGTTTAAGTTGCTTTGAAAATGTTTGTTAAATGAAACTTATAAAGAGGACTAAACATGCACAGCTCATTACAATGCAACATTTAGTATGTTCATTTACTTCATTTGGGTAGACATGAACAAAGACATCAATCAGCTTATTCAATTGAAACATTTTGACATTCTTTTTTGTTTTTTTTTTAAACTTTTTTCTCCTTATAGTGGTAATGGCTAAAAGTCTAAAATAGCATGCTGAACCCAGGTGCATGCAAAGCTGATCAAGGAAACTTTTGTTCTCTCTTTTTAAATACTTCCAAAGCGGTTGCACAGCAGACAATGCAAACATTTAAAAGGACACTGGATAGTGCTGCTGCATTTGAAACCCAAGCACAATTGTTATCTGTGTGAAGTTGGCATGTTCCTGTGTGCAAGGTTTTATGGTCAGTTATTTCCCACTATCATAATTTTGCTGTGTTAACGTCTCTGAAAGAAAGTGAAGGGACATAGCTTCTCAGTGTACAGGAGTCTGAGAAAGTATTACAGTATTAGTCATACTACTTCTTATTTAAAAGACCAGGAGTATTCTTGGGAGGCATAGTATGGGTGCAGAGATGAACACTTTCTTGAAATGCTGAAGCATCTGAAAAATTGCGCTTCCTGTGTCAATCTGAAACTCTAACAACTTTTCTTTGTCAGTGATGGGAGCGATTACAAAACTAGAAACTATCTAAAGATGCCCACTAGCCTCAAGCTTTGTGAAGGTAGGTGGCTTAAAGTTCATTATTGGTTTTATCTTTGTTTGGTCCATTTTTAACCCACAACGTGCAATTTGATAACCAAGAAAGATAATGGATGTCTTGTGGAGCTCATACTTTTCCATTTTCATGTTTTTCTTCTAATCTCTGTGCAATGTGTTATATATACATACTGTATAATGTTTGATTGCTAATGGGATATTGTAATTTTTGGGAGTGACAAAGTGAAATGCCATAAGTGCAACTACCTATTAAAATATAATTACATCTTTTCTGATATTGTGCAAGGAGGGCATCATCAAACAAGTCAAATAGAAGCTGAGAACCTTACAAACATAGTAGATAGTGGACTGATGTAACAGGTTTAGAATATCATGTAGTTGCTACAGGTCACTTCCTTCCTAGTTGAATCTTCAACATTTTAGTAATCATCCAAGCCACTAAGTAGCAACTTTGCTTGCTGAACTAAAGTAATATTCTTTTGTTATTTTAAGAGTTGCTTGTCTCACTTCTCCACTACTGAACATAAAAGAATAAGATCAGTCATTTAAGTCCAAGAAGAGAGGGACCGGCAGAAGAAAAGTACAAATGATTGAAAGGTGACAGAAATGCTTTTCTATGTGTAATGTTGCTAAGAGAATGTCATAATCTGAAAGGCTGCAGAAGGAGTATAGATGAATTTAATATGACATTACTTACGAAGAGTATTTTATTACCATTTAGTTGTAAATGGCTTGATTATACTTTGATCAGCTTCTGACTAAGTTACTCTGGAGTGTGGCTTACAAAAGGTGAAGGTCTTTGTAAACTTCTTTAGTAAATAAAACTACTGTGAAAGGGAGATTGGTATAGTGGATTAAGAACTTAATAAATACTATTTACGAGTAAGGCTTTCAGAAGTGAAATATTTGTATTGCACTAATATTATAATATTAATAACAGTAAATAAAACTGTGAATGTAGAAATGGTAAGTGATGGTATTTTTAAGATATATTATGTTTCTTCTCTATGGTGTTTTTGCAATTTTTTTATTTTCATTTACATTTTTTATGTGTGGACTTTAAATTCAATCCCTCAGTTCTAAGTCCTGCTTTCTGGTGACCTGTAGTTTGTTTTAATTTGTTTAGATTTCCTAATGTAAGTAACCTGCCAATGTATTTCTATTGTTTCCTGGCTAATTTTATCTCCAATGGCCTGGTCTCCCAATCTTCTTTAATAATGTTTTCATTATTTCTTATATTCTCATTTTACATGATCATGTCAGTTGTGTAATTGTTACGCTCATGGTGTATTATAAGGGAAAAAAACAAATCACTGCAAACCCATCTCTGATGGCCCAATTAAAATATGTTATTACTTTCAGATTAACCGTATCCCTACGGAGAAAACTGTTACTGTTGAAAACTCAACACTCTCTTTCATTTAATATATAAATACTCTGCAGTGGGAGTGACTCAAAGCTCTTTACATTGCTTGATCAAGTCAAAACTTTGCCATTTTCACTCCCATACTTCTGGTAAGTATTCTGATTCACACTGAAATCCATGTCTATTTGGTTTGTGTAAGATTCGTAAATCAAAAAATTATATATATATAAATTATATGTTTTTAATTCTTCAGAAATGTGACTAAAACCTCAGAAAAGGAGATTGTAAAGGGGATAATCAATGGAAGACACAGCCTTTTCAAACAAAACACATGTTCGTCCAGCTGGGCTTTTTATTGGTGGGTTTACAGATTTACCATATGAAAACTTGTTTTGGGCTTTTTTGTCTATAGTTTACTTCCTAACACTTCAGTCAAATGCTTTGATTATTGTCATAATATGGCGTCATCAGTCACTGCACACTCCTAAATATGTAGCTATCTGTCATATGGCTGTTATTGATGCCTGCTGTAGCACAGCTGTTATACCGAAAGCTATAGACACATTTCTTTTTAATCACAGATTTGTCAAGTATGAAGCCTGTATGTGCAGTGTCTTCTTTGTGCACTTTTTTGTTATGATGCAGTCATTCTCACTTATGTTACTTGCTTATGACAGATTCATTGCAATATGTTTTCCCTTACATCAACACACTATTAATACTCCATTTAGAATGTTGTTAATAATTGTGATTCTTTGGTTAATTATGACAGCTCTGGTTCTAATATCTGTTGGTCTAATAAGCAATCTATCCTTTTGTAGTTCTCTTGTGGTAAAAAGTTACTTTTGTGATCATGGACCGGTGATTTATTTGGCTTGCAATGACAACTCACTAAATATTGAAATGGCAAATATGTACATTATTGTAGCATTTTTTGTTCCATTTTGTTTTATCCTTTTTACATATGCATGTATTTTCAGAGCTCTTTCTAAATTATCATCTGTTGATAGACAGAAAGCATTTAAAACATGCACTTCCCATTTAATTCTAGTGGGAATCTATTATACACCTTTGCTTTTAACCTATTTCACTGTAATGGCTGGCTACAGTATAACCTCAAATTCAAGAATACTGAACAGTTCTCTTTCAGTTTCCATTCCTCCAATGCTGAACCCAATTGTATACACTCTCAAAACAGAAGAGATTATGGATAAAATAAAGAAATACTACTTTCAAAGGAAATTAGCCTCTAGGTCAAGGTAGACAATTGGTTCCCAGTTAGTGCTGCATGTCCATGTTCCTTTCTTTTACCAAAATCTCTTTTAAAAACTTCACCTGAAGCATGTAGGGGTGGTGGACCTGTTAGAAAGCCACCTTTATCATTTTCCCATTGTCGGATTCAAAATGAAGAATGTTCTGCTTATTTTTATTTTTTTAATTCTTTTTCACATAATTTGATCATTTATCATACATTTATTGTACATTTTCTTCATTATTCTTTAGAACTTTCTCTCTTCATTTAGATTCCGTAAGAAACCTCATAAAAGGAACACTGATCTAATTAAATTATTTGCTTCTCCTTTAGAGACTATAATTTTCTACAATTTCCACATTTTGTTTGATGACTTTAAGACAGTAAGCTTTTATTAACGAGTGTTGAGGCAATTTGTAGAGACATAAGCTCTGTTCACTCTGGCCCTCCAAACAGGGCTGTACCTTTTGTGTTGTTTCATTTCAAACTATATTTAACAAAGGAGATTTCATTATCATTCAGTGTATGCAATATTTAAAAGATGCATAGCCATGAAAATGTATTCACAGCATGCCTCTTGATTATAAAGGAATTAGAGTTTAGTCTGAAAATTCTCAAATTATTGTCATTTCAGATGGATTTTTTCTTCCTTGAACTAAGTATATACAGTACTTTACTGTATATATGGAATTAAACATTCATTCTATATGCCTCATGATCTCTTCCGCACTGATTTTTTCCTGTCACTATGCCAGATTCTCATATTTAACTAGATGGGTCTAGTCAATCTGTACTAGCATAACAGTATCTATATAGCTAAAATTATCACTACTGTATGTGTAACATTTGTTTTTGAAAATGTATTATTGTATTTTTTATTTTTTCAGTTTGTGCTATAGCATGATTATGCTTTATCTTTCTAATTGTGTTTTCCATTAGCTAATAAAAATGTTAGCTAATAAATGAGTTTTTCTCATGTCTATTCATTCTTTGTATGAACCTGCTTGATTTGATTCCAGGTCGAGCAGGACAGAGTCAGCCCCAGAAACGTTGGGGGAATGCAGGAAATAACTCAGAACATGGAAAAGCCAAGTTAAAATTAGATAGTAAATCCAGTACTGTACTGCAATTAAAATGCATCCCTTGTGTCAAAGTTTGTGATTTTAGGTTAGTTTGAATTTTAGGCTGTTTATGTTTATATTTTTTTCTTGGATGATTACAGTTTCCATCTTAATTTTGCATATGTACTCAAAATGTATTCATTTTCAGCAATCAGAAGTATTAAACTAGACCTTTAGGGCCAATGAAGAATAAACAATATTATAGTTTAATTGGGTCTGGCCCCTTACCAACATTGTATTGAACAGAGGCAGCTCATTGTAGACTTTGTGAAAATATAATCGATTGTGCATACTGTATATTTTTGCAGCCTAGAATTTTCTCCACCCTGGTTTAAACCTTTACTTGAAGGAATCTTTCATGCTTTTCCAAAATGTGGCAACAAAATCTTTCAGAGCATCATTCATGTCCGACACAGGATATTATAATGTTACTAGCTTTTTCATTCTGACCATTACCCTTCTAGAATATCATTCCAAGAATTTGCTATTAACTTGAAAGATACTCCAAATAAAAATCATATGCAACATATACAGTGATCAAAATTTGCTGTTAAATTAAAAAATCAGATCTTCTTCTAAAGGTGCCCATGTAAATAATACATTCTGCATAACTTTAGGTACAGTGTTAATGTCTTCTCATCAAAGCATTTTAAAGTTTCAAGTGTTAAACATCTCTTTTTAATGAAACATTGCAATTATGAGGAATGGTAGTAATTTAGGAGTTATATTCGTTTTCTTACTGGCATTTGGCTTAAACATCAGGGGCCTCGTGTATAAATGGTGCGTATGCACAGAAATGTTGCGTAAGAACGTTTCCACGTTCAAATCGCGATGTATAAAACCTAAACTTGGCGTAAAAGCCACACACATTTCCATGGTACCTCATACCCTGTCGTACGCAAGTTCTCCGCTCAGTTTTGCAGACTGGTGGCACCCAGCGTCAAAGCAATGCTACTGTTCCTGTGTGGTTTATCTTTCTTTTTCAGATCCACATGCGGCTTTATAAATACACTGAAATTAACCACATATTGCTTATTAGTTTAATGCATCTAAGTGTAATTAACCTGTAACAATATAATGATCCACGGAATGGCCAAACTATTCCAAATACCATAGCTGGTTTAGCGTTGTTACTCTAACTGCACCTTCTTTTTCTTCTTTCAGCTGCTCCCATTAGGGGTTGCCACAGCATATCATCTTTTTCCATATTACTCTCACTGCACCACTTGGAGAAGCTGATCAGAAAGAGAATTCTCAGTATACAGCATCAAGCACACGCTGCCTCATCCATGCTTCCTATTTGAACTGCTTGTCACACGGCAAACGCTTCAAAACCTATTCTGTACGGACCTCACGGTTCAGAAAGAGTTTCATCCCAAGAGCTCTAAACGCAATCAATCTCAATCTGTCCATCAACTGCTCCTTGTAGAATTGTTTGGACTTATTAATACAATCACCTCACTGTGTCGTGGCGAAAAATTCATCATCAGAAGGCTTTTTACCTAAAAATAAAGGCTATTAGAACTCAAGATAGACAGACAGAGTTTTAAGGATTTATTGCAATAAATCAACCACAAAAAATAACAAGGACTCAACCCAATACGGCCAAATTAGATTGAGCGACGATCATTTCAGCCATTGAAGCTTTTATATCAATTTCTTATCATTTTGGCTCATTCATTAAGCTGACTCTGCATCTGGTTCAACTGTCCATTGTTCCTCTTGGTGTCTGTTTGGCTTATTCTGATTGGTCTAAGACTGGGTGGATGGCTTCCTCTTTCCATCTTTGGGCTTTCCTATCTTTTCTGACCTTGCTCTAATGAGCTGGTTTGCTTACCTCCGCTGACTCCCTCTTACTCCCATTCGACCAAATCTTGAGTTTCCGTGGGAATCCTTATCATCTCTTTAGACTGGTCTGCTAGTGGAATGTGTTCTCTTTCTATTCTGTTCCCATTTTTTCTAACTGGCCAAGGCTACTAATCCATATATGGGTTTTCCTCTCTTAGGCTTTCCAAACTTTTTACTATAGTGACCTGAAGCTTAAGCTTTAATTAAAAAGAAGTATAGTATGTGCTTTCATTTGATCATTGTTTGGCATGCTTGATCTGTCTTAATTTCTACACTAAAGTTAATTGCTAATATACTCTTATAATACTTTTGCTAATACCTGCATTTACTAAGATTTTCTCTTCATGCATTAGGTCAGCGTGACCCTGCCTATAGTAAAAGCTTTTCTGCTGATTCATCAATCCAGCTGCTCTTAGAGGCCTCTTCTCTATGTTATATCTTCCTAGCCTTGAATCACAGGTGTTCTCAAACTCTTATCCTGTCCAAAACTAGTTTCGCTGTATCAATTAGCTATTCTTTTCTTTACTTTGGAAATTTTAATGTAAGCCTATAAAATAATGCAATATGACTGATTTTTAGTTAAATATTTGCTAGACCTATCGTATTTGCTTTTATATTCTAATTTATGCTTAATCTAATGTTTTAGAAGCTTTTAATTACTTCTTATGGCTCGTATATGTTAATTTGCTATTCTCTTATGCTAATAAAAAATTTTCCTTCTACAACTGTAAACTTGCACTACAGTCATAATATTGCACAACCAGAGCCACTTTATAAAGCGTGTATTTACATATGATGACAATATCATTTTAAAGATGAAATGCAGCAAAATATGTTTATTATATTATACAGATAAAACTTTAACTTCATTGAAATAATCTATATTGTTAATAATTAAAGGACACGGTGTCGCTATGCTAGCAAGGATCTGGTGTTCCATTCACGGATTGTTCCAGCCTTGCACTGTATGCTTCACTGGGACTGGCGTGAAGGATTGAATAATTAAACATGTACTAAGAAGATATTTCAGTGTTCCTTAAAAGTTTTTAAGAATCGGTGTTATAAGCTTACAGATGGCTTAACGTCTATTACAGAGCTGATTGTGTGGCGATTGGGTATTTGGAGAAAGAAAGGTAAGTACAGGAATTGGGGGTTAGTATGTTTGAAAGAGACAGCACTGCTGCAATAAATTAATTGAAGGTCGCGCACAATCACTGTGCCACTGTGTTCCCATGTTTAATAACATTTTTTAACTCCTATCATCATGAAAATTATATCAAGTATACATCTCAGTATTTTAATTATTCAGAGAGCTGTAATATTACGAATGTAATGGATTCTGTGTCCTGTCAGAGGAAGACAAAACCCGCAAGCACATAGTGATTCACACACATAGAGCACATAGAAGATCAAATACAAAACCAAGAATTTTAACTTGCTACTTTAGTTACGATGGGATTTGAGAAACTAGTAAATTAAACAATTTTAAGATTAAGTTTATTATGTTCTACTTTAATGACAAAATAAACTATGTGATTAAAGTGGAAATTTCAAGATTAAAGTTGACATTTCGTGCTTTTTTCCCACTGTGTGCCTATTTTTTTTCTCTTTACCCTAATGTGCTTTCTTATTAAAACTCAGACAGTGGGCTACGACTTGCCTTTTCACGGTGACTTTGATATGTGACAACTTCTTTTTTATTTCGGGCACTGTGCGACTTTGTGAACTTGAGCTTTTGAGATTCTCCGACACGCTATGTCACTCGATCCACTTCCTTTTGTTGTTTATACCACTGTTTAAACCAACAAATAGTATGTTTTTCTTTGCCTCCACTTGGTATTCGCTGAAACTCTATTTTCCCCAGTGCATTTCCCATTGTCTTTTCACAGAACGCTGAGCTTAAGGGCTATTTATATTGATTTGCCTATTCAAAGAGGCGTAATTCTGCAAGAAGTTGTGGCGGGACAGCAGGTTCGTGCACGAGTGTTACTTTTCACGCTGATCAGGATTTATGTAGCGGAAGAACGTGGAAGTTGGCGAATGCACAGATTTATGCATCTGGATTTTTCTGTGCATAAGCACATTTCGGCTTTTGTGCTTACGTCATGTTATAATGCGAATTCTACGCACGGCGTTATGCATGAGGCCCCAGTTCTTTATAGAAGGCCTTACATTTTTTAACAAAAACAAAAACTATATGAGAAAATAAACATAAAGTGAATTTTAATAACGAACTTCAAATATATCCAAAGAAGTCTAGGTGAGGTCAGGTCAGGTTAATGAGCATGTGCTGTTACAGTGCATTGCCGCACCCACCACATGACGAAACATCTTTGGATCCCAGTTGGCAACTCTCTAGGAAGACACATGGTCCAGTCCCACTCTCTGGAAATGAACATCTATCTGCCGCAGCCAGGTGTTACATGGGTGTCCCCTTGACCTTGTCCAGCCGCTCAGGTCCTCAACAATAAGGATCCTGCAAACCAGATCACCCTCTAGGACTCGCACCACATGGCTATTGCCGTAACTGACGCTATCTCACAATGCAGGTAATGTGCCTCATTAGTGACTCCATTAGCAGCCACTCGTTCGACACAAAGTCAAACCAACGGTACCCAAGAATTCTGTGAAGAGACACCATGCAGCAGGATACCAGTGTTTATCTCAGGTCACTGGATAATATCCATGTTTCGCAACCATATATCATAATAGGAAGCACCAGGACCCTAAAGACTTGGAATTTCATCCGTTTGCAAAGATATCGGGAGTGCCACAAACCCGCTTCCAGCGATCTCATTATCCCATGCTTTCCTAATACGTCTACTGACATCAAAAGAAGAGTCACCACAGACATGAATGTGGCTGTCAAGGTAAGTAAAGCTCTTGACAAGGCTGACATTCTCTCTAAAGTGAGACACACTGCTGATGGCTCTGCCCAAGAGGTCATTAAAGGCTTGGGTCTTGGTTTTGATCCAGGACACTCGCAAGCCCAGACACTCAGACTCATCACTCAGTCTCTCGAGAACCCTGATCAGAGCCTCCATTGACTCCACGAAGATCATAGCGTCGTCTGCAAAGTCAAGATCAGTGAATCTTTCTTCAGCAATAGATACCCCACAGCCTCTGGATCATGTAAGCATTGAACAGAGCAGAAGCAAGAATACACCCTTGACAAAACCCAGAATCAAATGAGAAAATGCAAAGGTTCTGCCTCCACTCTTCACAGCGCTCATAGTACAAGTGTCCAGGCCTGCCATGATATTCAGCAGCCAAGAGGATCCTGCGAAGTCTCAGGATGTCCCCACAGGGCAACTCGATCAACTTAGTTGGATGCTTTATGAAAATTAACAAAGGCTGCAAAGAAACTGATGATATTCGCATTTGTACTCGATGAGAACCTTCAGTGCCAGGATTAGGTTGATAGTAGACTTCTTAGGTGTAAAATCAGACTGCTTTGTTCGTTGATAGGTGAACAAGTGATCACACATCTTATTAGAGATGACCCTAGCAAGGACCTTACCCAGGTCCGAGAGCAGTGTTATCCCCCTGCAGTTGCTGCAATCCAGGCATCCACCCTTCCCTTTCTAGATAGGGATGAGAAGTCTTTTTTTCCATTCAGATGGGAAGATGCCCATTACCCAAATGGAAGCAAAGATTGCTTGCATTGATAGGAGGACAGCCTTACCCCCAGCCTGGAGAAGTTCACCCTGGATACCACAGTTCCCTGCAACCTTCTCTACCCTCTGCTGGTTCATCACCTGTGCAATCTCAGTGAGATTAGGTGGTTCACAGCTAATTGGAGGACCAGCCCCAAGAACCATAGACCCAGAGTCGTCCAATGTCCTTGCTGGAGGATCAGCTTTAGACAGCTGTTCAAACTAGGCAGCCCAGTGGGTCACAACTGCAGCATCATCTGTAAGGACCATAACATCACCTGCCTTGACTACAACTCCCACAGGAACAGATTTGGATGTGTGTAATACTTTGATTCTTATGTAAACAGGATGTGTATTACTAGAACACAGATGGTGCGTCCTTTGCTCACAAATTCCTCTTAGAAATGCCTCCTTATCTGCTATCATAGTCCTCTCTGCCATCCTTCTTAGTACCCAGTACAGACTGGAGTTGCTATCAAGCCTTGCGCTGCGACTCCTTTCGATTATATTCAGGGTGTCCTGCGAGATGAAATACCTCCTTCTGGTAACACCAGCAACACCAACACAACCCTCAGCAACCTTCTCTTATCAGAGAAGGTCTCCCACATCACATTAGGATCAGCAGTCACACCCAAATTTGAGAGTTCCTTAAACAAACTGTGTGCAAACTCATTAGAAACAGTCTAATCTTGGAGTCTGCCAAGTGCAGCCTCATTCTTCTAGGTAGCCTACTGTACCTATGCTGGATCCTTAGAGTGCCAACAACAAGTCTGTGGTCAGAATTCACAAACGAGGCATTTCTGTAGGCCTTGCAGTACTATAGCAGCCTCCAGCAGTATTGAAGTACCAAGTCCAATGAGCTGAGGGCCTTTGTTCAAATGTTAGAGACTGAAATAATCACATATCTCTAGGACATTGTTCTTCTTTTTCTTCTTTCGGCTGCTTCCATTAGGGGATGCCACAGCGGATCATCTTTTTCCATATCTTTCTGTCCTCTGCATCTTGCTCTGTTACATCCAGCACCTACATGTCCTCTAACACCACATCCATAAACCTCCTCTTAAGCCTTCCTCTTTTCCTCTTACCTTGCAGCTCTATCCTTAACATCATTCTCCCAATATACTCAGCATCTCTCCTCTGCACATTTCCAAACCAACGAATTCTCGCATCCTGACTTTGTTTCCCAACCGTCCAACTTGAGCTGACTCTCTAATGTACGTATTTCTAATCCTATTCATTGTCATCACACCCAATGCTAATCTTAGCATCTTTAACTCTGCTACTTCCAGCTCTGTCTGCTGCTTTCTTGTAAGTGACACCATTTCCAACCCATATAACATAGCTCGTCTCACAACCATCCTGTAGACGTTCCCTTTCACTCTTGCTGATACCCGTCTGCACAAATTACTCCTCACACTCTTCTCTACCCATTCCACACTGCCTGCACTCTCTTTTTCACTTGTCTTCCACAATCCCCATTACTCTTTACTGTTAATCCTAAGTATTTAAACTCATCCACCTTCACCAACTCTACTCCTTGCATCCTCACCATTCCACTGACCTCCCTCTCATTTATACACATGTATTCTGTCTTGTTCCTAATGACTTTCATTCCACTCCTCTGAAGAACATACATATCTCCATGTCTTCAACCTCCTCAATCTGCTATCTACTATCGCAACATATCACAATCTCATCAGCAAATATCAAAGTCCATGGGGACTCCTGTCTAATCTCGTCTGTCAACCTGTTCATCACCATTGCAAATAAGAAAGAGCTCAGAGCTGATCCCTGATGTAATCCCACCTCCACCTTGAATGCATCGGTCACTCCTACCGCAGACCTCACCACTGTCACACTTCCCTCGTACATATCCTGGACAACTCTTACGTACTTCTGTGCCACTCCTGACTTTCTCATAAAATACCACAGCTCCTCACAAGGTACCCTGTCATATGCTTTCTCCAGGTTCACAAAGACACAATGTAACTCCTTCTGGCCTTCTCTATACTTCTACATCAACATTCTCAGAGCAAACATTGCATCTGTGGTGCTCTTTCTTGGCATGAAACCAAACTGCTGCTCACTAATCATCACCTCACTTCTTAACCTACTGTAGCTTTCACTACTCTTTCCCATAACTTCATGCTGTGGCTCATCAATTGTATCCCCATGTAGTTAATACAGCTCTGCATATCCCCCTTATTCTTAAATATCGGCCCCAGTACACTTCTTCTCCACTCCTCAGGCATCCTCTCACTTTCCAAGATTCCATTAAACAATATGGTTAAAAACTCCACTACCATCTCTCCTAAACACCTCCATGCTTCCACAGGTATGTCAACTAGACCAACGGCCTTTCCATTTTTCATCCTCTTCATAGCTGTCCTTACTTCCTCCTTGCTAATCCATTGCACTTCCTGATTCTCTATCTCCACATCATCCAACCTTTTCTCTCTCTCGTTCTCTTCATTCTTCAGCCTCTCAAAGTACTATTTCCATCTCCTTGCTTGTGAGTATGTTTCCATCTTTATCCTTTATTACCCTAACTTGCTGCACATCTTTCCCAGCTCGGTCCCTCTGTCTAGCAAATCGGTACAGGTCTTTTTCTCCCTCCTTAGTGTCCAACCTCTCATACAAATCATCATACGCCTTGTCTTTAGCCTTCACCACCTCTCACTTCACCTTGCATCTTATTTCTTGATGCTCTTGTCTACTTTCTTCATCTCTCTGACTATCCTACTTCTTCTTTGCCATCCTTTTCCTCTGTATACTCTCCTTTATGTCCCCATTCCACTACCAGGTTTCTTTTTCCTCCTTCCTCTGTCCAGATGTCACACCAAGCACCCTTCTTGCTGTCACCCTTACTACATCTGCTGTAGTTGCCCAGCTGTCTGGTAACTCTTCACTGCCACCCAATGCCTATCTCACCTCCTCCCTAAACTCAACCTTGCAGTCTTCATTTTTCAACTTCAACCATTTGATCACTGGTTCTGCCGTCACTCTCTTCCTTTTCTTGATATCCAATGTCATCCTACAGACCACCATCCTATGCTGCTTAACTGCACTTTATCCTGCCACCACTTTGCAGTCTTCAATCTCCTTCAGATTGACTCTTCTGCATAGGTTTTAATCTACTTGTGTGTATCTTCCTCCACTCTTATATGTCACCCTATGTTCCTCCCTCTTCTTAATATATGTATTGTCCAGCCTTTAGGCAAAGTCCACTATCATCTGACTTTCTTCATTCCTCTCCTTGACACCATACCTACCCATCACCTCCTTGTCTCCTCTATTCCCTTAACCAACATGTCCATTGAAATCATCTCCAATCACCATTTTTTGTCCCTTGGGTACGCTGTTCACCAGTTCATCCAGCTCACTCCAAAAATCAACATCCATCATCCATCGCGCACCCAGCTTGTGGGGCATATGCACTAACAACATTATTCATCACACCTCCAGTTTCCAGCATCATAATCATTACTCTACCTGACACTCTTTTCACCTCCAAAACACCCTTCACATAATGTTCCTTCAGAATAACCTCTACCCCATTTCTCCTCCCATCCACACCATGATAGAACAATTTGAATCCACCTCTGATCCACCTGCTCTTACTCCTCTTCCATTTAGTCAATTCCACGTACAATTTATCAACCTTCCTTCTCTCCATCATATCTGCTATCTCTCTCCTCTTGTCAGTCATACCACCAACATTCAAAGTTCCTACCCTTAGTTCCACTCTCTTTACCTTCCTCCTCTCCTCCTGCCTCCAGACACGTCTCCCCCCTCTTCTTCTCCTTCTTCAGCCAACAGTAACCCAATTTCTGCCAGCACCCTTTTGGCTAACAGTACTGGTGGTGGTTGTTGTTAAACCAGGGCCTGACCAATCCGGTATGGAAATTTGTATTTTTGTCTGCATATTGATTTGGCCAAATTTTACACCGGATGCCCTTCCTGACGTAAACCCTTCCCATTTATCCAGGCTTGGACCGGCACAAAGAAACACACTGGTTTGTGCATCCCCTGAGGTTGGGTTATATATCTCTAGGACATTATTCTAATTATTAGTTTATCAGCCTTTTATCTGATTTCGCAGTATATTAATTTCAGTTCTAGTTTGTTTAAGCACTTCAATTTAAAACTTTAAGTTACTGTGCACACTTAATACATAAGATTTAAGAGTAATACACAAAAAAACAAGCAAAATATAAAAGGAGTATACAGTGCTCAATTAAATATGCATAGATAAACACATTGTAAAAAATGTAAGTGCTTTTAAAACATTTTCTTTATCTCTTCTATAACTTTCTGACTCTTCCCACATATTGATCTCTCTCATAGTCGACCCTTTCTGCCTACTGAACTAAACATTCGGGTAAAGTCTCCTAGATGTCTTCTGTGTGGGGTCTTGGCATTACTGATAAAGTACAGAAGAAGCAAATCTCACCAAAAGATTGTGTACACAGAAGACAGCTTCACTATTCAAGCAGTGGAAATCCCTATGATAAATCACAGTAAAATGATATGCTTTCAAGGCAAAACAATATCTGCTAATGTGAAATTCATTTCAGCATGTAAATCCAGTATGGGAGGGTAAAGATCTATAATAATCTTGAGGGGATCAGCTTGGTAGGCAAAAATTAAGATTATTCTCTCAAATATTTGGCGTTATCCTTCAAACTGATCACTTTACCCTGACCTTTCCAGATCAGAGTGCTGAATATTCTTATTTGCTACCTGCATTTGTTTTGTTAAATCAACTCTTGCAGAGCAGCATTTTAGAAAACATAATGATCACAGTGCTGTCTTAGTTGTTGTTCTTCCACTGTGGGAAAATAAGGCAGGCCAACTGATACTGCAAATAAGATTAAAAAACCAAGACCCAAACATGTGGTCAACAGTGTACCTTGGGTCAAATTTGGAAAATCAGAATCACCAGCACCAAACCAAAATGACTAAACTGGAAATTTACTCAATAGCCAAACAGAAAGTCAAAACACCAGAAATTAAGTAATGAAAGTGTAAGAGCCTTTTGCTAGTTATTTAAGCTATATTAAATGTTTGCCTAAATATTAGTGTATATTTGAGGTTCTTATAACCCCTACAAGTTCAATTAAATTGGTATATTCTAACTACTTTTTGCCCCTCTGACTATAGAATAGTCTCAGTTAGTGACCTGCCTTGCCGTTTGTAAGTCATTTACTTCATATTGTTTTCTTCATCCAACAATCTCCCATTGTTTCCTGGCATTTGTAGGTCTTACGGTGAACCATAAGGTCACTCCATTGATGTTATTTCCTTTGAATTGTATAGAGATGTAACCTCCCTTTGTCCAGGAGTCTTTCAAAACGTATTGTCCCAACATGCATACTGCAGGCATTTACTTCCAATTCAAAAGGAAAGGTGTAGGCTGGTTGGCATAATATGGGTGCAGAGGTAAAAGACTTTGTTGTTTACTTCAAAACCTAGATGGTTGGTTGTCTTTTTACAGATGAGGTGGGTGTGATCAAAATCATTGAACTTGTTTTACAGAAGTGGGAGTCTCAGTTAAGTATTGCTTTTACCTTGGTTTGGTCAATTTTTTATTCCAGAACATGTAATTTCATAACTAACAAAGAAAACATACGTCTAGTGGAATTCACACTCTTCCATTGTGACAATAGATACCTTGTATCTATAACAGGAGAGCACTTTGAAAACATGATCTATATAGGTTTCTTAATTTGAGGAAATATTAGTATATATTAGTATATGCTGTATATTTTAGCTTCCTTTGCTTCTTTCCAGATCCAAATGGTTGCTTGTTACAAAGGATAAAAACAGGAGATTGGTATAGTGGGATTGAGAACTTACTATATACTACTTACGAGTAAGGCTTTCAGAACTGAAATATTTGTTTTGCAGTAATATTATAAAATCAATAAAAGTAAATAAAACTGTGAATGTAGCAATGGGGCAGCACGGTGACGAAGTGGGTAGCGCTGCTGCCTGGCAGTTAGGAGACCTGGGTTCGCTTCCCAGGTGCTCCCTGCGTAGAGTTTGCAAGTTCTCCCCGTGTCTGTGTGGATTTCCTCCAGCAGTCCAAAGACATGCAGGTTGGGTGCATTGGCAATTCTAAATTGTCCTTGGTGTGTGTGTGTGTGTGTGTGTGTGCTCTGCGGTGGGCTGGCGCCCTGCCTAGGGTTTGTTTCCTGCCTTGCACTCTATGTTGGCTGGGATTGGCTCTAGCTGACCCCCGTGACCCTGTAGTCAGGATATAGCGGGTTGGATAATGGATGGATGTAGTGATGGTATTTTAAAGATATATTATGTGTCTCTCTGTGGTGTATTTGCATTTTTTTATGTGTGGACTTCAAATTCATCCAACAGTTCTAAGTCCTGCTTTCTGGTGACCAACAGTTTGTTTTAATTTGTTTAGATTTCCTAATGTAAGTAACCTGCTAATGTATATCTAGTGTTTCCTGGCTAATTTTATCTGCAATGGCCTGGTCTCTCAATCTTCTTTAATAATGTTCTTGCTATTTCTTATATTCTCATTTTACATGATCATGTCTGTTGTATACTTGTTACGCTCATGGTGTATTATAAGGAAAAAAAACAAATCACTGCAAACCCATCTCTGATGGCTCAATTAAAATATGTTATTACTTTCAGATTAACTGTATCCCTGTGGAGAAAACTGTCACTGTTGCAAACTCAACACTCTCTTTCATTTAACATATAAATACTCTGCAATGGGAGTGTTTCAAAGCTCTTTACTTTGCTTGATCAAGTGAAAACTGCCATTTTCTCTCCCATACTTCTGGTAAGTATTCTGATTCACACTGAAATCTGTGTCAATTTGGTTTGTGTAAGATTCATAAAACAAAAAAAGTATATCTTAATCATATGTTTTACTTCTACAGAAATGTGAAAAGGAGATTTTAAAGGGGATAATCAATGGAAGACACAGCCTTTTCAAATGAAACACATGTTCGTCCAACTGGGCTTTTTATTGGTGGGTTTACAGATTTACCATATGAAAACTTGTTTTGGGCTTTTTTGTCTATAGTTTACTTCCTAACACTTCAGTCAAATGCTTTGATTATTGTCATAATATGGCGTCATCAGTCCCTGCACACTCCTAAATATTTAGCTATCTGTCATATGGCTGTTATTGATGCCTGCTGTAGCACAGCTGTTATACCGAAAGCTATAGACACATTTCTTTTTAATCACAGATTTGTCAAGTATGAAGCCTGTATGTGTAGTGTCTTCTTTGTGCACTTTTTTGTTGGGATGCAGTCATTCTCACTTATGTTACTTGCTTATGACAGATTCATTGCAATATGTTTTCCCTTACATCAGCACACTATTAATACTCCATTTAGAATGTTGTTAATAATTGTGATTCTTTGGTTAATTATGGCAGCTCTGGTTCTAATATCTGTTGGACTAATAAGCAATCTATCCTTTTGTAGTTCTCTTGTGGTAAAAAGTTACTTTTGTGATCATGGACCAGTGATTTATTTGGCTTGCAACGACATTTCACTAAATATTGAAATGGCAAATGTGTACATTATTGTAGCATTTTTTGTTCCATTTTGTTTTATCCTTTTTACATATGCATGTATTTTCAGAGCACTCTCTAAATTATCATCTGTTGATAGACAGAAAGCATTTAAAACATGCACTTCCCATTTAATTCTAGTGGGAATCTATTACACACCTTTGTTTTTAACCTATTTCACTGTAATGGCTGGCTACAGTATAACCTCAAATTCAAGAATACTGAACAGTTCTCTTTCAGTTTCCATTCCTCCAATGCTGAACCCAATTGTATACACTCTCAAAACAGAAGAGATTAAGGATAAAATAAAAAAATACTACTTTCAAAGGAAATTAGCCCCTAGGCCAAGTTAGACAATTGGTTCCCAGTTAGTGCTGCATGTCCATGTTCCTTTCTTTTAACAAAATCTCTTTTAAAGACTTCACCTGAAGCATGTGGCGGTGGAAGACCTGTTAGAAAGCCACCTTTATCATTTTCCCATTGTAGGATTCAAAATGAAGAATGTTCTGTTTATTTTTATTTTTTTTAATTCTTTTTCACATAATTTGATTATTTATCATACATTTATTGTACATTTTCTTCATTATTTTTTAGAACTTTCTCTCTACATTTAGATTCCGTAAGAAACCTCATAAAAGGAACCCTGATCTAATTAAATTATTTGCTTCTTCTTCAGAGACTATAATTTTCTACAATTTCCACATTTTGTTTGATGACTTTAAGACGGTAAGCTTTTATTAACGAGTGTTGAGGCAATTTGTAGAGAGATAAGCTCTGTTCACTCTGGCCCTCCAAACAGGGCTGTATCTTTTGTGTTGCTTCATTTCAAACTATATTTCACAAAGGAGATTTCATTATGGGAGGCATGGTGGAACAGTGGGTAGCGCTGCTACATCGCAGTTAGGAGACCCGGGTTTGCTTCTCGGGTCCTCCCTGCGTGGAGTTTGCATGTTCTCCCCATGTCTGTGTGGGTTTCCACCAGGTGCTCTGGTTTCCTCCCACAGTCTAAAGACATGCAGGTTAGGTGCATTGGCGATTCTAAATTGTCCCTAGTGTGTGCTTGGTGTGTGTGTGATTGTGTGTGTGTGTGCTCCCTCTGCAGTGGGCTGGCGCCCTGCCCAGGGTTTGTTTCCTGCCTTGATCCCTGTGTTGGCTGGGATTGGGTCCAGCATACCCCCGTGACCCTGTAGTTAGGATATAGCGGGTTGGTGGATGTATGGATGGATTTCATTATGGGCAGCACGGTGGCACAGTGGGTAGCGCTGCTGCCTCGCAGTTAGGAGACTTGGGTTCGCTTCCCGGGTCCTCCCTGCGTGGAGTTTGCATGTTCTCCCCGTGTCTGGGTGGGTTTCCTTTGGGTGCTTCGGTTTCCTCCCACAGTCCAAAGACATGCAAGTTAGGTGTATTGCTGATTCTAAATTGTCCCTAGTGTGTGTGTGCGCCCTGTGGTGGGCTGGCATCCTGCCCGAGGTTTGTTTCCTGTGTTGGCTGGGATTGGCTCCAGCAGACCCCCGTGACCCTGTAGTTAGGATATAGTGGGTTAGATAATGGATGGATGGATAAATTCTCAAGTTATTGTCATTTCAGATGGATTTCTTCCTCCTTGAACTAAGTATCTACTTTACCGTGTATATGGAATTAAACATTCATTCTATATGCCTTGTGATCTTTTCCGCACTGATTTTTTTCTGCCACTATGCTGGATTCTCATGTTTAACTAGGTGGGTCTAGTCAATCTGTAGTAGCATAACAGTATCTATATAGTTAAAATTATCACTACTGTATGTGTAACTTTTTTTTTGAAAATGAATTATTGTATTTTCTTTTTTCAGTTTGTGCTATAAGATGATGATGCTTTATGTTTCTAATTGTGTTTTCCATTAGCTAATAAAAAATGTTAGCTAATAAATGAGTTTTTCTCATGTCTATTCATTCTTTGTATGAACCTGCTTGGTTTGATTCCAGGTCGAGCAGGACAGAGTCAGCCCCAGAAACCTTGGGGGAATGCAGGGAATAACTCAGAACATGGAAAAGCCAAATTAAGATGAGATGGTAAACCTAGTACTGTACTGCAATTAAAATGCATCCCTTGTGTCAAAGTTTATGATTTTAGGTTCATTTAAATTTTAGGCTGTTTATGTTTATATTTTCTTCTTGTATGATTAATGTTTCCATTTTAATTTTCCATATATGCTCAAAATGTATTCATTTTCAGCAATCAGAAATATTAAACTAGACCTTTAGGGCCAATGAAGAATAAACAATATTATAGTTTAATTGGGTCTGGCCCCTTACCAACATTGTATTGAACAGAGGCCGCTCATTGTAGACTTTGTGAAAATATAGTGGATTGTGCATATATTTTTGCAGCCTAGAATTTTCTCCACCCTGGTTTAAACCTTTACTTGAAGGAATCTTTCATGCTTTTCCAAAATGCGGCCACAAAACCATTCAGAGCATAATTCAGGTCTGATACTGCATATTATAATGTTATTAACTTTTTCATTCTGACTTTTATCCCTCTAGAATATCATTCCAAGAATTTGCTATTAACTTGAAAGATACTCCGAATAAAAATCATATGCAACATATAAAGTGATCATAATTTGCTGTTACATTAAAAAATCAGATGTTCCTCTAAAGGTGCCCATATAAATAATAAATACTGTATAATAACTTTAGGTGCATTGCTAATGTCTTCTCATCAAAGCATTTTAAAGTTTCAAGTGTTAAACATCTCTTTTTAAGGAAGCATTGCAATTATGAGGAATGGTACAAATTTAAGAGTTATTTTCGTTTTCTTACTGGCATTTGGCTTAAAAATACAAACATCAGTTCTTTAGAGGTCTTGCCTAATTTTATTTTACATTTTTTAACAAAAACAAAAACTATCTGAGAAAATAAACATGAAGTGAATTTTAATAACGAACTTCAAATATATCCAAAGAAGTCTAGGTGAGGTCAGGTCAGGTTAGGGAGCATGTGCTGGTACAGTGCGTTGCCACACCCACCACACGATGAAACAGCTTTGTATCCCAGTTGGCAACTCTCCAGTTAGACATGTAGTTCAGTTCCATTCTCCAGAAATGGTCATCTATCTGCTGCAGCAAGGTATTACATGGGTGTCCCCTTGGCCTGGTCCAGCCGCTTTGGTCCTCAACAATGAGTATCCTGCGAGCTGGATCACCCTCTGAGAATCGCACCACATGGCCATAGTCATAACTGATGCTCTCTCACAATACAGGTAATGTGCCTCATTCAGGACTCCATTAGCAACTGCTCGTTTGACACACAGGCAAATCAACAGTACCCAAGGATTCTCTGAAGAGACACCATAACGAAGGAGTCCAGTCTTCGTCTCCGGTCACTGAATAGCATCCATATTTTGCAACAATATATCAAAACAGGTAGCACCAAGACCATAAAGATTTGTAGTTTCGTCTTTCTGCAAAGATATCAAGAGAACCACACACCCCATTCTAGTAACCTTATTACCCCATGCTCTCCTAACACGTCTACTGACTTCATAGGAAGAGTCACCAGAGACATGAATGTGGCTGCCAAGGTAAGTAGACCTCTCGACAAGGTCGACATTCTCTCCACAGTTAGACATACTGCTGACAGCTCTGCCCAAAAGGTCATTAAAGGCCTGGATCTTCGTTTTAATCCAGGACACTCACAAGCCCAGAAACTCAAAATCATCTCTCCGTTTCTCAAGAGCCCCGATCAGAGCCTCCATTGATTCCATAAAGATCACAGCATTGTCTGCAAAGTCAAGATCGGTGAATCTTTCTTCACCAACAGATGCCCCACAGCCTCTGGACCCCTTGAACAGAACAGAGTTGGAGGAAGAATACACCCTTGATGATCCCCAAAATCTACTGTGAATAATGCAGAGCTTCTGCCTCCACAGTACTCACAGTACCAGTGTACAGACCGGCCATGATAATCAGCAGCTTCATAGGATCCTGTGACATCTCAGGATGTCTCACATGGCAGCTCGATCAACTGAGATAGATGCTTTACGAAAATTGACAAAGGCTGCAAAAAAACTCTGCTGATCTTCGCATTTGTTCTCAATAAGAACCCTCAGTGCCAGGATGAGGTTGATGGTAAACTTCTTAGGTGTAAAACCAGACTGCTTTGGTCACTGATAGGTGAACAAGTGATCACAGATCCTATTGGAGATGACCCTAGCAAGGACCTTACCCAGCTCCAACAGCCAACAGCAGTGTTATCCCCCATTTCCAGATAGGGATGAAGTCTTGTTTTCCATTCATTTGGGATGACTCCCATCTCCCAAATGGAAGCAAAGATTGCTTGCATTGATAGGAGGACAACCTAACTACCAGCTTGGGGAAGTTCATCCTGGATATCATAGTTCCCTGCAACCTTCCCTACCCTAAACTGGTTCATCACCTGTGCAATCTCTATGAGATTGGGTGGTTCACAGCTAATTAGAGGATCAGCTGCAAGAACTGTGGACCCAGAGATGTCCAATGTGCTAGCCGGAGGATCAACTTTAAACAGCTGCTCAAACTAGCTAGCCCGGCAGGTCACAACTTCTGCGTCAACCGTCATCATCAAGTTCTTCCATGAGAACCCTGATTACCATGAGGACTGATTGTGGTCATTTATGTTAGGTTTATATGCCTAGAGGGGGCTGGGAGGTCTCGTGTCCTGGAACCCCTGCAGATTTTTTTTTCTCCAGCTGTCTGGTGGTTTTTTTTTTTGTTTTTTCTGTCCTCTCTGGCCATCGGACCTCACTTTATTTCTATGTTAATTAGTGTTCCTTTATTCTAATTTTTATTTATTTTGTCTTTTTTCTCTTTCTTCATCATGTAAAACACTGTGAGCTGCATTATTTGTATGAAAATGTGCTATATAAATAAATGCTGTTGTTGTTGTGAGAAAATAAGGCGGGCCAACTAATACTGCAAATAGGATTAAAGAACTAAGACACAAACACATTGTCAACAGAGTACCTAGGGTCAAAATTGGAAAATCAGAATTACCAGCACCAAACCAAAATGACTTAAACTGGAAATTTACTCAACAACCAAACAGGATGTCAATAATGAAAGCTTTTTAAAAAGATGGTTTTCAAAATATAGAAAATCTAGGATTAGATTCCTTACACTTTAGAACAATCAGCCAGTCCTGCCAGACCTATCCACTTAATTTTTTTAAGAAAACATCAACTCTAGATTTGACTCCCTAAACTCTTACTGTCAACCATGCTACTTGGTAGCTTATTCCAAGTGTCTATGGTTCTCTGTGTGAAGAAATCTTTCTAATCTTTGTACCAAATGTACATTCAACACATTTGCAACTGTGTCCCCTTGTTCTTGATTAAGTCATTTTAAAATATCAGCCTTGATTCGCTGTACTAATTGCCTTCATAATTCTAAACACTTCAATCTTGTCACCTCATAATCTTCTTTTCATTAAACTGAAAAGGCTCAGCTCTTTTAATCTTTCTATAGCTGCGTTTTCCCAAAATTACCAAAGTTCTGCAGCTTCAACTCCAAAAAAATGGGATTCAACAAAAGCCTGACACGCAGAAATGATTCCACAGACAAAATATCTTCTTTTTTAAAAGTTTTTAGTTAAGTTTTAAAGTAAAACAGTTCACACAAAAAAAAGGAAAATTAAAACATCAAAAAGGGAAAAAATAATGTTAAGAAAAGTTAAATTCTAAGCTTAATCTTGTTACATCTCAAATCGTTACTATTTACTTAACATTTCTGAACCATTTCAAAACAGTCAGAAAACTGTATGCTTATCCCATTTCTAAACTTAAAATGGGTCTTTCAAGTCTCTCTTTATTGGGACCTGTTCTAAACAAACTGAGCTTATTATCACACTGTTACTCAGTTATAGTAAGAAGGTTCTATCTCTTGCTAACTTATAGGGGGAAAAGACTATACCATAAGTTATGACTATAAAAATAATTTATATTCTATTCAAATTAAGCAAACATTAATATGAGTTTTACTCAAAACTTTAACTTTCTAAGATTGGCTCTTACACTTTCTTCATAATATATCCACAGTAGCCCTGGAATCAGCCTAGTCACTCTTCTCTGGCCTTTTCTAGCCCTGCTATGTCCTTTTTCAGGCCTGGAGACCGAAACTACCCACAGTATTCCAGGTGAGGCCTCACCAGTACATTAACATTCTGTTAGCCTTCTTAATGGCTTCTGAACACTGTCTGGAAGTCGATAGCTTACAGTTCACTATGACTCCTAAATCCTTCTCATAAGGTGTACTTCCAGTTTTCACACTTCCTATTGTGTGTTCAATTCTAACATTTTTACTTCCTATAAGTAATACTTTACTTTTACTTACATTAAATTTCATCTTCCATAAGTCCCTCTGTAATGATTCAGTGGATTCCAGATTATCTGCCATACCACCTATCTTGGTATCATCTGCAATCTTAACCAGCTTGTTATTTATGTTCCTATCCAAATCATGTATATATATTAAAAATAGCAATGGCCCAAGCACGACGCCTGTGGAACACAACTCTTAACGTCAGCTGATTCTGATAAGGTTCCTCGCATCATAACCCCCTACTTCCTGCATCTGAGCCAATTTTGCGTCCATCTACAAACAACACCCTGAACTCCCACATCTTTTAGTTAATATCCAACATCTCATGTGGCACCTTATGAAATGCTTTATGAAAGTACAGATAAATAATATCATATAGTCCACTTCGATCAAATGCTTTTGTTGCTTCCTCATAGAAATCCAGCATGTTGGTAAAACATGACCTCCTTCTTCTGTACCCATGCTGCTGTTCAGTAAAACTCCTGTTGCTGATGTGTATTGTTTAAACTTATCCTTAATAATTCCTTTCCTTATTTAACCTATTATGCACGATGAGCTTACTTGCCTATAGTTGCTTGGATTGGCCCAGTCACACTTTTTATATAATGGGATATTTTCCATTTTTCAGTCCTTCAGAATTTCCCCAGTATGCAGTGATGTCCTAAAAATAAGTGTTAAGGGTTTATATACGTATATACTCTCTAACCTCCCTAAGAACTTCAGAGTAAATATTATCTGGTCCTGTTTGATTTCAGTCTATTTAACCTAAACAGTACTTCTCCCTCTACAATTTCCAAATCACTCAGTACGTCCTTAGTAATGTAGGCATTTATGGATTGTCAAAATCTTTATCAAAATAATATGGTAATGAATAGAGTGATATATTTCATAATAACAGAGGGATACTTAACACTTAACTTAAAATTAACAATTAATAGATGAGCAATTATAATAATCTTGAGTAGGTCTCATAGATTGGTCCAGTAAGTTTTAAAGAGAGGCTGAAGTGAATAATTTGGTTAATAGAGTGCAATGGCGGTGCTGTACAAAAGGTGGAAGATGAATGAAAGTGCGCTCAGCTGACATTACCAGAAAGCACTCTGCTTGCAGTGTTTAGAGGCAATCCCTGCATTTAGGAGCATATAAAAATTCCTATTACACATAGTATAAAAAAGGGAGTTGCTTTTTAGGGCCATTTTAGATGTCATGGCTTAGCAGCTGGCCATAGAAGTTACCACAGTGTAAATGTCCGATCATTTCAAAATAGAAGAATGCACCTCCTTTGCATTGTAAGAATCAGAGAAAAAAGCAGAGATAAGCAGCATGTTCTGTTAAAGCTAGGTAGGCTACTTTTTAATATCTAATATGGAAATGATAATTATTGCTACTGATTCTAAAATGGAAATGATAATTAGTGCTACTGATTCTACATAAAATTTATAAAGTATGGTCTATGATAATTGTTGCTATTAATTCTATACAAAATGTATAATGAGTATTTGTGTAGTGAATATATTGGTTTGCATTATATGATGACATGGAGGGTAGCTGTAATAAGTGAGTAGCCATAGACAGCACGTCTACAAGGTTGGCACAGTATAACTCTTTGAAGGAGAAGGGTAGGTTATGAATTCCATGGTAATTTCTTCCCATGTTCTGCTAGGAGGTAGTATGGGCTTCAATAAACCTTGTGGGTAATCTGATGATATCTTCTAGACTACTAGAAACAAAAATGAAAGACCTCATATGTTCTTAAAATGCCTGAGTACACACACAACTAAACAGTGGTATCATATACAAACTCAGGATCCTATGGAATTTTTCTGGAATAATCTGATAATTTCTCTGTTTTTCCATTTACTCCACTAAATCTAGTAATTGCTCAAGAGTTATAACAGCTACAAACCTCTCCAATGGCATTATGTATTCCGATTCTAGATATGTTCCTGATCAAATTGACAGGACAGTTCATATGCCTTTAGAAAATTATGTTTAGGCCAATAAGAAGAAAACAGTTGAACTCAGTAGAATGATCTTGTCTAACATTTAAACACACTTTTCTGCAATGGCCTTCTTAAGTATATAAGACTCTTGTGATCTTTATAGATAATAAGTGGATTCACATTTTGTTTTCTTCATCTGATGATCTCCCATTGTTTCTTGGGATTTGTAGGTGTTATGGTAAATCATAATGTTGCTCCATTAATTTATTTCCTTTGAATGAAATGTATAGAGATGTAACCTCCCTTTATCCAGAAGTCTTTCAAAACATATTGGCCCAACAAGCATAATGCAGGCATTTACTTCCAATTGAAAATGAAAGGTGTAGGCTGGTTGGCATAATATGGGAGCAGAGGTACAAGCTTCTGTTGTCTACTTCAAACCCTAGATGGTTGGTTGTCTTTTTACGAATGAGGTGGGTGTGATTAGTAAACTAAAAGGTAGGTAGCAAAATGCAGAAATCGTTTTGAATTTATTTTACAGAGGTAGGAATCTCAGATAAGTATGTTTTTTTCCTTGGTTTGATCAATTTTTTAATCCAGAACATGTGATTTCATAACTAACAATGAAAACATACGTCTAGTGGAATTCACACTCTTCCAGTGTGACAATAGATACCTTGTATCTAAGACAGGAGAGTACCTTGAAAACATGATCTCTATAGGTTTTTTAGTTTGTGTGCATTTTAGCCTCCTTTGCTTCATTCTGGACCCAAAAGGTTGCTTGTTACAAAGGATAAAAAATAAGAATTCTTTAAATTACTGTGCAGTGCATTTTTATATGTAATGTACATGCTATATCATTTTTGATAGTTGTCCAAAATTGCGCACTAGGGGGATTTACCATCAGACCTAGGCTATTAAAAAGGGGAAAAAAATCAGGATCTGTATAATATGAAAATTTTTGCTTTCTACATAAAATGCATTGAACAAAAAGTTCAAAGTTTTGTCAGTCACAAAGGGCAAAAAGACAAGGCAGAAGATGAAGTTAAAAAAATCCAATAAATGATAAATTATACCACAATATCAAAGAAATACTCACCAACTCCCAAGCACATTCAAACGAACTGCATGGGACTGTGGGATGTCATGCCATGATACGGCTAAGGGCAGTCCCTTGCAGTTATGGGCAAGTGACGTCATGTCTTTTGGATCCACCCAATAAACACTAGGAATGTAACCAAGGTATACATGCATAGGCAAAATAAAATAAAAAGAATAATTGAAATAAACATAAATAAAATTGATACAGACAGAAGAATAGAAAATTAACAAAGAAAACATAAAACAAGAATTTGAACCCCAGCCAGCGGAGAAACCCTGACTGCAGTATAACAGATAAAGTACATGGTGGATAATGGAACAGGTTTACAATATGATGTGGTAGACTTGCCATAGGTCACTCTTCTCCTGGACTTGAATCTTCAACCTTATACTAAACAATCTGTCCACTAGGTAGCAATTTAAAGGTTTTTATTTAGTCATGTTTATACAAGAAAACATGAAATTTTCCTTTTTAGTTGTATCCAATAAAAGACAGAAATGAAATTAAACAGACAAATAGGGACAAGACAGGTTAAAACGTACACATATTTGAAAAACACTATTTGTCAACTTGTGATGGTCCAGGTTCCATGCTACTGGACCCTTCTGGGAGTCTCTTGAACTCACCACTGTCTGTACTGTAACCGGGATGAGCCAGTGTGGTGAGATGAGGACGCAGGCATCTAGGGGTAGGTGCAAAAGTGGCAAAGTGCTTTTATTAAACTCCAAAAACAAATCACTGCCCAAATAGTGTAGCGGTCCAAATCCATTAAATAAATAATCCATAAAAACAGTGTTAATGGAGGTCCCACCTCCACCAAATCAATATCCTTAAAATGAGATTAAAACATGGCAGGAATCTTCTCTAAAAATCTCAGTCCCTGGTACTTCCCTTTAAAACTAACGTCTCTCAGGCTTACCCTGCTTGGGTCTCGCAGCAATCCACAGGACACCTCCAAGCCTCCACCACTTTCAAAACTAGACTTGATGTTATTTTAGAACAGTTAAGTGGGCTGAGTGGCCTGTTCTTGTCTAGATTTTTCTAATATTGTAATATATAAAGCCACCATGGAAAGAATATTTGTATGTGATTGTGACATTGTACACGTAATAATACTCATTGGCCACTTTATTAGGTACACCTTGCTAGTATCAGGTTGGTACTTTTGCCTTAACTGCCATAATTCTGTGTGGCATAAATTCAAAAAGGTGCTGGAAACATTCCTATGGGATTTTGGTCCATATTGACAAAACAGCATCATGCAGTTGCTTCAGATTTGTAGGCTGCACATCCATGATACGTATCTCCCAGTCCACCGCATCCCAAAGGTGCTCTTTTGGATTGACGTATGGTGTCTGTAGAGGTTATTTGAGTACAGTGAACTCTTTGTCATGTTCAAGAAAACCACTCTGTGATGATTTGAGCTTTGTGACATTGTGCGTTATCCTGCTGGAAGCAGCCATCAGAAGATGAGTACATCTTCTATTATCCAATTTTGGTCAGCATGTGTGAATGGTAGCCTTAGTTGCATTTTCTTAGCTGAGAGGAGTGGCACCCTGTGTGGTCTCCTGCTGTTGTAGCCCATCTGCCTAAAGGTTCAATGTGTTGTGCGTTCAGAGATTCTGTTCTGCATACCTCAGTTGTAATGAGTTTGACTTACTGTTGCCTTTCTTCAAGCTCAAACCAGTCTGTTCATTGTCTCTGACTTCCAGCATCAAGAAGGCATTTTCACCCAGAGAACTGCCACTCACTGGCTATTTTCCCTTTTCTGACCTTTCTCTGTAAACCCTAGAGATGGTTCTTCATGAAAACCCAAGTAGATCAGCAGTTTCTGAAATACTCAGACCAGCCCATATAGCGCCAACAACCATGCCACGTTCAAAGTCACTTAAATCACCTTTCTTCCCCATGCTTGGTATGAACTTCAGCTGGTCGATTCCACAATGTCTACATGCGCAAATGCATTGAGTTGCTGCTATGTGATTGGCTGATTAGATATTTGCCTTAACAAATAGTTAAACATGTGTACCTGATAAAGTGGCAGGTGAATGTATACTAGCACCATGTCTTTCAGAACTGTAAGTGATCTACTCATGTATATGTAGTGTCTGCAGGTTACTCTTCTGTGCAATAGCCTGGTCTCAAAATCTTAAATTAATAATACTTCAGTTATATCTTACCATTCTCATTTTTTGCCTTAAAGTAAGCTGAATACTTGTTTTACTTTAGTGCATTACTAGACAAAAAAATGTCTAATGGCCCAATTAACATATGATTTAACTTTCAGAATAATTTTTAATTGTATCCCTACGGAGAAAACTGTAACCATTGAAATTTGAACACTTTCTTTCATTTAAAGTATAAATACCCTGCAGTGGGAGTGGTTCAAACCTGTTTGCAGTGTTTGTTCAAATGGATTGCTAATCAATATTTCTCTCGTGAGTATTCTATTTTACATTAAAATCAATGTCTATTTGATTTGTGTAAGATTAATAAAACAAAAGAATTATAAATCATGTATTTTTAACTTCTCCAGATATAAAACTACAGTCTCAGAAAAGGAGATTTCAAGAGGACAATCAATGCAAGACACAGCTCTTTCCAATGAAACACATGTTCGTCCAGCTGGATTTTTTATTGGTGGATTTACAGATTTACCATATGAAAGCTACTTTTGGGGGTTTTTGTCTATAGTGTACTTTCTAACACTTAAGTCAAATGCCTTGATCATTTTAATAATAATGTGTAATCAATCTCTACACACTCCTAAATATTTAGCTATCTGTCATATGGCTGTTATTGATACCTGCTGCAGCACAGCTGTAATTCCAAAAGCTATTGACACATTTCTTTTAAATCACAGGTTTGTCAAATATGAAGCATGTATGTGTAGTGTTTTCTTTGTGCACTTTTATGTTGGGATGCAATCATTCTCACTTATGTTGCTTGCTTATGACAGATTCATTGCAATATGTTTTCCCTTACATCAGCACAATATTAATACTCCATTTAGAATGTTGTTAATAATAGTGATTCTTTGGTTAATTATGGCAGCTCTGACCCTAATTCTTGTTGGTCTAATAAGCAACTTATCCTTTTGTAGTTCTCTTGTAGTGAAAAGTTACTTTTGTGATCATGGACCGGTGATTTATTTGGCTTGCAATGATAATTCGCTAAATATCGAAATGGCAAATTTGCACATAATTGTAGCATTATTTGTTCCATTGTGTTTTATACTATTTACGTATGCATGTATTTTCAGAGCTCTCTCTAAATTATCTTCTGTAGACAGCCAAAAGGCATTTAAAACATGTACGTCACATTTAATTCTAGTGGGGATCTATTACACACCTTTGCTTTTAACTTACTTTACAGTAATGGCTGGCTACAGCATTTCCACAAATGCGAGAATACTAAATAGTTCTCTTTCCGTTTCCGTTCCTCCAATGCTAAATCCAATCATATATACTCTCAAAACTGAAGAGATTATGGATAAAATAAGAAAGTACTTACTTCGAAGGCAATTAGGTTCCAGCTCAAGTTAGAGGATTTAATACAAACTCAGCAATGTTTTCCTAATTTTTGATATTTTTTATTCCATTTTATATATAAGTGAATTTATTGTATATTTCCATTTATTTTATAACCTGTAATTATTTTAGTTTTAGTGCTTTGCTGTCCATTTATTTATATGTTGGAAGAATTTTTACTTGACATTTTTGCTAGTCATTTATAACAAGCAGAAAAAAATTATAGATGGGCTCCATTCTAATAAAGTTATTTGTTTCTCCTTTGGAGGCCATAATTTTCTACAATAATACATTTTATTATGGCTTTTAGCCTGTAAGCTTTTATTAATAAGTAATGAGGCAGTCATAATCATCTTTTCAGTATAGCACATACTGACAGGGCTGTACCTTTTGTGTTGCTTCATTTTACACCATGATTTATGATTGTGAGTTGATTCTCATAGATGCAGGCTCTAAAAGATACATAGCTAGCACAATGTATACTGTATATAGCATGCCTCGTGGAAATCATAGTTTAGAATGAACATTAACAAATTATTGTCATTCCATTTTCAAACTAATTTTTCACTATATGAACTAAGTGAAATGTAAAAAGGAGAAGCCTTTATTTATGGAATTAAACATTTGTTCTGTGTGCCTCATGGTATCTTCCACACTGATTTTTTGCTGTCACTATACCAGATTCACCTATGTAAATGTAGGTTAACTTCTTTCCATACAGGTTAGGTGCTTTCATTCGGCAAAGACTTAAAATTGAGAATAACACAACAGTATCTATATAGTTGGTTAACCCCTCTTTTCGTGAATCATCTCTATGTGTATTACATTGGTGTATGAAAATATTTTATTGGATTTTAAAAACATTTGACTCATTTGCTAGGTCTATTTTACTCATTTCAATGTGTGTTGTCTTTATACAAGATATTTTAATTATTGTTTTTGTCTAACATTTTAAACTTTTAAATCTTATTTCTGTTTTTACCTTTCTCAGTCTATGGGAGGATTTCATGATGTTATTTCCTGTGTGCTGTGCTCTCACTTTTGTTAACGAATAAATTATTTTTTCAATGTTCATTCATTCTTTGTATGAGCTTGTTTAGGTCAAATTCTGGTTGAAGCAGACCAGGGTGTATTCCAGAAACTGTGGTTGGAAGACGGGAAGAAAAAGCCAAAATGAGATTACATAAGAAACCCAGTAGTGAACATAAAATGCATCCTTAACATCAAAGTAATGTTATGTTAGTTTGAATTTTAAGCTGACAATAGTGTCCACTTTCATTTTTCATATCAGTCCAATTAGTATTTATTTTCAGCAATCAAAGGTGCTAAACCAGAGCTTTTGGCCAACAAAACAAAAAAAAAGAAAAATGTTATAGTTTATTGTGTGTGCTCTCTTATCAAAATTGTATGGAGCAGCTGTAGTCCATTGTAGGCTGAACTTCCAAAACTACATATTAGCCTCAGTGTATGCATCTAAAAGCACACACTTAATGTATATATTGTGAATTGTAAACATATTTTTGAAGCCTAGAATTTTTACTAAACATGGTTTACACCTTAACTGGGAAGCACGCAAAGGAGAATGGAGTTAGCACAGCTGAACAAAATAGAGCCAGTGATTTGTAAGAGAAAATGAAATAAAATATGTATTTCAAACTAATAAGGTTAGAGAGCAGGAGACTACTATATAATTAATGTAAGATTCTGCTTTATGGTGAGGGGAAAAAAAGAGAACTCTTTTACTGAGAGACTTGTCAGGCAAAATCTATTAACTAAGTTAAAATCATCACAAAGTTTACATAAAGACATTGTGGATTGGGGTGTGTGCTGAAAAAACGTAGGAGAGACTTTATCCAACAGTGGTTTAATTACGCATTTCTGTCAATTCCGACTAAAAACTTGTAGGAATGAAATTTAAGATTTTGACTGGACTAGATCAGGAAAATACAATAAACAGTAAGTAATATGCATATATCATTGTCACCTTATGGCTCCATATCTTGGCTAAGACATAACAGAACTGGCCAATATAATCATTTCCTACTTTGATGATGTTGATTTGAAAGTCCTTCTGAAGAGAATGAGCATACCCAAAGAAACTGACCCAAATAATAGTATTTATTTTGAAGGTGGCAAACATCAGCAGTCAATAAGTGCAATTCCCGAATTAGGGCTATATCTATATGATGTCGGTGAAGGAAGTCCAGCACACTTAAGCAATGACAGGCAGAATTCAAGCCTCTGGCATTCCAAGAAATAACGTTAAAATTGGTCATGACCGAGATAAAAGTAACCAAAGAAATGCAAGTGAGAAAAAATAAACAAAACAACGTTCCACAGACCCAGGGAGAACATGCAAACTCCACACAGGGAGGACCCAGGTTTCCTAACTGCAGGGCAGCAGCGCTACCCACTGCGCTACCGTGCCACCTGCTAACCGAAACTTTAAATTTAAACCTCTGTCAGTTTACTGTTTACCTTTTCACCATTTTAGGTCATTCATTGCGTAAAAGCAGTAATGTATGTGAACCTTTTTATTTAAACAAGTGTAGTTTTAAATATTTGTAAATGCAGCATCACTAATTTTTAGATGTTGCAATGAGAGTTCTTGTGTGCATGCGAGAAAGGTATTATGTGTTTCCGGATGTGGGAAGGGAGAAGTTGGTGGTCAGAAAAGAAATGGAGCGATACAGATTTTTACCGTGTCTTGACATTTACTAATTAAGGTATAAGATTAATTTTTTATTGTTGTCCAAAATAAAGTTGAAGAACTGTTAAGTGAAGACTCCCTTCAAGTCTATGCTACAATTTGAATAAATGGAAATTGCATCCTGCATACAAAAGGAGAAACATTGATAAAGAAGTCAAAGTCTTGCACACTTTAAACTGTGTGCAATTGTGAATGACAATTCATTGATGGACATTAATGTATTGGGCTAACTCTCAGAGAAAAAATCATAAAAATGCCCTATTAAGTGATGCTTGACTGAACAATGACTGAACAGCTTAAAGAACAAGCTTAAAAGAAATCATAATTTTCATGAGGATCCTTCTTAAAAACATTCTAGAAAAGGGTTATGCAACAAAGGTATTTGAAGAACAACTAAACAGAAATGACAAAAGAGTGCAGTATATTATAAATCATGCAGTCTTTCTCTCCAAAAATAATTAGATTCATGTTGTATTTGATTGTGAAGCATGTTATCAGTAAAACTTCACAAAATCATCATGTACTTCAAGAGCTCTTACTAGTACTCTTGTTGGAGTTTTGACAAGATTTAGGGAAGTATCTGTGGCAGTGGTTGCTGATATTAAGTCAATGTTTCTTCAAGGTGATGGTTTCAGTGGAAGATTTAGACCTTTTGCTCTTTCTTTGGAGGCCAGAAGAAAAATCTTTGTAAAGACCAGGGGCCTCATGTATAAATGGTGCGTATGTACAAAAATGTTGTGTACAGCCATTTCCACGCTCACATCGCGATGTATAAAAACTAAACTTGACATAAAGCCACGCACATTCTCACTCCAGGTCACACCATTGCGTACGCACGTTTTCAGCTCAGTTTTGCAAACTGACATCACCCAGCGTCAAAGCAGTGCTACTTGCCAAAAGTATTGGGATGCCTGCCTTTACACATACATGAACTTTAAAGACATCTCATTCTTAATACATAGGCTTTAATATGGAGTTGGCCTACCCTTTGCAGCTATAACAGCTTCAGCTCTTCTGGAAAGGCTTTCCACAAGGTGCAGGAGTGTGTTTATGGGAATTTTGACCATTCTTTAAGGAGAGCATTTGTGAAGTCAGGCACTGATGTTGGACGAGAAGGCCTGGCTTGCTCGCCGTCTCCGGTCTAATTCATCCCAAAGGTGCCCTATTGGGTTGAGGTCAGGGCTCTGAGCAGACCAGTCAAGTTCCTCCATACCAAACTCACTCATCCATTTCTTAATAGAACTTGCTTTGTGCACTGGTGCGCTGTCATATTGGAACAGGAAGGGGCCATCCCCAAACTGTTCCCATAAAGTTGGGAGCATGAAATTGTCTAAATGGCTTTGTATGCTGAAACATTAAGAGTTCCTTTCACTGGAACCAAGGGGCCAAGCACAACTCCTGAAAAACAACCATACACAATAATCCCCCCTACACCAAACTTTACACTTGGGAAAATGCAATCAGGCAAGTACCGTTCTCCTGGCAACTGCCAAACCCAGACTCGGCCATCAGATTGGCAGACAGACCTCCATTTAAAGATCTAAGGTTATGACTTGTTGTGTAAGGGGACAGGCATTTCAAAATATAGAATGGGGTGAGATTATTTAAGGTTTTGTAAACCAATAGTAGTATTTTAAAGTAAAAATTCTAAATGACACGGGTAACCAATGGAACAACACTAAAACTTGTAAAATGTGCTCAGGTTTTCATTTTCTAGTTAAGATTCTTGCTGCTACATTCTGCACTAACTATAATCTTTTGATGTCTTTATTAGGTAGTCCTATAAGAAGTGTATTACATTAATCTAGTTGACTGAATAAAGCATGAATTAACTTTTCAGATTGTTATAAATCTTATAAGAGGTCTAACTTTAGCTACACAAACCATATTTAAAATTGTAATCTGCTTTTACTTCTCCAAGAATTTAATTACAATAACAAAAGAATATTTAAAGAGGACAATCAATGAAGGATGCAGCCCTTTCCAATGAAACACTAGTTTGTCTAGTTGTTTTTTTTATTGGTGGACTTACTAACATACCATATGAAAACTAGTTTCAGAATTTTTGTCTATGGTTTACTTTCTGACACTTTGACATGCTTTGATTATTGTAATAATATGGTCTGAGCAATCACTGTACACTCATAAATATTTAGCTGTCATTGTTGTCTGCTGTAGCACAGCTGTCATTCCAAAAGCTGTTGACATGTTTCTTTTCAACCACAGGTTTATTAATTATGAAGCATGTACAGTGTCAGTCAAAAGTTTTAGAACACCTCACTTTTTCCCGTTTTGCAATGCAATGTGTATTAACATTTCTCCTTCTTTCGTATTCAGAATGCAATTTCTAATTATTCAAATTGTAGCACAGACTTGACGCAAATCTTCTTTTAACAGTTCAACAACTTTATTTTGAACAACAATAACAAAATAATCTTATACCTTAATTACTAAATGTTAAGACTGGTCAAAGTCAGATATGGACAAATGTTTTGAATTGTGCAGTGTCATTTTCAGTGTACTTTAGTACAGGTTGACGTTCAAAAATCTGGCCATCGAAAATCAGGTTCCTTCAGATTTCCAGCATGGATTTCGGAGCGCATTTTCAAATTTACCACGTTGTTGTGCACCACTGTTTTCTGGAGGCACCGTTTATGTTTTGATGGTGCTGTAGTCGATAATCAGTTATTGGGCCTTGCTTGCACCTGCTAACAGGCATTCCTGCTAATTCCTTCTAATTTTATCATTTATTTGCTGGTGTATAGCCCCATTATGGATTCAGCAAGTGCTAAAAAAACTTCATAGTGGTGTTTAGTGTTTAATTTTCTTTCTTTAAAGGACTGTACAGATAGTCATTTTCAGTTAAATATATACGACATATTTAACCATCCAAAATCCGGCACTCCTCAGGTCCAGAAGTTGCTGGATTTTTGAATGTCAACCTTTACTGTTATGCTATATGTCCAAAAGATGGATTTTTCAAGAGGTAACTGTGGTTTATGTTTCATCATAATATCTGGGGTGGATCCAGTTGTCATTCTTCATGTTGGAACAAATGACATACATAAGGGCAGGCTATCTGAGTAAAATAACTATAGCAGTTCTTTAAACTATTCATTTTTTAGTTTAAGAATGTAAGATAAATCATTTAAATTAAAAAAAAATGAGGCCAGTGCAATGCAAGTATTGTTGGTTGTTGGACTGAACTGAAGGAACAGTTTGCTGGCACGCATTGTAATAGAGGATTGGCTGATCTGGCTCAGGTGTCCTTTATGAAGATTGTGTGCACCCCTAAAGAGGCACAGGAGGAGACTACAGACGAGACAGGTAGAGATAGGTGGGTCACAGACACACTTCAGGACCATCAACACCATAATTGGAAGTGTCAAAACATTTTCAGGTCTTGTGGAGCTGGATGTTGTCTCTGAAGATTCTGATGTGGTAAGCAGGCATGAGGAGTCCCAAGAGGTCACCTTAAAGACAGTCTCCAGAAAGAGAGAAGTTGTAATAGTGTGGGACTCAATCATTAGAATGAATGAAGTGCTGTTTTTCTGAGTTTGGCATAGTGTGTTGCCTTCTGGGTGCACAGGTGGGGAACATCCTTGGAAGGGTTGATAGGCTCTTGGCCAGAGTGGGGGTGGATCTAGTTGTCATAAGTAAAATAGGTTGAACATTAACAATAGCTTTTCTTAATGCTAGAAGTATCAAAAATAAAACAAGGGAGTTAGAGTTGAATGTAGTGGAGCATAATTATATTATAGCAATAGTAGTGACCTGGCTAACTAATAAAGATGGCAATGAGTATAACATGAGTGAGGACAAATTTTTAGGAAGAACACAAAAGTAGGAGGGGTTATTATTTATGTCAAATAAAATGTAAAGGCATCTCTTCTTCGGATGGATAATGAGCCAAATCTTAGTAAGAACATTTGGATTTGTGTGGAAAACACTAGGGAAAGAGGCCTTATTTTAGGAGTATGTTATTGATCCCCTAATGGAGACAGTAATTTCAGTGCAATTCTTTTTAGCAATATCAAAAAGGCAAGTTTGCTAGGGGATATTATACTCATGAGAGACTTTGACTACCAAAATATTAATTGGGTTAACCTTGCAAAAAGTAGAGTACAAAAACAGGAGTTCTTAGATGTAATCGGTGACTGTTTAACACAGTGTGTTAAAGCACCAACGTGGGGGGTAGCATGTCGATATTTAGTATTTTGTAATAATCAGGTGTCACACACATGAGGATGGAGGACAGTTTACAGGCTCAAAAAGTGCTATTCATCAGCCAGATTGGGGGTTAGCGCTCTCACCTGATCCTCTCTCTTCTTGTTCCTCTGCCGTTCCACCGAAGGCCCTGCCTCTTAGTGACATCCCACCGGCCACCCACTAACATTGCTTCCGGCAAACCCTGAAAATATCACTTCCGGTACCCAGAATTTACCTTCCTGCCACATCAGTTCCTGTTCTGGCTGCCCTGACTACACTTCTCCCCCCTATCCACCATACTTATGGAGCAGACTCACCTTGTTACTTCAGTTAAGTTGTGAGCTCCGATCTGTAAAGGCCTGTTTCTTTTACTTTGCTGATTTTTCAGTATATGGGGTGGCCATCACCAAGCCTTTTTCTTGTCTGGTGCTTTATTTTTTACTACACATGATAGAGTTGAGGACATATAGATGATTGAAACACTAGGTTCAAGTGATTATAATGTTTTGGAAGAGTGCAGATGAAAAAATATCTTTATATTGCACATAAAACTAATAACTCTAATGCTAATTGTAGGGCACATGAGGGCAATCATTGAGAAGGACATTGTGGGGCTAAAAGACAGTTAGAGAGGAACATAGCAGATAAGGCAAAAGATCACCCAAAGAGATTCTTTCAGTATTTTAGTATAAAAATAACTGTCAAGGAGGAGGTGAAGTGTATCACAAATAGTAAAGGGGAATTAAAATATACAGCCACTGAAACAGCAGATGCTCTAAACTTGCATTATTCTGAAGTCTTTATATGTGAGGGAACATTGGTAACAGGGACTACTAAGGTGGTAATGAGTGATTTGGAGATTGTAGATGTGAGAAGTACTGCTCAGATTAAATACGCAGAAATCAAACAAATCACTAGGATCAGATATTATTATCCTGGAGTTCTTAAGAAGGTTAGTGAGTACATACAATATATAAACCCTTATAGTTTTTTTATTGTTTTACTAATTTTTAGGAAGAAACTGTGAACAGGGGAAATTCCAAAGAACTGGAAAATGGCAAATTATTATAAATGGCAGATTATTCATAATGCAGTCTGGTGTTCAGCAAGCCAAGAAAGGCACATGTCACTCCTCTCTTCATATCGGTACTCTGGCTTTCTGTAGCAGCACGTATTAAGTACAAATCCTTGATGCATGCTGAGAAAGTAATCAGGGGGTCTGCACTCATGTATATGGAAACACATATGAGGTCCTATGCTATCTCTCTCGGTCACTTATGTCTATTGTTAAACTGCGTCTGCTGATGTCATATCTGCATGGAAAAAATGTTTAGTCCCTGACTGGTGGAATAAGCTCCCCACCTCCATTCGAAACTCTGGCTCCTTCAATGTGTTAAAGATGTGTTTGGTGACTCTCTTATTTGATGACTATCTGTCTATGTAATAATGGCTGTTAGGTTTTGTAACTTAGGTTTTATAACTAGCTAATATTTTGTTTTAAGATATTCACAATTAATTTTGTACCTTTGTCCTGTAACACTTGTTCCCAAACATTCCCAAACTTATGTCATTAATTTATGTTGACCTCTTTTGTCAACATGGATAAAAAGCAAATAAGCAAATAAATAAATAAAATATAAATTAATTAATCCAGAAGAATGTGGGTGAGAAAGAGAGGAACCTGAGGTAAAAGAAGGACTTGGTACTTGGAGCACAGTACTGGGACATGAGCAAGGGGAAAAATCAGCCCACTAGGCAGATTTAGATGGAATGCCTGTCTCGGGTTGGACCTGAGTAGCTGTTTTATTTTGAAACTATTGTCTATGTGATTTTCTGAGTTTGGTAGAATTTTGTGAGAATGTAGACATCATCAGCCTTTAAAATTTACTACTTTTTGTTTTGTGTTTGAAACCAAAGCCAAGACCCATTTGATTTGCTTTAATATCATTAACTTTTGGAGGTAAAAAAAGATGAAGAAGATTTTAAAAAAAGAGCAAAAGTTTAATCCTGTAGCTAGTGATGGTAGCAGCTCTAATTTCTTTTTCCTGTGGGACCCTCCAATTCTGCCCTCTGGACCCAACCATATCTTTCTTTGAGGACATGAATTCAAAAGAATGCCTCTATGTTGGCATGGAAAGTTTATTTTTTGCTTCTGGTCCCAAAGGAGTCACAAATAAGAAGCCACCAGGTAGATTTCCTTAGAGAGTGGAAAAAATATATAGCGAAAATTCCCCATCTTGATCTAAAATACAGTTTCAGCAACCTGGAATATTTATGTATGGCCAGCCTGTCTTTCTTACCCCTAAAGCAAAATAAGCTGAAATCTGAATGCAAAGCTGAGGTAGAGGGAGCTGTGCATGTGTCCCATGTACTTTTCTTCAGTGTTTAATGACAATATTAATCTAACACAAAAGAGTTTGGGACTTGGTAGGAGGCCACACTTTGTGACAATGTGGAGAATGTGAAAAATTCAAACCAATGGTAACCTTGAATGAAATTATGCCCTGGTCTGTGTATTGATAGGTGCCACTTTGCCAAACATGCATTCATTTTCTGATCCACTTAATGCAAATACAATGTTCAATATTATTATTATTTACTTAGGAAAAATAAATTAATCCTTTATGAAGCACTTTATTTTATTTATTGACTTAAAACAAAATACAAAAAAACATGAATCAAAGCTTAAAACACCATGCAAAACACATGCTGTTCAAAAATATATGGATACAAACATTTTGTATACTGTATTTTTATTTATGATTTTAAAACTCTAAATAGCAATAATATACAATGACAATCTGAACTACATAATTTCTCAAAAATTGTCTACGTTAGTAGAGAAAAGCAAATAAGGGAAGGGCTGCTGTACAGATATCCATACCCCAAAGAAGCTCATCTCATTTAGGGTCAAAGGGCAGAGGTAAAAATGTATAATTATAATTTTTTTTCAATAAGCTTACAGTCCTTTTGTCAAGAGTAATAATGTGCAAGTACACACCACAACTCTAACACATTACCATGAGTATTTGTTTTAAAATTGCACCATTTTATTCAGGCACATCAATATCATTTAATGGCCTCTTATGGTAATTGTAGGTTACATTAAAAAAAGACACTTTGCCTCTTGAAGCATTATGGCGTGCTCAGTATTTTGAAGTTGCATCAACTGTAATTACTCTTTGCCTCCTCTCCCTCTTTCAGCTCCTCAAGGCTGCTCTTCTTTTCAGAAAGGAACAAAGAAGAAAATAAGAGACTTGATTTTGAATTAAAAATGTACTAAGAAGAACACTGATAAGGAGTAAAAACTTGCAGTAACAAAAAAAAGACATACAATAAATAAAATTGCTAAATTGCTTTGTGTGTAAGTATTTTTCCACATTTCCACTAAGTAAATATAGAACAAAAAAATCAAAACCCAAGAAAAATGCCATATGGAAATTGTATATAGATCCACAATAAAGAAGATGAAGCAAAGTAAAGCAAACTGCAATACAATAGCTAATGACCCTATTTAAGCAGAAACATAGACAAATACATACAGTACAGGCCAAAAGTTTGGACACACCTCCTCATTCAATGTGTTTTCTTTATTTTCATGACCATTTACAGCACTCCATCACTCTCCTTCTTGGTCTAATAGCCCTTACACAGCCTGGAGGTGTGTTTGGGGTCATTGTCCTGTTGAAAAATAAATGATCGTCCAACTAACCTGACTTCTGCACAACACAACTGCTGGTCCCAACCCCATTGATAAAGCAAGAAATTCCACTAAATAACCCTGATAAGGCACACCTGTGAAGTGAAAACCATTTCAGGTGACTACCTGTTGAAGCTCATCGAGAGAATGCCAAGAGTGTGCAAAGCAGTAATCAGAGCAAAGGGTGGCTATTTTGAAGAAACTAGAATATAAAACATGTTTTCAGTTATTTCGCCTTTTTTTGTTAAGTACATAACTCCACATGTGTTCATTCATAGTTTTGATGCCTTCAGTCATGAAAATAAAGAAAACACATTAAATGAGGAGGTGTGTCCAAACTTTTAGCCTGTACTGTACTTAATGCAAACATGTGACAAGCATTGATGCCCCAGCAAAATGAGAAGCTTGCAAAATACATACATATAAAAAGAATATCTCTACTGCCTTTGCAAGCAAACATAAAACAAAAGAAAACAAAAACAACTCAGTACTAAATTTAAACAAACCATCTATTTATAGCTAGGGGTTAACTTCCTTCGTAAATAATGTTTTCTGATTTTCTCCTTTATTTCTTCTGTTTTGAGAGTATATATAATTGGATTAAGCATAGGAGGAATGGACACAGAAAGAGAACTGTTTAGAATTCTTGCATTTGTGGAAATACTGTAGCCAGCCATAACAGTGAAATAAGTTAAGAGCAGAGGTGTGTAATAGATCCCCACTAGAATTAAATGGGAAGTGCATGTTTTAAATGCTTTTTGGCTATCAGCAGAAGATAATTTAGTGAGAGCTCTGAAAATACACATATATGTAATATGATGAAACACAATGGACCCAGAATTACTACCATGACACACAGATTTCCCATTTCAGCATTTAACGAATAATCATTGCAGGCCAAGTAAATTAGGGGTCCATGATCACAAAAATAACTTTTCACTACAACTGAATTACAGTATGACAAGTTGCCTATTAGAATAGCAGGTATAATTACAAGAACACCCATAATTACCCACAGAATGATAACTATTACAAACATTCGAGTTGGAGTATTAATAGTGTGTTGATGTAAAGGGAAACAGATTGCAATTAGCCTGTCGTAAGCAAGCAACACGAGTGAGAAAGACTGCATCCCAACAAAAAAATGCACAAAGAAAAAACTACACATACATATTTCATACTTAATGAACTTGTGGTTTAAAAGAAATGTGTCAATCGCCTTTGGGATAACAGCTGTGCTACAACAAGCATCAACGACAGCCAAATGACAAATAGCAAAGTATTTGGGTGTGTGTAGGGACTGTTCATACCATATTATTAAAACAATCAAAGCATTTGAATGAAGTGTCAAAATATAAACAACACACAAAAATCCCCAAAACCAGCTTTCATATGATAAGTCTGTAAATCCAGCAATAAAAAAACCAATTGGACGAATTATTGTTTCATTGAAAAAGGCTGTGTCTTCCATTGATTATCCTCTTGAAATCTCTGTTTGTTAGTCTATAATTACATTTCTGAAGAAGTAAAAAAGAGACGATCAGTAAATAGTTCATGGTGTAATTTTAACTTTCACACAGTCAGTTACTACTATAACCAAATTATAGTTTAAATCACAGTTTTCTATTTTGCCTTTTAGACTTTAAGTTTTAAAAACATTATTTGTTCAATATGAACTTGTTAATTTGACATGTTTTACCTCAAAGAATTCACACACTTATACAATAGGTGTTAAGTATTTTTGAATAAACAGCATCATGTGTCCTTTAATATACTTATAAATGATATTCAGCTGTTTGGTAATGTTTGAAATGACACAGTCAGGTCATGCATTCTTAAATAAGTAACTAATCATTTTAGTGTAAAATGTCATTATAATTCCAGTTATATTCCTCAAGAATGGACTTGCACCCTGTAGGTTAGGCAAACCTATGCTGCTGATTCAAGCTTGTCACAGTAATAAAGTCAAATACACCACAAGATATATCGTTTTTAACAATTCCAATACAATAAGAATTCCCTTATAGCATCAGGATTATAAAGAAAGTGCATTAAATGCAGTATCTTTTTATTCCACTACCACAGTTGTTATAGTTAATTTTAATTTTATCGCATCAGGCATTGTAAATCAATTTACATGGAATAAATCATTCCTAATATATTCATTTTGAAATAAATACTTAAAAAACCAATATTACTAAAATACATTCACTCCTTGAAATATGTATTGATTTTAAAACTTTTAACAGATCAGTGATTATTACTTTAAAGAGCAATCGAGAGATCATTTAATAATTCACTGGTCATATTTCTGTTAGCCAAGTCAACAAAATATTGCTTTAAATGTATTCAAAATAAACATAAGTGGCACACATTATTACAGTAAAACGAAACACTCAACATTCATAGTCAACATTTATTTTTTGTATAGTAAAATTGATGTATGTGTGCAATGATATGTTTCAATGTGTGTTCTATATAATGTTAAAGACTGTTGTAAATAATTACAGTTTATGTTGTTTAGGAGACACAGTGTATAAGAATACATATAACTGGATGTTAGGAATACCTACCAGAATTGTAAAGCAGCAGCGATGAACTGAAGATGTAGTTTTCACCTGTGCAACAGTTTAAAAAGTTTTAAAGCATACTCTTTCTGGATTATTTATATTCTTATACATGAAATACTGTACTGTTTGTTACAAATATTTTTCTCAAGAGTGCCGTAATTAATATAAAAGTAATGTGATGCTAAAAAAGTCATATATTTTAATTAGGCCGTTAGAGAGATGTCTCCTGTGACACTTTTTTCTTTTGATGCACTAGGGTACAACGACTGTGCAGTGCACACTACAACACAAAACAAGATGGCTAAGAAATGGCAAAAAGCAGGGCATATGCAGGCAGCTGTTAAACTTAAGGAACATCATTGCAGATTTTTATTATTTTGAGAAGACCATTCCATTTGATTTTTTATGTAATGTTGTTCAAATAAGCAACTTACTGAACTTTCAATTGAAAGGAACACACTTTTACAAATTGACAATATTTTGAGAGGTGCACTTGAACTTTGGGTATATAAATAATCAGGGAGACAAGAAGTTTGCTGCAAACATTTCTTTATTCAGACAACTAGCCTCCTTTTAGCACAGCAAAAGTACAGTACCTTTTCAGTAAACTGTTCTTGTTACATAAATCTATGTTAACTACTTTACTTAATAGTCTTGAACTGTATTGACACTTCACATAAGGGTCACATTTTGCTGATGCTTTGTTCGTAAAAAGTGTGGAGGATGTTCCAGAGCCTTCTCCTACTTGTACAAAGCCGGTACCGCAGTCAGTATGATGTTCTTTGATTTTCCAGTGCCTTTAACCCAATTGTGCCTCATCAACTGCATTCTGATGTCCCCACAGCTTCCTGGGACATGGACTTACCTGAGCAACAGACAGCAGTTTGTGAGGCTCAGGGACAATACATCAGAAATCGTGGTGCATAATCCTGAGGAACCTCAGAGAACTGTCCTGTCACCCTTCCTGTTCATCCGCTACACAATGGATTTCCCGTATACCAGTGCTTGCCATTTGCAGTATTTCTCAGATGACTCCTCCATCACAGGCTGGATTAATAATGGACAAGTTGGAACACAAAAGGGTTTATGGAGGGCTTCATCTTGTGGTGCAGGAAGAACCACCTGCAGCTCAAAATCAGCAAGACAAAAGAGTTGGTGGTGGACTTTCTTACTTAGTTTCTTACACCAGTCACCAGGGGTGTGGAAGTGGTGCTGGACTACAAACACCTGGGGGATGACATAAACAGCAAACTGGACTGATCTGATAACAACAAAGTAGCACTGTACAAGCAGGGCTAGAGCAGAGCGTTCACCTATGAAGATTTGGGTCTTTTGATGTATATAGCAAGCTGCTGGAAATGTTTAACCATTGCTGTATATTGTGGTCTACTGGGGATGCATCTTAGGCTCAAACAACACAAAATGCCTGAACAAACTTATCAGGAAAGCCTGCTCCATCATAGGGCTAACCCTGAACACACCTGAAGCTGTTGTGTAAAAGAGAATGGTGGCAATAATTGATGCCATCATGAAAACTCAACTCCATCGTCTCCAGGAGGTGCTGTCTTGGGGCATTTTTAGCTACAGGCTCATTCCTCTACAGTGTACTAAGAAGTGCCTCTGGGGGATCTTTTCTTTCCACTGCTATATGGTAATTTAAAACTTCCTCCTAACATCCTGGAATAAATATGTATAGCTTTTAAGTTCACTTTAATTTATTTTGGTATTTCTGCACAAAATACATCTATTTATTTATGTCTTGATTGGCTTGTCCTTTGAGTCTGCATTTGTTTTTTATGTATCAGCTGCTGTATACTTATAAATTTCCCCTTGGGATTAATAAAGTTTATCTAAAGTAATCTAATCTAAGGTTGGAAGGAACCATCAGTTAGCAGGGATTTCTTCTAAGTGGTTTGCAAACCACGGGCATTGACAAGCCCCAGAGTTAAGGCTGAACAGAGGGTTTGGAGTGCTTCATGTGTTTGTAAATTAGTACCCCAATTCATTGGGCCTTATACTATTGTGTAACATTTGGGTCCTATAACATACAAACTGGCACTACCTGTTCTTTTCAAGGTCCATCCAGTTTTTCATGTTTCTTGACTTAGACCTGTACACTCTAGTCTGCTAATGAAACCTAGACATCTTCCACCTCTGGTGATGGTAGAGGGTAACAATGTATTTGAGGATGAGCGAATCTTTGACTCAATAATATAAATCCCAGTTATATTGTTTAATGGATTGGGTGGGCTATGGGGCTGAGGAGAGATCCTGGGTTTACTGTGATCTTTTTCATACTCTCCAATTGGTAAGATGGTTTCACTCTTGCCATCCCATGAAGCCACGTCTGGATTATTTGCCAGGGTCAGGTTACAAGATCAGCGACTGTGGTCGGCAAATCTGACATAATCCACGACATATCCTGTGTCTACTCATTCCTGTTCTTTTCTACTACTGAGAAGTTTGTCCATGCTTTTACTATATTCCGCATTGACTGCTTTAACTCTTTATTGGCAGGTGCAACTTCTAATCTATTATCTACCACTTCTTCATTTGGTTCAAGACACTGCTGCAGGGAGCAGAACTTGTTTAAAAGTCAGACCTGCAGCAGGGACACTTTATGACTACTCTGTTCAGTCTTCACTGATTGCCTATGTCTTATAGGATTAAAGATAAAAGTATTTAACTTACACAGTGACATTCTTGTACCTTTTTTCAGTGCAACTAATATTTCTAGGTACTTACTCTGTGATGGTAAGTAATATGACAAACTATGTTTTGTTTATTGTCATCTAACATTTTATATCTTATTCCTTTTTATTAATTTAGAACCATGCATTTCATGTATTTATTTTTTATTTGATGTTTAATGACTTGATAAGAGATAAATACTTTTCAGAAGAAACAAAACAAAAGGTGCTGAAAAAAAGAAAAGTTAAGCAGAAATGTACTTAAAAAGTAAAGGCCCATTATGCAATTTTAAGGAGATGAATGCAAAATTTGTGTTAGAAAGCCATATGCAAAACAGAAGGACTATTTTGAGTCATACAAAAATGGGAGGAAGAAACTGCAACAGAAACAAATGCATTCCAAAATCTAACAGAAATTTCAAATTACTTTTTGTAAATGTATTGGAAGGATTTTTATTATATATTAAATTGCAGTACTGGTTTACATTAAAAATAATTAGTTAAAAAAATATTGAGTGCATACATAGAAAATTTAAAAAAACAGTAGCCCCCCCCCAAAAAAAACCTAATCCCTTGTTAAAATTCCCTAATGCAGTATTATGGAAAGGGGGATTAAAGAAACATCAACTTTAGTTGTATGTAAGAGTACAGAACACAACATAATAGCACAAAGCTATTTAATTGCAGGAAGTGGGTACATCAAGAAAAAAGGATAAGTAGCCCAGTCTACAGCTAACACTTGCTATTTGATCACACATCTCAATGGTCTACTGTTTGCTTTTTAATAATAGGTCAGCTGTTGTCCAAATCATAATGTGGGACTGTTGTTAGTGAAACCAAGATCCACAATAATGCCTAGCTTTGCAGAATTGCATTTATATGAGTGGGTAGGGCCTGGGCCAGGTGTTACAACATTTTAGTAAGCCTTGGCTTAAAGTTTGGGAACCTTTTATAAGTACATATCAATTTCTTTACAATTATGGGATTCCTTCTCATCTTCATAATTTATTTCTGGTCTTTCCTCCCAGTTATTGATTGGGTTAATAAGATATAAAAGGTTGGAGTAAGGCATGTAAGAAGAAATGTCTTAACATGCAATTACAGAATCCTCATTGTTGTATTCAACATTCTACCTAAAGAATATTCTGATTTTCATACTGAATCCAGTAAAAATCTGTCACAAGAGCCATAATCGTGAATATGATTGTGCTACTAATCTCTCACCCAACACATCCCTTCGTAAGGGAAAAATTCATTTTTAACTTCCTCAGAAACTCAGGGGATATTAAAATGTTACTGAGAATTTACAGTGTATAACAGGGTTATAGTTTTGCCTTGCAGTGTAGTGGAGGACATTTTTTTGATCATTGAGGAAAAACTCACCCAGACTGATGTAATCTATCCAAGATTTGGAAGCTTACTATATTTTATTGTGACTCCTTCCCTGTTTTTTTCTTTTTGTTTGTTTTTGTTTTGGGTTCCGATCCTTGCCTGTTTCTTTGGCTATGATTTTTGCCTTTCAGTTTTAACCTTCACTTTATTCCACAAATAGATTTTTTCACCTTGTGGGACATTCCACCAGGTACTTCCTTTTTAGCATTGCTCCTGTCCAAACTTTTTTGAAACCTGTTGCTGGCATCAAATTCAAAATAAAACCATAACATTTCATTAACATTAAAAATTAACAGTAATATTGTTTGACTCTTTTGGCTGTAAATGAAACACGTTTAAAATATATTTTAGTGAGAAGTCAAAAAAAAAAAAAGGCTAAGATTAATTAGCCTGAAGAGGTCTATTAATTTTTAATTTAAGATGTCTCACTTAAAGGTTTTCCAATGTTGCTGCTTGTCCTACTGTGTATATAAACACAGGGAACTCCAGTTTGTCTATTACATCTTGCCCTAGGAACCCCTGAAGATTTTATTTGTTTGTTTTTTCTGTCCTCCCTGGCCATCGGACCTTACTTTTATTCTATGTTAATTAGTGTTCTCTAATTTTAATTATTTATTTTGTCTTTTGTCTCTTTCTTCATCATGTAAAGCACTTTGTGGTATTGAAATAAATCTTGTTGTTGTTGAAGAAGGGGCCTGAGATGCCTTGAAAGCTTGCATATTGTAATCTTTTTAGTGAGCCAATAAAAGGTGTCATTTTGCTTGACTTCTCACTATGTTCATAATGGCTAACACAGTACAACACCCTAGTACTACAAATATATTTTAGAAATGTATATTGCTACCAATATGAATAAATTATTACATTTTCTGTGTTTTACAATATAATTTTCCAAAATATAAAAAAATCTATATATTTTAAAATAAGTAGAAATATCATACTGCAAAGTATAAATATTAGAACATACTTTTAAATATACTATAAATTTCAGTTATAATATACTATACAGTATATTTTGAAATATATTTGTCTTTTTGCATTCCACTAATAGAAACTTTGCTTAGGATCAAATACTCTGATATTATAGCAGCATTTATAATTAAAATTGTTAACCTGACAGTACATCTCTAGAAACAAATATTGAAGAGCTATACATTTAACACATTAATAACTTTTTAAACATTCTTTCATGGAAGTGTCAAAAAATATCTGAAAAAATGTATACAAAGCTTATAGTACACATTTCAGAGTAGAATGAATTACATCCTATATGTGCCAACACCAATAAATTCATAAATAAATTCATATTATGTTTTATTTTCTAGTTAAAAACATAAATCTTATAATGATTCAGATCTTTTAGAAATATACATTCAAGCGAACAGTGCATTTACTAATATGTTTGTTAAAATAGATTAAGGGAAATGCATGTTTCATTATATTTCAGATCTAATATTAAAATTATATATTTTAACTAAATATGTTTTTCATTTTTATTGAGAGACTAGCAAAATACCCGCGCTTCGCAGCGGAGAAGTACTGCCTTTAAATTTTTATTAAGAAGAAAATTTAACCTTTTTAAACTGAGGGAAAATATGCCAATAATTATTTGTTAAGGATCTCTTTGTATACCATGTTGTCAGTTCGGCCCTCCGGTTGTAACATGACCAAGCTGTGCGCCCAACTTACAGTTGGCCATGTGAACAGTAATCTTGTCTCAAATCTCACAGCTTGGATTGCTGCTGTCATAATCGGTTTGAGTTTCATGGTTTGTTTCAATTACGATAGTATTTGCAGGATTTGCTGTGTTGAAGTGACATTCAGCATCTGTCAAGCATTGTAAGCACACAACCGGTTTCATCGATAAAATCACATCCAGCTTTTGAGAGTTTAAACACTCATAAACATCAAAGTGTCCACTACTGAAATCGTCACCTGTGAATCTAAGATGTTTAAGAGGCATTGGCGGTTGTCGAAAGGTGTAAAATATTTGGCCATTTCGGTACACTTGAAAGCGACAACCGAACAATTCAGCGGCAGCCATCAACTCACATGCAGAACCATAGGTGAAGGGCTTAAGCATTTCACTCTTATAGTGCTCCTGTGTAGTATAATTATCTCCTGTACCATCATCAGTCCACACCTTGAACCTGTCCCAGTCATTCAATACATAAGACACAATGTTCCTCCGGATATCAAGAGTGAGCCTGATATGGTCGTGCAATATGTAACAAAGAGAATGGAAAAGGTAGGTGCCATCTCCGGGCATGGAAACCACTCAGTAAGTGACAGTTCTTTGATCGATAGTGATCACCTCGATAGACATGGTAATGGGGGTTGGAATGATAAAGGAAATGGGTACCTGAGCAATGTAAAGTAAGT
>JANRMT010062834.1:28003950-28026044 GCA_026402145.1 Polypterus bichir lapradei | reverse complement strand
TAGCTATCTGTCATATGGCTGTTATTGATGCCTGCTGTAGCACAGCTGTTATACCGAAAGCTATAGACACATTTCTTTTTAATCACAGATTTGTCAAGTATGAAGCCTGTATGTGCAGTGTCTTCTTTGTGCACTTTTTTGTTGGGATGCAGTCATTCTCACTTATGTTACTTGCTTATGACAGATTCATTGCAATATGTTTTCCCTTACATCAGCACACTATTAATACTCCACTCAGAATGTTGTTAATAATTGTGACTCTTTGGTTAATTATGGCAGGTCTGGTTCTAATACTTGTTGGTCTAATAAGCAACCTATCCTTTTGTAGTTCTCTTGTGGTAAAAAGTTACTTTTGTGATCATGGACCGGTGATTTATTTGGCTTGCAATGACAACTCACTAAATATTGAAATGGCAAATATGTACATTATTGTAGCATTTTTTGTTCCATTTTGTTTTATACTTTTTACATATGCATGTATTTTCAGAGCTCTTTCTAAATTATCATCTGTTGATAGCCAGAAAGCATTTAAAACATGCACTTCCCATTTAATTCTAGTGGGAATCTATTACACACCTTTGCTTTTAACCTATTTCACTGTAATGGCTGGCTACAGTATAACCTCAAATTCAAGAATACTGAACAGTTCTCTTTCAGTTTCCATTCCTCCAATGCTGAACCCAATTGTATACACTCTCAAAACAGAAGAGATTAAGGATAAAATAAAAAAATACTACTTTCAAAGGAAATTAGCCCCTAGGTCAAGTTAGACATTTGGTTCCCAGTTAGTGTTACATGTCTATGTTCCTTCATTTTAACAATATCTCTTTTAAAGACTTCTCCTGAATCATGTAGACGTATCAGACCTATTGGAAAGCCACCTCTGTCATTTTCCCATTGTCGGATCCAAAATGAAGAATGTTCTCATATTTATTTTTTTAAAATCCTTTTCACAAATTTTGATCATTTATCATAAATTTATTGTACATTTTCTTAATTTTTGTAGAACTTACTGTCTACATTTAAATTAGTAAGAAACCTCATAAATTAGTTTCTTCTCCTTTAGAGACTATAATTTTCTACAATTTGCACATTTTGTTTGATGACTTTAAGACAATTGTTGAGGCTATTTGTAGAGTCATAAGCTCTGTTCATTCTGGCACTCCAAACAGGGCTGTACCTTTTGTGTTGCTTCATTTCAAGCTATATTTCACAAAGGAGATTTCATTGTCATTCAATATATATGCAACGTCTAAAAGATGCATAGCCGTGAAAATGTATTTACAACATGCCTCACGAACACAAAGACATTAGAGTTTAGGCCGAACGTTCTCAAATTATTGTAATTTCAGATGGATTTCTTCTTTCTTGAACCAAGTATCTACTTTACTGTGTATATGGAATTAAACATTCATTCTATATGCCTCATGATCACTTCCGCACTGATTTTTTCTTGTCACTATGCTGGATTCTCATGTTTAACTAGGTGGGTCTAGTCAATCTGCAGTAGCATAACCGTATCTATGTAGCTAAAATTATCACTACTGTATGTGTAACATTTGTTTTTGAAAATGAATTATTGTATTTTTTATTTTTTCATTTTGTGCTATAAGGTGATGATGCTTTATGTTTCTAATTGTGTTTTACATTATCTAATAATGAATTGTTACCTAATAAATGAGTTTTTCTCATGTCTATTCATTCTTTGTATGAACCTGCTTGGTTTGATTCCAGGTCAAACAGGACAGAGTCAGCCCCAGAAACCTTGGGGGAATACAGGGAATAACTCAGAACATGGGAAAAGCCAAATTAAGATGAGATGGTAAACCTAGTACTGTACTGTAATTAAAATGCATCCCTTGTGTCAAAGTTTATGATTTTAGGTTCATTTAAATTTTAGGCTGTTTATGTTTATATTTTCTTCTTGGATGATTAATGTTTCCATTTTAATTTTGCGTATATGCTCAAAATGTATTTATTTTCAGCAATCTGAAGTATTAAACTAGACCTTTAGGGCCAATGAAGAGCAAATAATATTATAGTTTAATTGGGTCTGGCCCCTTACCAACATTGTATTGAACAGAGGCAGCTCATTGTAGACTTTGTGAAAATATAGTGGATTGTGCATATATTTTTGTAGCCCATAATTTTCTCCACCCTGATTTACACCTTTACTTGAAGGAGTCTTTCATGCTTTTCCAAAATGCGGCAACAAAACCATTCAGGGCATCATTCAGGTCTGATACTGCATAGTGTAATGTTAAAGAACTTTTTCATTCTGATTGTTATCCCTCTAGAATGTCATTCCAAGAATATGCTATTTACTTGAAAGATACTCCAAATAAAAATCACTTGCAACATGTAAAGTAATCATCATTTGCTGTTAAATTAAAAAATCAGATCTTCCCCTAAAGGTGCCCATATAAATAATAAATACTGTATAATAAATTTAGGTGCAGTGCTAATGTCTTCTCATCAAAGCATTTTAAACTTTCAAATGTTAAACATCTCTTTTTAAGGAAAGATTGCAATTATGAGGAATAGTACAAATTTAGGAGTTATTTTCATTTTCTTACTGGCATTTGGCTAAAAATACAAACATCAGTTCTTTAGAGAAGGTCTTGCCTAATTTTATTTTACATTTTTTATCAAAAACAAAAACTATCTGAGAAGATAAACATGAAGTGAATTTTAATAACGAACTTCAAATATATCCAAAGAAGTCTAGGTGAGGTCAGGTCAGGTTAGGGAGCATGTTCTGGTACAAAGCATTGCCGTACCCACCACATGACGAAACAGCTTTGGATCCCAATTGGCAAGTTTCCAGGCAGACATGCGGTCCAGTCCCACTCTCCAGAAATGGTCGTCTATCTACCACAGCCAGGTGTTACATGGGTGTTCCCTTGTCCTGGTCCAGCCGCTTTGGTCCTCAACAATGAGTATCCTGCGAGCTTGATCACCCTCTGGGAATCACACCACATGGTCATAGTCATAACTGATGCTCTCTCACAATACAGGTAATGTGCCTCATTCAGGACTCCATTAGCAACTGCTCATTCGACACACAGTCAAACCAATGGTACCCAAGGATTCTCTGAAGAGACACTGTAACGAAGGAATCCAGTCTTCGTCTCAGGTCACTGGATAGCATCCATGTTTTGCAAGCATACATATATCAAAACAGGAAGCACCAGGACCATAAAGACTTGTAGTTTTGTCCTTCTGCAAAGATATCGAGAGCACCATACACTCCCTTCCAGCGACCTTATTATCCCTTGCTCTCCTAATACATCTACTGACTTCATAGGAAGAGTCACCAGAGACATGAATGTGGCTACCAAGGTAAGCAGACCTTTCGACAAGGTTGACATTCTCTCCACCGTTAGACACACTGCTGACGGCTGTGCCCAAGAGGTCATTAAAGGCTTGGATCTTCGTTTTAATCCAGGACACTCACAAGCGCAGAAACTCAAAATCATCGCTCGGTTTCTCAAGAGCCCCAATCAGAGCCTCCATTGACTCCATAAAGATCACAGTATTGTCTGCAAAGTCAAGATCGGTGAATCTTTCTTTACCAACAAATGCCCCATAGCCTCCGGACCCCTTGAAAAGAACAGAGTAGGAGCAAGAATACACCCTTGATGATCCCCAAAATCTACTGGGAAAAATGCAGAGGTTCTACCTCCACTCTTCACAGTACTCACAGTACCAGTGTACAGACCAGTCATGATAATCAGCAGCTTCAGGTGGATCCTGTGACATCTCAGGATGTCCCACAGGGCAGCTCTATCAGCTGAGTTGGATGCTTTACGAAAATCGACAAAGGCTGCAAAGAATCTTTGCCAATCTTCGCGTTTGTACTCAATGAGAACCCTCAGTGCCAGGATGATGGTAGACTTCTTAGGTGTCAAACCAGACTGCTCCGGTCGCAAATAGGTGAAGAAGTGATCACAGATTCAAGAGCAGTGTTATCCCCCTGCAGTTGCTGCAATCCAGGCAACCACCCTTCATTTCCAGATAGGGATGACAAGTCTTGTTTTCAATTAAGTTGGGATGACCCCCATCTTCCAAATGGAAGCAAAGATTGCTTGCATTGATAGGAGGATAGCCTTACCACCAGCCTGGAGAAGTTCATCCTGGATATCACAGTTCCTTGCAACCTTCCCTACCCTAAGCTGTTTCATCACCTGTGCAATATCTGTCAGATTGGGTGGTTCACAGCTAATTGGAGGATCAGCTACAAGAACTGTGGACTCAGAGATGTCCAATGTCCTAGCCGGAAGATCAACTTTAAACAGCTGCTCAAAATAGCTAGCCCAGCGGGTCACAACTGCTGCGGCATTCATAAGGACCATTGCATTACCTGCCCTGACTGGAACTCCCTGAGGAACAGGTTTGGATGTGTGTAATACTTTGATTTCTCTGTAAGTAGGACGTGTGTCGCTAGACCATAGATGGTGTGTCCTTTGGTCACAGATTCCTCTTACAAACACCTCCTTATCTGCCATATTAGCCCTTACAACCTTCCTTCTTAGTTTCCAGTATAAACCAGAGTTACCATCAAGCCATGTGCTGTGACTCTTCTTGATGATATCCAGGGTACCCTGCAAGATGAAATACCTCCTTCTGGGAACACCGGCAACACTAACACAACCCTCAGCAACCTTCAGGGTCTTATCACAGAAGGTCTCCCACATTACATTAGGATTGGCAGTCGCATCTAAGTCTGCAAGTTCCTTGCATAAACTGTATGCAAAATCATTAGAAACAGCCTGATCTTGGAGTCTGGCCAAGTCCAGCCTCATTCTTCTTGTATATGGTGGCCTACTGGACCTATGCAGGATCTTCAGAGTAGCAACAACAAGTCTGTGGACAGATTTCACAAACGGGGCATTTCAGTAGACCCTGCAGTATTGCAGGCGCCTCTGGAGCATCTGACCATGAGGATGTACTCAATCTCGTTCACCACACCAGCAGTATTGGAGTACCAAGTCCAATGAGGTGAAGGCCTTTGTTCAAATGTTAGCCACTGAAATAATCACATATCTCTAGGACATTATTTCTAATTATTAGTTTATCAGCCTTTTATCTGATTTAGCAGTATATTAATTCCAGTTATAGTTTGTTTAAGCACTCACATTTAAATGTTTAAGGTACTGTGAACACTTAATACATAAGATTTAAGAGTAATACACAAAAAAGGAAAAAATATGGTGAAACATGATTAATGGGTAAGGAGCAAGCAAGTTCCACATTTATTTTTGTGTTATGGAAGAGGTATTTAAGTGCTTCTAAAACATTTTCTTTATCTCTTCTATATCTTTCTTACTCTTCCCCCATATTGATCTCTGTCATAGTCGGCCGCTTCTGCTTACTGAATTAAACATCAGGGTCTTCTAGATGTCTTCTTGGTGGGGTCTTGGTGGTACAGAAGAAGCAAATCTCACCAAAAGATTGTGTACACAGAAGACAGTATCACTATTTAAGCAGTGGAAATCCCGATGATATATTATATTAAAATGATATGCTTTCAAGGCAATGCAATATCTGCTAATGTGAAATTCATTTCACCTTGTAAATCCAGTATGGGAGGGTAAAGATCTATAATAGTCTTGAGGGGATCAGCTTGTTTTTTTTCCTACCTGCATTTGTTTTGTTAAATTAACTCTTGCAGAGCAGCATTTTATAAAACATAATGATCACAGTGCTGTCTTAGTTGTTGTTCTTCCACTGTGGGAAAATAAAGCAGGCCAACTGATACTGCAAATAGGATTAAAGAACCAAGACACAAACACATGGTCAACAGAGTACCTAGGGTCAAAATTGGAAAATCAGAATTACCAGCACCACTCCAAAATGACTAAACTGGAAATTTACTCAATAACCAAACAGGAAGTCAATAATGAATGCTTTTTAATAAGATGGTTTTCAAAATATAGAAAATCTAGGATTAGATTATACTGTATACACTTTAGAACATTAGAACATTCAGTCCAACAAAGCCTGCCAGTCCTATCCACTTAATCATTCTAAGAAAACATCAACTCTAGTTTTGAATGTCCCTAAAGTCTTACTTTCAACCATGCTACTTGGTAGCTTATTCCAATTGTCTATGGTTCTCTGTGTGAAGAAACACTTTCTAATCTTTGTACATAATGTACACTCAAGAAGTTTCCAACTGTGTCCCCTTGTTCTTGATGAAGTCTTTTTAAAATATCAGCCTCAATCCACTGTACTAATTCCCGTCATAATTTTAAACACTTCAATCTTGTCACCTCATAATCTTCTTTTCCTTAAACTGAAAAGGCTCAGCTCTTTTAATCTTTCTTCATAATACATCCACAGTAGCCTTGGAATTAGCCTAGTCACTCTTCTCTGGAACTTTTCTATCCCTGCTATGTCCGTTCCTTTTTGTAGTCTGGAGACCAAATCTGCCCACAGTACTCCAGGTGAGGCCTCACCAGTACATTAACATTCTTAATGGCTTCTGAACACTGTCTGGAAGTCGATAACTTAGAGTTCACTACGACTCCTAAATCCTTCTCATAAGGTGTACTTCCAATTTTCAGACTTCCCATTTGTTTCCTTTGGAGGCATTAGCTCTCCGGAAATGTGTTCTTTTGAAATTGCGGCACATTAAGTAACTAAACAATATAGTAACATGACAGTAAAGGCGATATCCCTCCCATCGTGATTACGGCGGTATAAGAATCACATGAGAAAAATATACTTTAGCTTACATTTACTGACGGTTGATGCGGTTACAGCCTGGAAGCATATGACAGACTTTATCCAGGTGTGGGAGTCTGGATCTAGTTATCGGATGGAGGTCTGAGCAGCTTCAAAGGGTTTGGCTGTTGTCCAAGCCTTTTATACTGTTCTTCTCTGGTCTCCAAACAAGGGCAGGTAAGGACTGAACTCCTCCTCCACAAAATACAGAAATAGCATAAAGTCTACATGCTGGTTCTCATTCTCCCAACAAGGAAAGAAGATTTTGTACTGACAGAGGACAGAAATACTATTCTGTGTTTAGGATGACTATACAATCCTCCAGTTGTCTTTGGCTATCTAATCCAATGCTTGGTTGGCAATTCTAAATGCTGAGACCCTGTGTGCCAAACTTAGCATGCACATGTGAATGGATCCTTTAACAATGTTGCCCAGAGACAGTGACAGAAATATTAAAGAAAAATGTATTATAACACCATTTTTACTTCCTACAAGTATTACTTTACATTTACTTACATTAAATTTCATCTGCCACAAGTCCCTCTGTAATGATTCAGTGGATTCCAGATTATCTACCATTCCACATAGCTTGGTATCATCTGCAGTCTTAACCAGCTTGTTATTTATGCTCCTATCCAAATCATGTATATACAGTATATTAAAAATAGCAATGGCCCTAGCACCAACGCCTGTGGAACACAACTCTTAACGTCAGCTGATTCTGATAAGGTTCCTCGCATCATAACTCCCTACTTCCTGCATCTGAGCCAATTTTGCATCCATCTACAAACAACACCCTGAACTCCCACTTCTTTTAGTTAATATCCAACATCTCATGCGGCACCTTATGAAATGCTTTATGAAAGTACAGATAAATAATATCATATAGTCCACTTCGATCAAATGCTTTTGTTGTTTCCTCACAGAAATCCAGAATGTTGGTAAAACATGACCTCCTTCTTCTGTACCCATGCTGCTGCTCAGTAAAACTCCTGTTGTTGATGTGTATTGTTTAAACTTATCCTTAATAATTCCTTTTCTTATTTAACCTATGATGCACGATGAGCTTAAAGGCCTATAGTTGCTTGAATCGGCCCAGTCACACTTTTTATATAATGGGATATTTGCCATTATTCAGTCCTTCAGAATTTCCCCAGTATGCTGTGACTTCCTAAAAATATGTGTAAAGGGTTTATATATATATACTCTCCAACCTCCCTAAGAAATTCAGAGTAAATATTATCTGGTCCTGGTGATGTGTTTGATTTCAGTCTATTTAACCTGAACAGTACTTCTCCCTCTACAATTTTCAAATCATTCAGTACGTCCTTAGTAATGTAGGCATTTATGGATTGTCAAAATCTTTATCCAAATAATATGGTAAATGAATAGAGTGATATATTTCATAATAACAGAGGGATACTTAACTTAAAATTAACAATTAATAGATGAGGATTTATAATAATCTTGAGTAGGTCTCATAGATTGGTCTAGTAAGTTTTAAAGAGAGGCTGAAGTGAATAATTTGGTTAATAGAGTGCAATGTACAAAAGGTGGAAGATGAGTGAATGTGCGCTCAGCTGACATTACCAGAAAGAGCTCTGCTTGCAGTGTTTAGAGGCAATCCTTGCATTTAGGAGCATATAAAAACTCCTATTACACATAGTATAGAAAAGGGAGTTGCTTTTGAGGGCCTATTTAGATGTCTCGGCTTAGCAGCTGGCCATAGATGTTACCACACTGGACATGTCCGATCATTTCATAGTTGCACCTCCTTTGCATTGTAAGAATCAGAGAAAAAAGCAGAGATAAGCAGCATGTTCTGTTAAAGCTAAGTAGGCTATTTTTTAATATCTCATATGGAAATAAATTATGGCCTATGATAATTAGTGCTACTGATTCTACAGAAAATGTATAAAGTATGGTCTATGATAATTGTTGCTATTAATTCTATACAAAATGTATAATGAGTATTTTTGTGGTGAATATGTTGGTTTGCATTATATGATGACATGGAGGGTAGCTGTAATAAGTGAGCAGCCATAGAGAGTATGTCTACAAAGCTGGTACAGTATAACTCTTTGAAGGAGAAGGGTAGGTAATGAATTCCATGGTAATTTCTTCCCATGTTCTGCTAGGAGGTGGTATGGGCTTCAATAAACCTAGTGGGTAATCTGATGATATCTTGTAGACTACTAGAAACAAAAATGAATGACCCCATATGTTCTTAAAATGCCTGAGTACCAACACAACTAAACAGTGGTATCATATACAAACTCAAGATCCTCTGGAATTTTTCTGGAATAATCTGATAATTTCTCGGTTTTTCCATTTTCTCCACTAAATCTTCTAATTGCTCAATATTTATAATAGCTACAAACCTCTCCAATGGCATTGTGTATTCCGATTCTAGATATGTTACAGATCAAATTGACAGGAGAGTTCATATGCCTTTAGAAAATTATGTTTGGCTCAAGAAGAAGAAAACAAAGTTGAACTCAGTTGAATGATCTTGTCTTACATTTAAACACAATTTTCTGTAATGGCCTTCTTAAGTATATAAGACTCTTGTGATCTTTATAGATAATAAGTGGATTCATATTTTTTTTTCATCTGAAGATCTCCCATTGTTTCTTGGGATTTGTAGGTCTTATGGTAAATCGTAATGTCGCTCCATTAATTTATTTCCTTTGAACGAAATGTATAGAGATGTAACCTCCCTTTGTCCAGAAGGCTTTCAAAACGTTTTGTCCCAACAAACATACTGCAGGCATTTACTTCTAATTGAAAATGAAGGGTGTAGGCTGGCTGGCATAATATGGGTGCAGAGGTAAAAGCTTCTGTTGTCTACTTCAAACCCTAGATGGTTGGTTGTCTTTTTAAGGATGAGGTGGGTGTGATTAGTAAACTAAAAGGTAGTTAGCAAAATGCAGAAATCATTGAATTTCTTTTACAGAGGTAGGAGTCTCAGATAAGTATGGTTTTTTCCTTGGTGTGATCAATTTTTTAATCCAGAACATGTAATTTCATAACTGACAAAGAAAACATACATCTAGTGGAATTCACACTCTTCCAGTGTGACAATAGATACCTTGTATCTGTAACAGGAGAGCACCTTGAAAACATGATCTTTATAGGTTTTTTAGTTTGTGTAAATTTTAGCCTACTTTGCTTCATTCTGGACCGAAAAGATTGCTTGTTACAAAGGATAGAAAATAAGAATAATTTTAATTACTGTGCAGTGTATTTTTATATGTAATGTATATGCTATATCATTTTTGATAGTTGGTGAAATGTTTGGCATTTTTGACAGTAATAATGTGGAACACTAGATGTGCAACTGCCTATAACAAATGCAGTATAACCACACCTTTTCCCATATTGTGCCTGGAGGATACTGTCTAACATGTCAAATGCAAACTGAGAGCCTTACAAGGATAATGTTGTTATTGTCAAAGTTTACAAGCAGGTAAGTCCCAAAAACTTCCAAAATTGCCCACTAGGGGGATTTACCATTAAAGGGCAGTTAAAGGGGAAAAAAAAATCAGGATCTGTATAATATGAAAACGTTTGTTTTTTACATAAAATGCTCTGAACAAAAAATAAGTTTTGTCAGTCACAAAAGGCAAAAAGACAAGGCAGAAGATGAAGTTAAAAAAATCCAATAAATGATCAATTATACCACAATATCAAAGAAATACTCACCAACTCCCAAGCGCATTCAAACGAACTGCATGGGACTGTGGGATGTCATGCCATGATACAGCTGAGGGCAGTCCCTTGCAGTTATGGGTAAGTGATGTCATGTCTTTTGGATTCACCCAAAAAACACTAGGAATGTAACCAAGATATACATGCATAGGCAAAGTAAATTAAAAAGAATAATTGAAATAAACATAAATAAAATCAATACAATCAAAAGAACAGAAAATGAACAAAGAAAACATAAAACAAGGATTTGAACCCTAGTCAGTGGAGAAACCCTGACTGCAGTATAACAGATAAAGTACATGCTGGATAATGGAACAGGTTTACAATATGATGTGGTAGACTTGCCATAGGTCACTCTTCTCCTGGACTTGAATCTTCAACCTTATACTAAACATTCTGTCCACTAGGTAGCAATTTAAAGGTTTTTATTTAGTCATGTTTATACAAGAAAACATGAAATTTTCCCTTTTAGTTGTATCCAATAACAGACAGAAATGAAATAAAACAAACAAATAGGGGCAAGACAGGTTAAAACGTACACACATCTGAAAAACATTATTTGTCAACTTGTGATGGTCCAGGTTCCATGCTACCGGACCCTTCTGGGAGTCTCTTGAACTCACCACTGTCTGTACCGTAACCGAGATGAGCCAATGTGGTGAAGTGAGGATGCAGGCATCTAGACAAGGGGTAGGTGCAAAAGTGGCAAAGTGCTTTTATTAAACTCCAAAAACAAATCACTGCCCAAATAGTGTAGTGGTCCAAATCCATTAAATAAATAATCCATAAAAACAGTTTTAATGGAGGTGAAATTCCACCAAATCAAAATCCTTGAAACGAGATTAAAACATGGCAGGAATCTTCTCTAAAAATCTCAGTCCCTGGTACTTCCCATTAAAACGGACATCTCTCCGGCTTACCCTGCTTGGGTCTCACAGCATGGAGAGATGTCATCCAACAGGCACAGACAACCTTATTATCTGCTCGTGTTCCCACTGCCCCTCCCATGGCAATCCACAGGGCACCTCCGAGCCTCCTCCCCTTTCAAAACTAGAGTTGATGTTATTTTAGAACAGTTAGGTGGGCTGAGTGGCCTGTTCTTGTCTAAATTTTTCTAATGTTGTAACATATTAAGCCACCATGGAAAGAATATTTGCATATGATTGTGGGATTGTGCACTTAATATATACTCATCGGCCACTTTATTAGGTACACCTTGATAGTATCAGGTTGGTACTTATGCCTTCAAAACTGCCATAATTCTTTGTGTCATAAATTCAAAAAGGTGTTGGAAACATTACCTTTCTTCCCCATGCTTGGTTTGAACTTCAGCTGGTCATTTCCACAATGTCTATATGCGTAAATGCATCGAGTTGCTGCTGAGTGATTGGCTGATTAGATATTCACCTTAACAAATAGTTAAACAGGTGTACCTGATAAAGTGGCTGGTGAATGTATACTAGCACCATGTCTTTCAGAACTGTAAGTGATCTACTCATGTATATGTAGTGTCTGCAGGTTACTCTTCTGTGCAATAGCCTGGTCTCAAAATCTTAAATTAATAATGCTTCAGTTATATTTTACCATTCCCATTTTTTCCCTTAAAGTAAGCTGAATACTTATTGTACTTTACTAGACAAAAAAATCTCAAATGGCCCGATTAAAATATGATTTAACTTTCAGAATAATTTTCAATTGTATCCCTATGGAGAAAACTGTAACCATTGAAATATGAACACTGTCTTTCATTTGAAGTATAAATACTGCAGTGGGATAGGTACAAACCTGTCTGCAGTGTTTGTTCAAATGGATTGCTAATCAATATTTCTCTCGTGAGTATTCTATTTTACATTAAAATCAAAGTATATTTGATTTGTGTAAGATTAATAAAACAAAAAAATTATAAATCATTAGAAACATTAGAACATTCTAAACGAGAACAGGCCATTCAGCCCAACAATGCTCGCCAGTCCTATCCACTTGTTTACTCCAAGAAAACATCAAGTCGAGTTTTGAAAGTCCCTAACGTCTTACTGTCTACCACACTACTTGGTAGCTTATTCCAAGTGTCTATCGTTCTTTGTGTAAAGAAAAACTTCTTAATGTTTGTGCGAAATTTACCCTTAACAAGTTTCCAACTGTGTCCCCATGTTCTTGATGAACTCATTTTAAAATACAAGTCTTGATCCACTGTACTAATTCCCTTCATAATTTTAAACACTTCAATCATGTCACCTCTTAATCCTCTTTTGCTTAAACTGTAAAGGCTCAGCTCTTTCCTCATAATTCAACCCCTGTAGTCCTGGAATCAGCCTAGTCGCTCTTCTCTGGACTTTTTCTAGTGCTGCTATGTCCTTTTTGTAGCCTGGAGACCAAAACTGCACACAGTACTCAAGATGAGGCCTAACCAGTGCATTATAAAGGTTGAGCATAACCTCCTTGGACTTGTACTCCACACATCGTGCTATATATCCTAACATTCTGTTAGCCTTCTTAATGGCTTCTGAACACTGTTGGGAAGTTGATAGCTTAGAGTCCACTATGACTCCTAAATCCTTCTCATATGGTGTACTCTCGATTTTCCGACCGCCCATTGTGTATTCAAACCCAATATTTTTACTTCCTATGTGTAATACTTTACATTTACTGACATTAAATTTCATCTGCCACAAATCTGCCCAAGCCTGTATGCTATCCAAGTCCTTCTGTAATGATATAACAGATTCCAAATTATCTGCTAATCCACCTATCTTGGTATCATCTGCAAACTTAACCAGCTTGTTACTTGTATTCCTATCTAAATCATTTATATATATTAAAAATAGCAGCGGCCCTAGCACTGAGCCCTGTAGAACACCACTCTTAACATCGGCCAGTTCTGATGAGGTTCCTCGCACCATCACCCTCTGCTTCCTGTGTCTGAGCCAATTCTGCACGCATCTAAAAACATCACCCTGAACTCCCACTTCTTTTAACTTGATGCCCAACCTCTCATGTGGCACCTTATCAAATGCTTTCTGAAAGTCCAGATAAATAATATCATAAGCTCCATTTTGATCGTATGCTTTTGTTGCAACCTCATAGAATTCCAACATGTTAGTAAAGCACGACCTCCCTCTTCTGAACCCATGCTGACTGGTCAGAATAACTCCTGTCCTTGCCATGTGTTGCTCAATCTTATCCTTAATAATTCCTTCCATTAATTTTCCTGTGATGCATGTTAAGCTTACTGGCCTATAGTTGCTTGGATGTGCCCTGTCACCCTTTTTATATAATGGGATGATATTTGGCATTTTCCAGTCCTTCGGAATCTCTCCAGTGCTCAGTGACTTCCTAAAAATATGTGTCAAGGGTTTATATATGTACTCACTAGCCTCCTTAAGAACACAAGGATAAATATTATCTGGGCCTGGTGATTTGTTTGATTTCAGCCTATTTAATCTGAGCAGCACTTCTCCCTCTACAATTTCCAAATCCCTCAGTACCTCCTTAGTAGTTGCGTTTACCTCTGGGAGGTTATCCACTTGCTCACTTGTAAACACCTCCGAAAAATGTAAGTTTAGGGCATCTGCTATTTCATTGTCTGTATCTTTTAATTCCCCTTTACTATTTCTGATGAACTTGACCTCCTCCTTGACTGTTCTTTTACTACTAAAATACTGAAAGAATCTCTTGGGGTCTTCTTTCGCCTTATCTGCTATATTCCTCTCCAACTGTCTTTTAGCCTCCCTGATATCCTTCTTAATGGTTGCTCTCATATTTTCATACGCTCTACGATTCACTTTGCAGTCATTAGTCTTATATGCCTTATACAGCAGTTTTTTTCCTTTGCAACTTCTTTTTTAAATCTTTATTAATCCATCGTGGAGTTTTTTTTAGTTTCCTATTAATTCCAAATTTAGGTATGTATCTGTCCTGCATTACATGTAAAACATTTTTAAACCTGTTCCACTGCTCCTCGACTGTCTCCACACTTAAAAGCTTATCCCAGTCTATCCTACTTAGACTTTGTCGCATCTTCTCAAAATTAGCCCTACCAAAGTTCAACTTAACAATTTTAGTCTTTGCATCTGTACTCTTACAAAATACTGAGAACTGTATTACATTATGGTCACTTGACCCTAGTGGTTCAACCACCTCTACACCCTCAATTCTATCCTGATTATTACAGAATACTAAATCCAGACAGGCATCACCCCGTGTTGGTACTTTAACATGCTGTGTTAAAAAACAGTCGCTGATTACTTCTAAAAACTCCTGCTCTTGTGCTCCTCCATCTGCAAGGTTATCCCAGTTAATATTTGGATAATTAAAGTCCCCCATGACTATAATATCCCCCTGTAAACTTGCCTTTTTGATATTACTAAAAAGATGTGTGTTGAAATTATTGTCTGAATTTGGTGGTCTATAACATACTCCTAAAATAAGACCTCTTTCCCTAATATTTTCCAGGCGAAGCCACATGTCCTCACTAAGATGGGGCTCATCATCCAACTGAAGAGGACTTACATTTAAACCCTGTTTGGCATAAACAGCAACCCCACCTCCTTTTCTGTTCTGTCTATCCTTCCTAAAAAATGTGTATCCCTCTATGTTACACTCATTTCCATCTTTGTTATTTAGCCAGGTTTCCGTTATTGCTATAATATCATAATTATGCTCTGCTACATACAACTCCAACTCACTTACCTTATTTTTGATACTTCTAGCATTAAGGCAAGCTATTTTTAATGTGTTAATCCTTCTACATTTACGTGTTTGCTTAGAATTTACATTACTATGCATTTTTATTTCTACACCATTGTTTGTTCTTCCATGTATAGATCTAAATCTGGCCTGTCCTAAACTCCCTGGCCCCCCATTCCCTAGTTTCAACAATCCTCGACTAGCCTACACATATGCCTCCCCAATACATTGGTGCCCCTCCGGTTCAGATGTAACCCGTCACGGCGGAACAGGTCCCATCTGTTCCAAAAGGAGTCCCAATGCCCCATAAACCTATACCCTTCTACCCTGCACCAAGATTTACAAATCATGTATTTTTAACTTCTCCAGATATAAAACTACAGTCTCAGAAAAGGAGATTTCAAGAGGACAATCAATGCAAGACACAGGTCTTTCCAATGAAACACATGTTCGTCCAGCTGGATTTTTTATTGGTGGATTTACAGATTTACCATATGAAAGGTACTTTTGGGGGTTTTTGTCTATAGTTTACTTTCTAACGCTTAAGTCAAATGCCTTGATCATTTTAATAATATGGTGTAATCAATCTCTACACACTCCTAAATATTTAGCTATCTGTCATATGAATGTTATTGATGCCTGCTGCAGCACAGCTGTAATTCCAAAAGCTATTGACACATTTCTTTTTAATCACAGGTTTGTCAAATATGAAGCCTGTATGTGCAGTGTTTCCTTTGTGCACTTTTACATTGGGTTGCAATCATTCCCACTTATGTTGCTTGCTTATGACAGATTCATTGCAATATGTTTTCCCTTACATCAACACAATATTAATACTCTATTTAGAATGTTGTTAATAATTGGCATTCTTTGGTTAATTATGGCAGCTCCGACCCTAATTCTTGTTGGTCTAATAAGCAACCTATCCTTTTGTAGCTCACTTGTAGTGAAAAGTTACTTTTGTGATCATGGACCGGGGATTTATTTGGCTTGCAACAATAATTCACTAAATATTAAAATGGCAAATTTGTACATTATTGTAGCATTTTTTGTTCCATTTTGTTTTATCCTTTTTACATATGCATGTAAACTTACTATACTCAGCAAAAAAAGAAACGTCCCTTTTTCAGGACTGTGTATTTCAACAATAATGTTTTAAAAATCCAAATAACTTTACAGATCTTCATTGCAAATTGTTTAAACAATGTTTTCCATGCATGTTCAATTAACCATAATCAATTAATTAACATGCACCTGTGGAATGGTCGTTAAGACCTTAACAGCTTACAGAAAGTAGGCATTTAAGGTCCCAGTTCTAAAAAAGCAGGACACTAAAGAGACTTGTCTACCGACTGTGAAAAACACCCAAAAAAAGATGCCCAGGGTCCCTGCTCATCTGCGTGAACGTGCATTAGGCATGCTGCAGGGAGGCATGAGGACTGCTGATGTGGTTAGGGCAATAAATTGCCATGTCCACACTGTGAGACGCCTAAGACAGCGCTACAGGGAGACAAGAAGGACAGCTGATCATCCTCGCAGTGGAAGACCACGTGTAACAACACCTGCACAGGATCGGTACATCCGAATATCACACCTGCGTGACAGGTACAGGATGGCCACAACAACTGCCCGAGTCACACCAGAAACACACAATCCCTCCATCAGTGCTCAGACTGTCCGCAATAGGCTGAGAGAGGCTGGACTGAGGGCTTGCAGGCCTGTTGTAAGGCAGGTCTTTACCAGACATCACCAGCAACAACGCCGCCTATGGGCACAAACCCACCTTCGCTGGACCAGACAGGAGTGGCAAAAAGTGCGTGAGTTTCTGCATGACAGCAATGTCAGTGTTCTGCCATGGCCAGCGAAGAGCCCAGATCTCAATCCCATTGAGCACGTCTGGGACCTGTTGGATCGCAGGGTGAGCGCTAGGGCCATTCCCCCCAGAAATGTCCAGGAACTTGCAGGTGCCTTGGTGGAAGAGTGGGGTAACATCTCACAGCAAGAACTGACAAATCTGGTCCAGTCCATGAGGAGGAGATGCACTGCAGTACTTCAAGCAGCTGGTGGCCACACCAGATACTGACTGGTACTTTTGATTTTGATCCTCCCTTCATTCAGGGACACATTGTGAAACATTTTTAGTTTATGTCTTATGGTGTTGACTCTTTTAGTGTTCATACAAATATTTACACATTAAGTCTACTGAAAGTAAAAATAGTTGAAAGTCAGGGGACGTTTCTTTTTTTGCTGAGTATATATACTACTTATGAGTAAGGCTTTCAGAATTGAAATATTGGTATTGTACTAATATAATAATTTCAATAAAAGTAAATAAAACTGTGAATGTAGCAATGGTAAGTGATGGTATTTTTAAGATATATTATGTTTCTTCTGTATGGTGTTTTTTTTTTCTTTTCATTTACATTTTTTAATGTGTGGACTTCAAATTCATCCTACAGTTCTAAGTCTTGCTTTTTGGTGACCAGCAGTTTGTTTTAATTTGGTTAAATTTCCTAATATAAGTAACCTGCTAATGTATTTCTAGTGTTTCCTAGCTAACGTTATCTGCAATCGCCTGGGACCTCATGTATAAACGGTGCGTACGCACAGAAATGCTGCATAAGAACTTTTCCACGTTCAAATCGCGATGTATAAAACCTATACTTGGCGTAAAGCCATGCACTTTTCCACGGTACCTCATACCTTGTCGTTCTCTGCTCGGTTTTGCAGACTGGCGGCACCCAGCGTCAAAGCAGTGCTACTGCTCCTGTGTGGTTACTCCTTATTTTCCTGACGCGGCTTTATAAATACAATGAAACTAACTGCATATTGTTTATTAGTGTAATGCATCTGATTGTAATTAACTTGTAACAATATAATGGCCCAGGGAATAGCCATAGTATTCCAAATACCAAAACTTCTTTAGCGTTGTTATTCTCACTGCACTTTCTTCTTCTTCTTTCAACTGCTCCGGTTAGGAGTTGCCACAGCGGATCATCTTTTTCCATATTACTCTCACTGCACCACTCGGAGTATTTATATAACTGTATCTGAGTGTGAATCACAGCAGCAGCTGATCGGAAAGAGAATTATCAGTATACAGCATCAAGCACACGCTGCCTCAGCCATGGCAAAATGTTTCAAAGCCTTTCCTGTACGGACCTCGCGGTTCAGAAACAGTTTCATCCCAAGAACTATAAACGCACTCAATCAATTGCTCCATGTAGAACTGTTTGTACTTATAAGTACAATTACCTCACTGTAAACTTGCACTACAATTATAATACTGCACAACCTGAGCCACTTTATAAAGCGCGTATCTACATATGATGACGATATAATTTTTAAGATGAAATGCAGCAAAATATGTTTATTATATTATACAGGTAAAACTTTTACTTCATTTAAATAATCTATATTCTTCACTGGGACTGGCGTGGAGGATAGAATAATTAAACATGTACTACGAGGATAGTTCAATGTTCCTTAAACGTTTTGAAGAATCGGCGCTCTAAGCTTACAGATGGCTTAACATCTATTACAGAGCTGATTGTGTGGTGATCGGTTACTTGGAGAAAGAAAAACAAGGACTGCAGGGGCGGCCACGCCAATATACAGTATATTGAATATAAAACAGAAAGAGAAAATAACGACACAGCTAAAAACGCAGTGGCAAATTTCGACAAAAGTTAAACGGTTGTGTCATGAGCACGAGGCGGCTATGCAGTGTCCGCAACGGACGTGGCCATCCCCCGTGCATAAGATACCATATTGACATTGGCAGGCGAAGCAGCCACCGATTCTTTCTCTGCCCAGGGTTGCCACAAGGCTAGAGCCACCCATGAGTACTGCTACAATAAATAATTTCAGCGAAGGTTGTGCACAATCACTGCGCCGTGAAACACATGTTTAATAACGTGCTTTAGTCCTATCATCATGAAAATGATATCATGTATACATCTCAGTATTTTAGTTATTCAGAGAGCTGTAATATCACGAATGTAATGGATTCTGTGTCCAGTCGGAGGAAGCGAGCCAATTTAAGAAGCAAGTAGTGATTCACACACATAGAGCACATAGAAGATCACATACAAAACAAAGCATTTAACGAGATACTTTAATTGCGATTTGATTTAAGAAACTGGTTAATTAAACGATTTTAAGATAACGTTTATGATGTTCTACTTTAATGACAAAATAAACAACATGATTAAAGTGGAAATTTCGAGATTGAAGTTGACATTTCGTGCTTTTTTCCCCACTGTGTGGCTTTTTTTTCTCTGTACCCTAATAAGGTTTCATATGACACTCAAACGGTGGGCTACGACTCGCCTTTTCACGGCAACTTTGATATCAAATTTATCCAACACACTCTGTCACTCGATCAACTTCCTTTTGTTGATTATACCACAGTTTAATTAAACAAATAGTATGTTTTTCCTTTGCCTCCACTTGGTATTTGCTGAAATTCTTATATTTTTCCCCAGTGCTTTTCCCATTGTCTTTTCACAGAAGGCTAAGCTTAAGAGCGATTTAAATTGATTTTCGTATTCAAGAAGAACGTGGAAGTTGGAGTATGCACAGATTCCTGCATCTAGATTTTTCTGTGCGTAAGCACATTTCGGCTTTTGTGCTTATGTCATGTTATAGTGCGAATTCTACACACGGCGTTATGCATGAGGCCCCTGGTCTCCAAATCTTCTTTAATAATGTTTTTGTTATTTCTTATATTCTCATTTTATATGATCATGTCAGTTGTATACTTGTTATGCTAATGGTATATTATAAGGGAAAAAAACAAATCACTGCAAACCTATCTCTGATGGCCCAATTAAAATATGTTATTAATTTCAGATTAACTGTATTCCTATGGAGAAAACTGTCACTGTTGAAAACTCAACACTCTCTTTTATTTAACATGTTAATACTTTGCAATGGGAGTGATTCAATGCTGTTTACGCTGTTTGCTCAAGTCAAAACTTTGCCATTTCCACTCCCATACTTCTGGTAAGTATTCTGATTCACACTAAAATCCATATCTAGTTGGTTTGGGTAAGATTCGTAAATCAAAAAATTATATATATATATATATATATATAAATTATATGTTTTTACTTCTTCAGAAATGTGACTACAATCTCAGGAAAGGAGAAATTTAAAGGGGATAATCAATGGAAGACACAGCCTTTTCAAATGAAACACATATTCGTCCAACTGGGCTTTTTATTGGTGGGTTTACAGATTTACCATATGAAAAATTGTTTTGGGCTTTTTTGTCTTTAGTTTACTTCCTAACATTTCAGTCAAATGCTTTGATTATTGTCATAATATGGTGTCATCAGTCACTGCACACTCCTAAATATTTAGCTATCTGCCCTATGGCTGTTATTGATGCCTGCTGTAGCACAGCTGTTATACCGAAAGCTATAGACACATTTCTTTTTAATCACAGATTTGTCAAATATGAAGCCTGTATGTGCAGTCTCTTCTTTGTGCACTTTTTTGCTGGGATGCAGTCATTCTCACTTATGTTACTTGCTTATGACAGATTCATTGCAATATGTTTTCCCTTACATCAACACACTATTAATACTCCATTTAGAATGTTGTTAATAATTGTTAATTGTTAATAATTATGATTCTTTGGTTAATTATGGCAGCTCTGGTTCTAATATATGTTGGGCTAATAAGCAACCTATCCTTTTGTAGTTCTCTTGTGGTAAAAATTTACTTTTGTGACCGTGGACCGGTGATTTATTTGACTTGCAATGATAATATCGAAATGGCAAATTTGCACATAATTGTAGCATTATTTGTTTCATTGTGTTTTATACTATTTACGTATGCATGTATTTTATTTATTTATTATATTTTATTTCTCCTTAGGGACAAGCTGACAGAGATGGGAGTAGATTCACACCTGGTGGCATGGATTGTGGACTACCTTACAGACAGACCTCAGTATGTGCGTCTCGGGAACTGCAGGTCTGACATTGTGGTCAGCAACACAGGAGCGCCGCAGGGGACTGTACTTTCTCCGGTCCTGTTCAGCCTATATACATCAGACTTCCAATACAACTTGGGGTCCTGCCACGTGCAAAAGTTTGCTGACGACACTGCTATCGTGGGCTGCATCAGGAGTGGGCAGGAGGAGGAGTATAGGAAGCTAATCAAGGACTTTGTTAAATTGTGTGACTTAAATCACTTACACCTGAACACCAGCAAGACCAAGGAACTGGTGGTGGATTTTAGAAGGCTCAGGCCCCTCATGGACCCCGTGATCATCAGAGGTGACTGTGTGCAGAGGGTACAGACCTATAAATACCTGGAAGTGCAGCTGGATGATAAATTGGACTGGACATACTGATGCTCTGTGTAAGAAAGGTCAGAGCTGACTATACTTCCTTAGAAGGCAGGCATCCTTCAACATCTGCAATAAGATGCTGCAGATGTCCTACCAGACAGTTGTGGCTAGTGCCCTCTTCTACGCAGTGGTGTGCTGGGGAGGCAGCATAAAGAAGCCGCCTCACACCTGGACAAACTTGTGAGGAAGGCACACTATTGTAGGAATGAAGCTGGACAGTTTAACATCCGTGGCAGAGCGACAGGCGCTGAGCAGGCTCCTGTCAATAATGGAAAATCCACTGCATCCACTGAACAGTATCATCTCCAGACAGAGGAGCAACTTCAGTGACAGACTGCTGTCACTGTCCTGCTCCACTGACAGACAGAGGAGATCGTTCCTCCCCCACACTATGCGACTCTTCAGTTCCACCCAGGGGAGTAAACGTTAACATTATTCAAAATTATTGTCTGTTTTTACCTGCATTTTTATTACGCTTTAATTTAAAATTGTTTTTTGTATAAGTATGCTGCTGCTGGATTATGTGAATTTCCCCTTGGGATTAATAAAGTATCTATCTATCTATCTATCTATCTATCTATCTATCTATCTATCTATCTATCTA
>JANRMT010062834.1:27954453-27976029 GCA_026402145.1 Polypterus bichir lapradei | reverse complement strand
TGAAACCAACAAGTAGTGATGAATAATTAAATGTAATAGTGATTTAGTGGGGAGAAGTTAAAGCATATAAAGACTAATTGGATAGAACATCACATAGCATTGGTTCAGTTAAGCGTTAACACTAGTAGAAAGCGAGGGCCCACGACTTCATACAAAGGCACTTATTTTAAGTACAGGTAGGCCTCTGAGTTTTAACCATGAAACGGCGTTTATAGACACAGCCATCTTGCGAGGAAGCACCAATCAGATAAAAGCATCAGTACGAACAAAGTGAATAAGTTAATAACTAGGGGCCAATATTCAGTAAGTGAGTCTTCTTAGTGAGAAGGAGTAGTGCCTAAGAAGTTTTACTGGACAGAACAGTTTTTAGATGTCAGGAAAGTATATCAAATAAAAGAGTGGCAGCAATACTGTAAGGGCTCATTAATAAGAAGGAGTTCAAACAGTGAACACAGTGAGTTCCAAAGTGAAGAAGCAGTAAAAGAAGCACAAGTTAGGAAAATGAACATGGAAATGTAAAGTTAATCTCAAACATGCCAAACAGCAGGCTGTTGACAGGGTCAATATTACAAGCGCTTTGAGGCTGGAATGACTAAAATAACTGTAGCAGTTCTTTAAACTATTAATTTTTTAGTTTAAGAATGTAAGATAAATAATTTAAATTAAAAAAGGGTTGAGCAGTTTTAGTAATCCAAAACCAAATTTTAACAATGAGGCCAGTGCAATGCAAATATTCTTGGTTGTTGGACCAAACTGAAGGAACAATTTCTATTGTTGAACTGCGTCTGGTGATGTCAACTCTGCATGGAAAAAAATCTCAGTCCAGACTCTTTTCATGTTTAGTCCTTGACTGGTGGAATAAGCTCCCCACCTCCATTCGAAACTCTGGCTCCTTCAATGTGTTAAAGATGTGTTTGAAGACTCTCTTATTTGATGACTATCTGTCTATGTAATAATGGCTGTTAGGTTTTGTAACTTAGGTTTTATAGCTAGCATATATTTTGTTTTAAGATCTTCACTTTTGGTAATTAATTTTGTACCCTTGTCCTGTAACACTTTTTCCCAAACAGTTTCAAACTTATGTCATTCATTTATGTTGACCTCTTTTAAATAAATGTAAATGTAAATGAATTACTCCAGAAGAGTGTGGGAGAGACCAAGACCCATTTAATTTGCTTTAAAATCATTCTTTTGGGGGTGAAAAAAAGATGAAGATTTAAAAAAAAGAGCAAGAGTTTAATCCTGTAGGTAGTGATGGAAGCAACTCTCATATTTTTCCTGTGGGACCCTCCAGTTCTGCCCTCTGGACACAACCATATCTTTCTTTGAGGACATGAATTCAAAAGAATGCCTCTATGTTGGCATGGAGAGTTTATTTTTTGCTTCTGTTCCCAAAAGAGGAACAAATAAGAAGTCGCCAGATAGATTTCCTTAGAGAGTGGAAAAAATATTATAGCGAAAATTCCCCATCTTGATCTAAAATACAGTTTCATCAACCTGGAAGCTGTGCATGTGTCCCATGTACTTTTCTTCAGTGTTTAATGACAATATTAATCTAACACAAAAGAGTTTGGGACTTGGTAGGAGGCCACACTTTGTGACATTGAGGAGAATGTGAAAACTTCAAACCAATGGTAAGCTTGAATGAAATTAAGCCCTGGTCTGTACATTAATAGGTGCCATCCTGCCAATCATGCATTCATTTTCTGATCCACTTAACGGAAATACAATGTTTGATATTATTATTTACTTAGGCAAATTAAATGAATCCTTTATGAAGCACTTTATTTTATTTATTGACTTAAAACAAACTACAAAAAATAAATAAATCAAAGCTTAAAACACCATGCAAAACACATGCTGTTCAAAAATATATGCATACAAACATATACTGTATTTATTTTTACTTATGTTCTTAAAACTCTAATTAGCAATAATATACAATGACATTAATCTAAACTACATAATTTCTCAAAAACTGTCTATATTAGTAGAGAAAAGCAAATAAGGGAAGGGCTGCTGTACGGATATCCATTAATACCCTGAAGAAGCTCATCTCATTTAGGGTCACAGGGCAGATTTAATTATGTATAATTATTATAATTTGTTTTTAATAAGATTACAATCCTTTAGTCAACAGTAATAATGTGTAAGTACACAACACAACTCTAACACATTACCATGAGTATTTGTTTTAAAATTGCACCATTTTATTCAGGCACATCAATATCATTTAATGGCCTCTTATGGTAATTGTAGGTTACATTAAAGAAAGACACTTTGCCTCTTGAAGCATTATGGCGTGCTCAGTATTTTGAAGTTGCATCAACTGTAATTACTCTTTGCCTCCTCTCCCTCTTTCAGCTCCTAGAGGCTGCTGTTCTTTTCAGAAAGGAACAAAGAGGAAAATAAGAGACTTGATTTTGAATTAAAAATGTATTAACAAGAACACTGATAAGGACTAAAAATTTGCAGAAACAAAAACAGACATACAAGAAATAAAATTGCTAAATTGCTTTGTGTGTAAGTATTTTTTCACATTTTCTAAGTAAACATAAAAAAAAAAACTCAAAACCCAAGAAAAATGTAATATGGAAATTGTATATAGATCCACAATAAAGAAGATGGAGCAAAGTAAAGCAAACTGCAATACAATAGCTAATGACCCTATTTAAGCAGAAACATAGACAAATACATACTTAATGCAAACATGTGAAAAGCATTGATGCCCCAGCAAAATGAGAAGCTTGCAAAATACATACATATAAAAAGAATGTCACTATTACCTTTGCAAGCAAATCTATGATGAATATTAATATTAAAGGCAAACAAAAACCAAAAGAAAACAAAAACAACTCAGTTCTAAATTAGAGGTTAACTTCCTTCATAAATGTTTTCTGATTTTCTCCCATTATTTCTTCTGTTTTGAGAGTATATATAATTGGATTAAGCATAGGAGGAATGGTCACAGAAAGAGAACTGTTTAGAATTCTTTCATTTGTGGAAATACTGTAGCAATCCATAACAGTGAAATAAGTTAAAAGCAGAGGTGTGTAATAGATCCCCACTAAAATTAAATGGAAAGTGCATGGCTATCAGCAGAAGATAATTTAGTGAGAGCTCTGAAAATACACATATATGTAAATATGATGAAACACAATGGACCCAGAATAGCTAAAATGACACACAGATTTCCCATTTCAGCATTTAACTTTGTTGTACTCAACATTCGACCTAAAGAATATTCTGATTTTCAAACTGAATCCAGTAAAAATCTGTCACAAGAGTCATCATCGTGAATATGATTGTGCTACTAATCTCTCACCCAACACATCCCTTTGTAAGGGGACACTTCATGTTTTAACTTGCTCAGAAACTCAGGGGATATTAAAATGTTACTGAGAATTTACAGTGTATAACAGGGTTATAGTCTTGCCTTGCAGTTCAGTGGAGGATATTTTTTGATCATCGAGGAAAAGCTCACCCAGACTGTTGTAATCTATCCAAGATTTGGAAGCTTACTATATTTTATTGTGACTCCTTCCCTGTTTTTTTCTTTTTGTTTTGGGTTCTGACCCTTGTCTGTTTCTTTGACTATGATTTTTTCCTTCCAGTTTTAACCTTCACTTTATTCCACAAATACATTTTTTCACCTGTCCTCTCTTAGTAGGCAGTGCTTTTGTAATTATTGTAACAAAGAATAGACTGTGTTATGGGCATCCTAAGTTAGTTGTGGGACCTTCCACCAGGTACTTCCTTTTTAGCATTGCCCCTGTCCAAACTGGTTTGAAACATGTTGCTGGCATCAAATTCAAAATAAAACCATAACATTTCATTAACGTTAAAAATTAACAGTAATATTGTTTGACACTTTAACTGTAAATGAAACACGTTTAAAATATATTTTAGTGAGAAGTCAAGAAAAATCGCTAAGATTCGTTAGCCTGAAGAGGTCTATTAATTTTTTACATATAAGATGTGTCACTTAAAGGTTTTCCAATGTTGTTACTTGTCCTAGTGTGTATATAAACACAGGGAACTCCAGTTTTTCTATTACATCTTGCCCTAGGAACCCCTACAGATTTTATTTTTTTCTCCAGCCGTGTGGAGTTTTTTTGTTTTTTTCTGCCCTCCCTGGCCATCGGACCTTACTTTTATTCTATGCTAATTAGTATTCCCTAATTTTAATTATTTATTTTGTCTTTTTTCATCATGTAAAGCACTTTGAGCTACATTGTATGAAAATGTGCTATATAAATAAATCTTGTTGTTGTTGAAGAAGGGGCCTGAGATGCCTCAAAAGCTTGCATATTGTAATCTTTTTAGTGAGCCAATAAAAGGTGTAATTTTGTTTGACTTCTCACTACGTTCATAATGGCTAACACGGTACAACACCCTAGTACTACAAATATATTTTAGAAATGTATATTGCTACCAATATGAATAAATTATTGCATTTTCTGTGTATTACAATATATTTTTCTAAAATATAAAAAAAATCAATATATTTTAAAATAAGTAGAATAAGTAAAATAAGTATCATACTACAAAGTATAAATATTGCAACATACTTTTAAATATACTGTAAACTCTAGTTATAATATACTATACAATATATTAAAATATATATTTGTCTTCTTTGCATTCCATTAATAGAAAATTTGCTGAGGATCAAATACTCTAATATTATAGCTGCATTTTTATTTAAAATTGTTAATCTGACAGTATATCTCTAGAAACAAATATTGAAGAGATATACATTTAACACATTGATAACTTTTTAAACATTCTATCTTGGAAGTGTCAAAAAAAAGTGTCAAAAAATATCTGAAAAAATATATACTAAGCTTATAGTACACATTTTAGAGAAGAATATATTACATCCTATATGTGCCAACACCAATAAATTCATAAATAAATTCAAATTATGTTTTATTTTCTAGTTAAAAACATAAATCTTATAATGATTTAGATTTTTTAGAAACATACATTCAAGCAAACAGTGCATTTACAAATAAGTTTGTTAAAATAGATTAAGGGTAATGTATGTTTGATTATATTTCATATCTAATCAAATTATATATTTGAACTAAAAATGTTTTTCATTTTATTGAGAGAGAGGCCTGCATTGTTTTGAGTATATTGCAGTAAAGTTTATTTTTCATACAGGTTTACTTTTAAGCCAAATTGATGTTTTCTCATGTACTGTCACAGTTGAATAGTCAGTTAGTCATTTTCTAACACACTTCGTCCTAAACAGGGTCACGGGGTGCCAGAGCCTATCCCAGCCAGTAAAGAGCATAAGGCAGGAACATACCCTGGACAGAGTGCCACAGTTTAATATTCTCAAGTTTTTTTTTTACTATTCAAACAAAAAATAGATTGTACCAAAACAAGGAGTTATTCCTTGTTTTTATTAATAACTTTTTTAAGTTATACAACAAGCAGAAAATTTGAAATAAACCTGTTTGTAGGAAGAATTGCAGTTCAAGTTTTTTTCTTATGCACAGTGCGATTTGAAAACTGTAAAGAACATAAATATGCTGATGATGTGAACTATTAAAAAAAAAAAACTATGCATATACACATATAGTGTAGAAATTGAAGTTGTCAAAAAAATTCTCCAAAGAGAGGTGGAAATGCTTGTCCAGCACGGAAATAACTGCATTGTTACTGAGTGCTATAAAAGTCTTCATAGGTGTTCTTATCCTTGTTTGTCTCAATTTAGAACTTTTTTTGTTATTATTCTGTACAACAGAGAAATCTCATTTAAGTGAAGATTTCCATGGGCATTTTTTTACAAATGTTTAAACTTTGCTGTCTAATTCTAAATTAATTCTTTGTAAAAGATAAAATATAGAAATACCAAGAGAATCTAAAACTGAAGCAGAGCTAAATTTCTTTGTCTTAAGACTTTAATATTGTTTGCTCTATTCCTATAATACTTTCTTATCTTTGTCATTATTTCTTCAGTTTTTGGTGTATATATAACAGGATTTAGTAAAGGAGGAATAGTATCTGACCAAGAATTGTTGAATATTCTTGCATTTGTAGAAATACCGTATCAAGCCATTACACTGACATAGGTCAAGAGTTGCAGTGTATAATAGAGCAACACAAGAATTAAGTGGGAGGTGCATGTTTTGAATGCTTTATAGCAGCCAGCAGTGTTTAATTTTCTTAATGCTACAAAAATGCAAACATATGTTATCAGTGTGAAAGTAAGTGGAATAAATAGGACAGAAACTATATGAGACTGAGCAACATAAATGTTTAGTGTAAAGTTATTGCATGCCAAATAAATAACAGGTCCATGAATGCAAAAATAACTTTTTGCTACAAGAGAGCTATAAAATGGTAATTTGTTTACTAGCTTAACTAATACAATCAAGTAAATGGACATAAACAACCAAATACCTGTTATTATCTGGAGCATTCTATATGGAGTATTAATTCTGTGTTGATGTAATGGAAAACAAATAGCACTTAGCAATCTTTATCTCTACTACCTCCAGCTCTGTCTCCTGCTTTCTGGTAAGTGCCACCATTTCCAACCCATATAACATAGCTCGTCTCACAACCGTCCTGTACAACAACAACAACAGTTATTTATATAGCACATTTTCATACAAATAATGTAGCTCAAAGTGCTTTACTTGATGAAGAAAAGAGATATAAAAGACAAAGTAAGAATTAAAATAAGACAGCACTAATTAACATAGAATAAGAGTAAGGTCCGATGGCCAGGGAGGACAGAAAAAGCAAAAAAACAAACTCCAGACGGCTGGAGAAAAAAAATAAAATCTGCAGGGGTTCCAGGCCACGAGACCTCCCAGCCCCCCCCGGTCATTCTACCTAACATAAATGAAACAGTCCTCTTTGTATTTAGGGTTCTTTTGGAAGGACTTGATGATGATGGTCATGCAGACTTCTGGCTTTTAATCCATCAATGTAGGCCTTCCCTTTTACTCTTGCTGATACCAGTCTGCACAAATTACTCCTGACACTCTTCTCTACCCATTCCACCCTGCCTGCACACTCTTTTTCACTTTCACTTCCACAATCCCCATTACTCTGTACTGTTGATCCTAAATATTTAAACTCATCCACCTTCACCAACTCTACTCCTTGCATCATCACCATTCCACTGACCTCCCACTCATTTATACACATGTATTCTGTCTTGTTCCTACTGACCTTCATTCCTGCCCTCTTCAGAGCATATCTCCACATCTCCAACCTCCTCAACCTGCTCCCTACTATCGCTACAGATCACAGTGTCATCAGCAAACATCATAGTCAATGGGGACTCCTGTCTAATCTCATCTATCAACTTTTTAATCACCATTGCAAATAAGAAAGAGCTCAGAGCTGATCCCTGATGTAATCCCACCTCCACCTTGAATGCATCTCTCTTTCCAACCGCAGACCTTAACACTGTCACACTTCCCTCATACATATCATGTACAACTTTTACGTACTTCTCTGCAACTTCTGACTTCCTTATAATATACCACAGCTCCTCACGAGGTACCCTGTATGTCCCTATGCTTTCTCCAGGTCCACAAAGAGGCAATGTAACTCTTTCTGGCCTTCTCTATACTTCTCCATCAACATCCTCAGAGAAAACATCACATCTGTGGTGCTCTTTCTTGGCATAAAACCATACTGCTGCTCACTAATCATCACCTCACTTCTTAACCTAGCTTCCACTACTCTTTCCCATAACTTCATGTTGTGGGTCATCAATTTTATCCCCCTATAGTTAATACAGTTCTGCTTATCCCACTTATTCTTAAATATCAGCACCAGTACACTTCTTCTCCACTCCTCAGGCATCCTCTCACTTTCCAAGATTCCATTAAACAATCTGGTTAAAAACTCCACTGCCATCTCTCCTAAACACCTCCATGCTTCCACAGGTATGTCATCTGCACCAACGGCCTTTGCATTTCTCATCCTCTTCACAGCTGTCCTTACTTCCCCCTTGTTAATCCATTTCACTTCTTGATTCAGTATCTCCACATCATCCAACCTCTTCTCTCTCTCGTTCTCTTCATTCATATACCTCTCCAAGTACTCTGTCCATCTGCTCAACACACTCTCCTCGCTTGTGAATATGTTTCCATCTTTATCCTTTATCACCCTAACCTGCTGCACATCTTTCCCAGCTCGTCCCTCTGTCTAGCCAATTGGTACAGGTCTTTTTCCCCCTACTTAGTGTCCAACATCTCATACAAATCATTATATGCCTTGTATTTAGCCTTTACCACCTCTCTCTTCACCTTGCATCTTATTTCCTTGTGCTCTTGTCTACTTTCTGCATCTCTCTGACTATACCACTTCTTCTTTGCCATCCTCTTCCTCTGTATACTCTCCTGTACTTCTCCATTCCACTACCAGGTTTCTTTTTCCTCCTTCCTCTGTCCAGATGTCACACCAAGCACCCTTCTTGCTGACACCCTTACTACATCTGCTGTAGTTGCCCAACTGTCTGGTAACTCTTCACTGCCACCCAATGCCTGTCTCACCTCCTCCCTAAACTTAACCTTACAGTCTTCATTTTTCAACTTCCACCATTTGATCCTTGGCTCTGCCCTCACTCTTTTTCTTTTCTTGATATCCAACGTCACCCTAAAGACCACCATCCAATGCTGCTTAACTACACTTTCCCCTGCCACCACTTTGCAGTCTTCAATTTCCTTCAGATTGACTCTTCTGCATAGGATGGAATCTACTTGTGTGCATCTTCCACCACTCTTGTACATCACCCTATATTCCTGCATCTTCTTAAAATACGTATTCACCACAGCCATATCCATCCTTTTGGCAAAATCCACTATCATCTGGCCTTCTTCATTCCTCTCCTTGACACCATACCTACCCATCACCTGCTCGTCTCCTCTGTTCCCTTAACCAACATGTCCATTGAGCTCTGCTCCAATCACCATTTTCTGTCCCTTGGGTACGCTGTTCATCACTTCATCCAACTCACTCCAAAAATCATCATCCATCGCACAATCAACTTGTGGGGCATATGCACTAACAACATTATTCATCACACCTCCAATTTCCAGCTTCATAATCATTACTCTCTATGACACTCTTTTCACCTCCAAAACACTCTTGACATACTGTTCCTTCAGAATAACCTCTACCCCATTTCTCCTCCCATTCACACCATGATAGAACAATTTGAATCCACCTCTGATCCACCTGCTCTTACTCTTCTTCCATTTAGTCTCTTGCAAGCATAATATATCACCCTTCCTTCTCTCCATCATTTCTGCAAACTCTCTCCCCTTACCAGTCATACTCTAAACATTCAAAATTCCTACCCTCAGTTCCACTCTCTTTACCTTCCTCCTCTTCTTCTGTCTTCAGATGCATCTCCCCCCTCTTCTTTTCCTTCTTCAGCCAACAGCAGACCAATTTCTGCCAGCACCCTTTTAGGTAACAGTACTGGTGGCAGTCGTTGTTAACTTCCTGACGTAACCCTCCCCAGGGTTGGGACCGGTACGAAGAAACACATTGGTTTGTGCATCCCCTGAGGTTGGGTTATATATCTCTAGGACATTATCTTTTATATATATTTCTCTTCTGGTTCGTCCTGCTTCCACAAAACTGGTCTCGCCCACACGCAGCCGACACGGCATTTCTCGATTCCTATTTGTACTCTTCCAAACCCTTCCCCACGCTGCCTGTGGCTCCACTTCAAAACTGGTCCCGCCCACACGCAGCCGACACGCAGTCAACTAACGCAGTCTCAGCAGACATACACACAATCCTCTTCCCATTACCACAGGTACTTCTTCACCTCATTCCTGTCTTCCTGTCCAAGAGTACAACATTGAGACTCCAGACCAGCAGTGCAAACACCGTCATGCACTATGGCCTGCTGAGCATAATACATCCAACAAGTACACAAGGTGCTGCCAAGACGGTAAAGTAGCTTTACCACCTTTGCAGGAGCCACCTGTGTCTTTACAACAGCTTCTTACACAGCAAACATCAGAAGGTAAAAATTATCATGAACACATTTGAGAATACGCTTCTCTAGCGTTTGCTTCCATGGGCGCACAGATAACTCAACCTCCTTGCCACGAACCATACTCTTTTAAAATACACGGGCAAATTAATCACCTAATCTCTCCACTATACACTAACACTTCTACCTCTCCAGGATATGGACAGTTGTATGTTTTTTGACATAGAGGAAGCTACTGAAGTACAAAATAAAGCAAACTCTGCATGCAGCAAAAATTCACTTCTCCAGCTAGATTCCATGCTCAGAACCATCAACCCCTTCGCTAAATCATATAAACACATGCATGAAATTGCTCAGTCCAATCCAGCAGCATCTGTACGAATGGTTTTCAAGGAAAACCCTGGGCAGGATTTACGATGATACAATGCCCCAACATGTCACACCGATATACCCCTGCTGAAAGGAACATTTGCATCTATTCCAGAAGCAACTCCTGTAAACAGATTTCCACGGTCAATATGAATTTCATCCAATGGTTTACCCACTTTTATTCCCTTATGGAGACATTGGATGGCACAAAGATTTGCAACATGTTCCCGATAAAAGAGCCGCCAACCGAATCAGGCTTACTCAATGCCAATTTTACGCGTACAGATTATCAATGAGGAATACATTTAGTATTTTGCACTCCAGCGGCAAACTATTCCAACAGTACGTTGTAGATGCGTATGTTAAAACAGAGGGCACACGTCTCAAGTATCTCAGATTACACCAACAAGATCTGTGCGTGGAACAATATAAAAGACTATCAGACGCACTGCAAGCAAAGGCTGAAAATAACAACGTACGTGTAGGCAAAATGATCATATTGCCGTCCTCATTTCCAGGAAGTCCAAGATACATGCAACAAAACTATTGTTGTACGTGGCTTTTTCTAGGGTTAGATCTTTTGACTCATTATCTGTCGTCTCCAGTAAAAAACCTATTCACAACTGCGTCTTTCAAGAAGTATTTCTTTCTTCTTGATTTCTGAATTCCATTCCTATTCTTACACAGCTGTATGCTACGGCGGGCATCGGCTAGTTTCTAATTATTAGTTTATCAGCCTTTTATCTGATTTAGCAGTATATTTATTTCAGTTCTAGTTTGTTTAAGCATTTCAATGTAAAAGTTTGTTACTGTGTATACTTAATACAAAAGATGAAAGAGTAATACACGAGCAAAGTATAAAAGGAGTATACAGTGTTCAATTAAATATGCATAGATAAACACATTATAAAAAAATGAAGTGCTTTTACAACATTTTCTTTATCTCTTCTATAACTTTCTTACTCTTCCCACATATTGATCTCTCTCATAGTCAACCCTTTCTGCCTACTGAACTGAACATTGGGGTAAAATCTTCTAGCTGTCTTCTGCGTAGGGTCTTGGCATTACTGATGAGGTACAGAAGAAGCAAATCTCATCAAAAAATTGTGTACACAGAAGACAGCATCACTATTTAAGCAGTGGAAATCCCTATGATAAATCATAGTAAAATGATATGCTTTCAAGGCAAAACAATATCTGCTAATGTGAAATTAATTTATCCATGTAAATCCAGTATGGGAGGGTAAAGATCTATAATAATCTTGAGGGAATCAGCTTGGTAGGCAAAAATTAGGATTATTCTCTCAAACATTTGGCGTTATCCTTTAAACTGATCACTTTACCCTGACCTTCCCATTTCAGAGTGTTGAATATTCTTATTTGCTACCTGCATTTGTTTTGTTAAATCAACTCTTGCAGAGCAGCACTTTAGAAAACATAATGATCACAATGCTGTCTTAGGTGTTGTTCTTCCACTGTGGGAAAATAAGGCTTGCCAACTGATACTGCAAATAAGATTAAAAAACTTAAAGATAAGATTAAAAAACATGTGGTCAACAGAGTACTTTGGGTCAAAATGGGAAAATCAGAATCACCAGCAACCAAACCAAATGACTAAACTGGAAATTTACTCAATAGCCAAACAGAAAGTCAAAACACCAGAAATTCAGTAATGAAAGTGTAAGAGCCATTTGCTAGTTATTTAAACTATATTAAATTCTTGTCTAAATATCAGTGTATAGTTTATTTGAGGTTCTTATAACCCCTACAAGTTGAATTAAATTGGTATATTCTATTTACTTTTTGCCCCTCTGTCTATAGAATAGTCTCAGTTAGTGACCTGCCTTGCCGTGTGTAAGTCATTTACTTCATATTGTTTTCTTCATCCGATGATCTCCAATTGTTTCCTGGCATTTGTAGGTCTTATGGTAAACCATAATGTCACTCCATTAATGTTATTTCAAAACGTATTCAAAAGTCTTTCAAAACGTATTGTCCCAACATGCATACTGCAGGCATTTACTTCCAAATCAAAAAGAAAGGTGTAGGCTGGCTGGCATAATATGAGTGCAGAGGTAAAAGATTTTGTTGTCTATTTCACACCCTAGATGGTTGGGTTGGGATGGATGGTTGGTTGTCTTTTTACAGATGAGGTGGTTGTGATCAAATTCATTGAACTTGTTTTACAGAAGTGGGAGTCTCAGTTAAGTATTGCTTTTACCTTGATATGGTCAATTTTTTATTCCAGAACATGCAATTTCATAACTAACAAAGAAAACATACGTCTAGTGGAATTCACACTCTTCCAGTGTGACAATAGATACCTTGTATCTAAGACATAGGAGCACCTTGAAAACATGATATATATAGGTTTCTTAATTTGAGGAAATATTAGTATATATTAGTATATACTGTATATTTTAGCTTCCTTTGCTTCATTCCAGACCCAAAAGGTTGGTTATTACAAAGGATAAAAACAGGAGATTGGTATAGTGGGACTGAGAACTTATTATATAATACTTACGAGTAAGGCTTTCAGAATTGAAATATTTGTTTTGCAGTAACATTCTAAAAATCAATAAAACTGTGAATGTAGCAAAGGTAAGTGATGGTATTTTAAAGATATATTATGTGTCTCTCTGTGGTGTATTTGCATTTTTTTATGTGTGGACTTCAAATTCATCCTACAGTTCTAAGTCCTGCTTTCTGGTGACCAACAGTTTGTTTTAATTTGTTTAGATTTTCTAATGTAAGTAACCTGCTAATGTATTTCTAGTGTTTCCTGGCTAATTTTATCTGCAATGGCCTGGCCTCCCAATTTTCTTTAATAATGTTTTTGTTATTTCTTATATTCTCATTTTACATGATCATGTCTGTTGTATACTTTTTACGCTCATGGTGTATTATAAGGGAAAAAAACAAATCACTGCAAACCCATCTCTGATGGCTCAATTAAAATATGTTATTACTTTCAGATTAACTGTATCCCTACGGAGAAAACTGTCACTGTTGAAAACTCAACACTCCCTTTCATTTAACATATAAATACTCTGCAATGGGAGTGACTCAAAGCTCTTTACATTGCTTGATCAAGTCAAAACTTTGCCGTTTTCGCTCCATACTTCTGGTAAGTATTCTAAAATCCGTGTGAATTTGGTTTGTGTAAGATTTATAAAACAATAAAAGTATATATTAATCATATGTTTTACTTCTACAGAAATGTGACTACAGTCTCAGAAAAGGAGATTTTAAAGGGGATAATCAATGGAAGACACAGCCTTTTCAAATGAAACACATGTTCGTCCAGCTGGGCTTTTTATTGGTGGGTTTACAGATTTACCATATGAAAACTTGTTTTGGGCTTTTTTGTCTATAGTTTACTTCCTAACACTTCAGTCAAATGCTTTGATTATTGTCATAATATGGCGTCATCAGTCACTGCACACTCCCAAATATTTAGCTATCTGTCATATGGCTGTTATTGATGCCTGCTGTAGCACAGCTGTTATACCGAAAGCTATAGACACATTTCTTTTTAATCACAGATTTGTCAAGTATGAAGCCTGTATGTGCAGTGTCTTCTTTGTGCACTTTTTTATTGGGATGCAGTCATCCTCACTTATGTTACTTGCTTATGACAGATTAATTGCAATATGTTTTCCTTTACATCAACACACAATTAATACGCCATTTAGAATTTTGTTAATAATTGGCATTCTTTGGTTAATTATGGCAGCTCTGGCTCTAACATCTGTTGTTCTAATAAGCAATCTATCCTTTTGTAGTTCTCTTGTGGTAAAAAGTTACTTTTGTGATCATGGACCAGTGATTTATTTGGCTTGCAATGATAATTCGCTTAATATTGAAATAGCAAATTTGCGTGTAATTGTAGTATTATTTGTTCCATTGTGTTTTATATTATTTACGTATGCATGTATTTTCAGAGCTCTCTCTAAATTATCTTCTGTAGACAGGCAAAAGGCATTTAAAACATGTACGTCACATTTAATTCTAGTAGGGATCTATTACATACCTCTGCTTTTAACTTACTTCACAGTAATGGCTGGCTACAGCATTTCCACAAATACAAGAATACTAAATAATTCTCTTTCCGTTTCTGTTCCTCCAATGCTAAATCCAATTATATATACTCTCAAAACTGAAGAGATTATGGATAAAATATGAAAGTATTTCTTTCGAAAGTAATTAGCTTCCAGCTCAAGTTAGACCATTTCATCACAGTTGGTGTTGTGTGCATGCTATTCATTCTTTTAATAACTAGGGGGCTATGCTCTCTGCTTACTTCACTCACCAACCCCCGTGTTTGGTTTTCTGGATACACACTTTTACGATATTTTTTTTTTCTTTAAATTGTTTGTTTCATTGGTTTCTCTTTTATTTTAGAACTTTAGTAAAAACAATATTTGGAATTATTTTTTCTTCAAGATCGCATTGAATTTTGATTCTGTTTTTGGACTTACTTCGTGATAATACAACATATAACTGTCCATGAGTGAATATCGTTCCTTTGTCTCTTATAAATAAACCAACTTTTTCGAATGTCTGTCCCTGTGATTTTTTAATTGTTATAGCAAATGCTATTCTAATGGGGAATTGTAAACATTTTAATACAAATGGCATATCAAGGTCTCCTTTGGTGTCTAATGTTATTTGTGGAATATATACTATATCACGTTTTTTGTTGCCTGTTAAAATTTTACATGATAGATGTGTCTTAATTTCTCAGGCATCATTACAGATGTGGCATCAGACATTATTTCATACATATAGTTGTCCGATTATACATAATCCAGCTGCTCCAGCCGCTTCCTGCAAGGTACCGTATGTATTTTCTTCTATAGTTAGAACATCTCTATATGACGTTGCTCCTTTCGATTCTTGTAAACAATTTTAAACGAAAGTGTTTGCTATCTTTTGGTGATACAATATTTAATCGTGCAACACTTTTGCAATTAATTTTCTTGGATGCCATATTCCTTTTTGTTTTTGCCACGTGTAATATTGAGGAATTTGCGCATACGTATGTACCGTTGCATTTACGTCTTTTTTATTTAGTTCGAAATAAGCCAATCATTTTTTTTTATTTTTGCTACTTGTAAAGCATCTGCTTCTTCACCTTCTTTAAATTGAATCCTGGTAAATGAATCGGTAATAATTCTACAGAATGAATTCGACTGTGCATTGGTAATTCCATTTAAAGCCACCTGCTTTCCATTGCACTAACGTATCGAGTATCTAAGTATGCTTGAACTTTGTCCTGTGCTTGTTCTTTCGATAACGTTATGCATACTCTATCGTGCCTTTTATGAATGTACTTGTAGATGTACTTAATACTCATCACTGATGTACAATACTCAACATTAATATGACAATCAAATCTTTTTAGCAAATACGGGTTATATGGTACAATCATTGAATTATCGATCTTCACAATTTTTACATCTTTCTTTCCGTGATAAGTGTGTTGTTCGTGACGATTATCTCTTTGGCGATAATCTGAAAAGCCAGACTTAATCATATCTGTTGTCTGAACGAAAGCTTTTGGAAATTTTTTTAAACACTTTTTTTCTTTCGAGTCCCAACATGCTGAATCTTTTAAATGAGGTCTGTGAGACATGTGTTTAATGACTTTGTACCATAATTCAGGATTGTTGTCTTTGTTTGGAATTTCAGCACAGACAAACGATCTACATCATCAGCAGTTAATAATTTTTTTTGTAAAGTAACCAATAAAAGCATGTGAGGTAAACCCAGTTTTTGAAATTCGATCATGTATGCTCGGATTTTACAGAACACCATTTCGAGTTCTTTCAATAAAATGAAGACTTTTTGATTAAACAATCTACTTACGAACGTTGGAATATCCAGAGCCGATGTAGCTGGTGGCATTGTTTTCAAGAATCTCCGGATTTCTGGCCATTTTGGATTTCACGTCATTATAATAAATAAATCTGGCCGACCGATACTTCTGGATATTGCCATTGCATTATGATATAACTGTTGCAGTGCTCTTGGACTCCTTGATATGATGATGGTAATATTACTGCTTTACCTATTTTGAATTTGTCTGAACTATTGATATTTGAATTTTGAACGTGATCAATGAGTCCTTGCATATGTTCCGTTCTAAGTTTTGCTTTATTTGATTTAATAAAGAAAAGACGATTAGCTTCAACTTTTAGATACACATTATTAATGTAATGTTGCGTTAGACGTTGAGATGACAGAAGTGAGTTAAATACATTGGAACGTATTGCTAATTTTGCCCCGAAATATTGTGTTATATAAAATAATAAAATATTATTCATTTTTCTGAATTTGTGTGTTTCATATTGTATGACTGTCCTGTTTCTCCATCTGGGAAAAGCAAGGGAAAGAGTAATGGATCAGAATGTGGTGAATTATTAGACAAAAATGTCGATTCATGTTCTGCTTTTGGATAAACACGAATATCTACTCTTTTTTTGATATTTCCGTCTTTCGAAACCATTATCGCTGATAACTCATCACATGCTGGTTTATTATATATGCATGCGTGATCTTTCTGATTCATATGGAAATCCAAGAAAACTTCTTTGTTCGTGTTTTGCAGATAGATTTCATGTAAAGTGCGATACTTTTGGACATATGGATTTGTATCCATTATTGGCTGTATAATTTCTAATATGTTCGATTGTTTAACTCTTTCGATTCTATGTTGGATGGCTTCTCCATGATCATAAATATACACCTGCCCGAATTGTGGTTTCTTCGAAATTAAACTTGTTGCTTTAATTTTTGCTGGATCACAGATTCTCATAGCGTATGGTCCATTCTTGTGTAAATCTACATTTTGCGCATTGAATTATACAAATGCGAGAAGATTATTGTAGACTCGTATTGACCTGGATCTGTGTGTGGTCAAAGCGTTACACGACTGATGGGTTTTCTCTTCGTGGTCTTATTTGATATTTTCCTTGTAAGTCGGGCCTGTCTTGGAAGAATCTCATGTTCTATCTTCCCGTGAGACGTTCCTGGATCAATCTCTTGGCACAAAGTCTCATGTTTTAGGTCACCGCGAGACGCTCCATGGCCATTGTCTTTCGTCTCATGGGTCTTTTAAGTGTCTTCCGTGATCTTAACGTAAACGTATCGTCTCCTAGTCATTCCCTCCCACAGGATTTTTTTTTTTTATAATAGAGAGATAACACTTCTAAAGACATTGCCTGAGGCATATAGTGGTGGTAGAACTATTAGATTACTTTTGTCATGTCTCCAGGGTTTAATACAAACTCAGCAATATTTTCCTAATTTTTGATATTTTTTTATTCCATTTTTTATATAAGTTAATTTATTGTATACTTCCATTTATTTTATAACCTATTATTATTTTAGTTTTAGTTCTTTGCTGTTCATTTATTTTGATGTTGGAAGACTTTTTACTTGACATTTTTGCTAGACATTTATAACAAGCAGAAAAAAATTAAAGATGGGTTCCATTCTAATAAAGTTTTTTGCTTCTCCTTTGGAGGCCATAACATTCCACAATAATACATTTTATTATGGATTTTAGCCTGTAAGCTTTTATTAATAAGTACTAAGATAGTCTGTACAGTCATAATCATCTCTTCAGTATAGCACATACTGGCAGGGCTGTACCTTTTGTGTTGCTTCATTTTACACCATGATTTATAATTGATTCTCATAGATGCAGGCTCTAAAAGATACATAGCTAGCACAATGTATACTGTATATAGCATGCCTCGTGGAAATCATAGTTTAGAATGAACATTAACAAATTATTGTCATTCCATTTTCAAACTAATTTTTCACTATATGAACTAAGTGAAATGTAAAAAGGAGAAGCCTTTATTTATGGAATTAAACATTTGTTCTGTGTGCCTCATGGAATCTTCCACACTCATTTTTTGCTGTCACTATACCAGACTCACCTATGTAAATGTAGGTTAACTTCTTTCCATACAGGTTAGGTGCCTTCATTCGGTAAAGACTTAAAATCCAGAATAACACGACAGTATTTAAATAGTTGGTTAACCCCCTCTTTTCGTGAAGTATCTCTATGTGTATTACATTGGTGTATGAAAATATTTTATTGGATTTTAAGTACATTTGACTCATTTGCTAGGCTTGAATATATTTTACCCATTTGAATGTGTGTTGTCTTTAAACAAGATATTTTAATTATTGTTTTTGACTAACATTTTAAACTTTTAACTGTTTTTACCTTTCTCAGTCTATGGGAGGATTTCATGATGTTATTTTTTTTGTACTGTGCTCGCACTTTTGTTAACTAATAAATTATTTTTTCAATGTTCATCCATTCTTTGTATGAGCTTGTTTAGATCAATTTGTGGTCGAAGCAGGCCAGTGTGTATTCCAAAAACTGTGGTTGGAAGATTGGAAGGAAAAGCCAAAATGAAATTACATAAGAAACCCAGTAATGAACATAAGTGCATCCTTAGCATCAAAGTTCCTAATGTCATATTAGTTTAAATTTTAAGTTGACTATAGTGACCAAGGACCGTTCCATCAGCTGCCCTGATTGCGACTCACCAAGGAACATATTCAGATGTGCGTAATGCTTCAGTTCCTCTGTAAGCAGGACGTGGGTCGCTAGACCACAGATGGTGTGTCACTTGCTCACAGATTCCTCTAACAAAAGCCTCTTTATCTGCCCTCAGAACCCCTGCAGCCGTCCTTAAGGAGGATACTGCACTTGTGACCCGCTGGGCTGGCTACTTTGAGCAGTTGTTCAAAGTTGATCCTCCAGCTAGGACGTTGGATATCTCTGGTTCTTCAGGCTGATCCTCTAATTAGCTGTGAACCACCCAATCTCACTGAGATTGCACAGGTGGTGAACCAGCTGAGGGGGAGAAAGGCTGCAGGGATCTGTGGTATCCAGGGTGAACTTCTCCATGATGGTGGTAAGGCTGTCCTCCTGGCATTGCAAGCAATCTTTGCTTCCATTTGGGAGACTGGCATCATCCCAACTGACTGGAAAACGGGACTTGTCATCCCTATTTGGAAAGGGAAGGGTGATCACCTGAACACTACTCTTGGTGCCAGGTATGGTCCTTGTTAGGGTCATCCTCAATAGGATCCGTGATCACTTGCTCACTTACCAGCGACCGGAACAGTCTGGTTTTACGCCTAAGAAGTCTACCATCGACTACATCCTGGCACTGAGGGTTCTCGTGGAGCACAAACGCGAATATCGGCAGAGTTTCTTAGCAGCCTTTCTCGATTTTCGCAAAGCGTTCGACTCAGTTGATCGAGCTGCCCTGTGGGACTTCCTGAGGGTACATGGGATTCCGTCGAGGTTGCTGGATATCATGGCTGGCCTGTACACTGGTACTGTGAGTGCTGTGTAGAGTGGAGGCAGGACCTCTGCGTTTTTCCCAGTTGATTCTGGGGTTTGTCAGGGGTGTGTTCTTGCTCCTACTCTGTTCAATGCTTGTATGGAATGGGTGTTGGGCAAGGTCGTGAGGTCCAAGGTCGTGACGATGCTGTGATCTTCGCAGAGTCAATGGAAGCTCTCATCAGGGCGCTCAAGAGACTGAGTGAGGAGTCTGAGTGTTTGGGCTTGCGAGTGTCCTGGATAAAAACCAAGATCCAGGCTTTTAATGACCTCTTGGGCACAGCCATCAGCAGTGTGTCTGTTTTGCAGTGAGAGTGTTGACCTTGTTGAGAGGTTTACATACTTTGGCAGTGACATTCATGTCTCTGGTGACTCTTCCTGTGAAGCCACTGGATTGGGAAAGTAGGGGGGGTAATGAGATCACTGGAAAGGGGTGTGTGGCGCTCCCGATATCTATGCATAAGGACGAAGGTCCAAGTCTTTATAGAGTCCTGATGTTTCCTGTCTTGCTATATGGTTGTGAGACATGGGCGCTATCCAGTGACCTGAGACGAAGACTGGACTCCTTTGGTACTGAGTCTCTCCATAAAATCCTTGGGTACTGTTGGTTTGACTTTGTGTAGAATGAGCAATTGCTCATGGAGTCCTGAATGAGGCACATTACCTGCATTTTGAGGGAGAGTCAGTTACGGCAGTCCGGCCATGTGACGCGTTGCCCCAAGGGTGATCCAACTCGTAAGATCCTCATTGTTGGGGACTTGAGTGGCTGGACCAGGCCAAGGGGTCGCCCACGTAACATCTGGCTGCAGCAGATAGAGGGTCATTTCCGGAGGGTGGGACTGGACCGCGTGTCTGGCTGGAGGGTTGCAAACCGGGATCCCGAGTTGTTTTGCTGTGTAGTGGGTGCCGCAATGAACTGTACCAGTGCATGCTTCCCAACTTGACTTGACTTGACTTATAGTGACCAGAGCTTTTGGCCAACAAAACAAATAAAAAGAAGGAAAACAAAAATGTTATAGATTTATTCTGTGTGCTCTCTGATCAAAATTATATGGAGCAGCTGTAGTCCATTGTAGGCTGAACTTCCAAAATATATTTATATTAGCCTCAGTGTATGCATTTAAAAGCATACACTTAATGAATATATAGTGAATTGTTAATACATTTTTGAAGGCTAGAATTTATACTAAACATGGTTTACACCTTAACTGGGAAGCATACAAAGGAGAATGGAGTTAGTACAGCTGAAAGAGATAGAGCCAGTGAAAATTAAATAAAATATGTGTTTCAAACTAATATGGCTAGAGAGCAGGAGACTACTATATAATTAATGCAAGATTCTGCTTTATGGTGAGGGGAAAAAAAGAGAACTCTTTTACTGAGAGACTTGTCAGGCAAAATCTATTAACTAAGTTAAAATCATCACAAAGTTTACATAAAGACATTGTAGATTGGGTTGTGTTCTGAAAAAACGCAGGAGAGCCTTTATCCAACAGTGGTTTAATTATGCATTTCTGTCAATTCCGACTAACAACTTGTAGCAATGGAATTTAAGATTTTGACTGGACTAGATCAGGAAAATACAATAAACAGTAAGGAATATGCATATATTATTGTCCCTTTATGGCTCCATATCTTGGCTAAGACATAACAGAACTGGCCAATATAATCATTTCCTACTTTGATGATGTTGATTTGAAAGTCCTTATGAAGAGAATGAGCATACCCAAAGAAACTGTGACATAATAGTATTTATTTTGAAGGTGAAGGTGGCAAACATCAGCAGTGCAATTCCTGAATTAGGGCTATATCTATATGATGTCGGTGAAGGAAGTCCAGC
>JANRMT010062834.1:27881971-27924216 GCA_026402145.1 Polypterus bichir lapradei | reverse complement strand
TTATTTCTTCTGTTTTGAGAGTATATATAATTGGATTAAGCATAGGAGGAATGGACACAGAAAGAGAACTGTTTAGAATTCTTGCATTTGTGGAAATACTGTAGCCAGCCATAACAGTGAAATAAGTTAAGAGCAGAGGTGTGTAATAGATCCCCACTAGAATTAAATGGGAAGTGCATGTTTTAAATGCTTTTTGGCTATCAGCAGAAGATAATTTAGTGAGAGCTCTGAAAATACACATATATGTAATATGATGAAACACAATGGACCCAGAATTACTACCATGACATACAGATTTCCCATTTCAGCATTTAACGAATAATCATTGCAAGCCAGGTAAATTAGAGGTCCATGATCACAAAAATAACTTTTAACTACAACTGAATTACAATATGACAGGTTGCCTATTAGAATAACAGGTATGGTTACAAGAACACCCATAATTACCCAAAGAATGATAACTATTACAAACATTCGAGTTGGAGTATTAATAGTGTGTTGATGTAAAGGGAAACAGATTGCAATTAGCCTGTCGTAAGCAAGCAACACGAGTGAGAAAGACTGCATCCCAATAAAAAAGTGCACAAAGAAAAGACTACACATACATATTTCATACTTAACGAACTTGTGGTTTAAAAGAAATGTGTCAATCGCCTTTGGGATAACAGCTGTGCTACAACAAGCATCAACGACAGCCAAATGACAAATAGCAAAGTATTTGGGTGTGTGTAGGGACTGTTCATACCATATTATTAAAACAATCAAAGCATTTGAATGAAGTGTCAAAATATAAACAACACACAAAAATCCCCAAAACCAGCTTTCATATGATAAGTCTGTAAATCCAGCAATAAAAAAACCAATTGGACGAATTATTGTTTCATTGAAAAAGGCTGTGTCTTCCATTGATTATCCTCTTGAAATCTCTGTTTGTTAGTCTATAATTACATTTCTGAAGAAGTAAAAAAGAGACGATCAGTAAATAGTTCGTGGTGTAATTTTAACTTTCACAAGTCAGTTACTACTATACCCAAATTATAGTTAAAATCACAATTTTTTATTTTGCGTTTTAGATTTTAAGTTTTAAAAACATTATTTGTTCAATATGAACTTGATAATTTGACATGTTTTACCCCAAAGAATTCACACACTCTCACAATAGGTGTTAAGTATTTTTGAATAAACAGAATTATCGATCCATCCATTTTCCAACCCGCTGAATCCGAACACAGGGTCACGGGAGTCTGCTGGAGCCAATCCCAAGGCACAAAGCAGGAACCAATCCTGGGCAGGGTGCCAACCCACCGCAGGAGACACACAAACTAGGGCCAATTTAGAATCGCCAATCCACCTAACCTGCATGTCTTTGGACTGTGGGAGGAAACCCACGCAGACACGGGGAGAACATGCAAACTCCACGCAGGAAGGACCCGGGAAGCGAACCTGGGTCTCCTAACTGCGAGGTAGCAGCACTACCACTGCGCCACCGTGCCGCCCTAAACAAAATTATCGATCCTTTAATATACTTATAAATGATATTCAGCTGTTTGGTAATGTTTGAAACGACACAGTCAGCTCATGTATTCTTAAATAAGTAACTAATCATTTTAGTGTAAAATGTCATTGTAATTCTAGTTGTATTCCTCAAGGATGTACTTGCACCCTGTAGGTTAGGCAAACCTATGCTACTGATTCAAGCTTGTCACAGTAATAAAGTCAAATACACCACAAGATGTATCGTTTTTAACAATTCCAATACAATAACAATTCACTTATAGCATCAGGATTATAAAGAAAGTGCATCAAATGCAGTATTTATTTATTCCACTCCTTGAAATATGTGAACATTGATTTTAAAACTTTTACCAGATCACTGATTATTACTTTAAAGAGCAATTGAGAGATCATTTAATAATTCACTGGTCATATTTCTATTAGCCAAATCAACAAGATATTGCTTTAAATGTATTCAAAATAAATACAATTGGCACACATTATTACTGTAAAATGAAATACTCCACTTTCTTAGCCAAAGTTTATTTTTTGTATAATAAAATTGATGTATGCCTGCAATGATATATTTCAATGTGTGTTCTATATAATGTTAAAGACTGTTGTAAATAATTACAGTTTATGTTGATTAGGAGACACAGTGTATAAGAATACATTTAGTATAACTGGATGTTAGGAATACCTACCAGAATTGTAAAGCAGCAGCGATGAATTGAAGATGTAGTTTTCACCTGTGCAACAGTTCAAAAAGTTTTAAAGCATACTCTTTCTGAATTATTTATATTCTTATAGATGAAATACTGTACTGTTTGTTACAGATACTTTTCTCAAGAGTGCCATAATTAATATAAAAGTAATGTGATGCTAAAAAAGTCATATATTTTAATAAGGCCGTTATAGAGATGTCTCCTGTGACACTTTTTTCTTTTAATGCACTAGGGTACAATGACTGTGCGGTGCACACTACAACACAAAACAAGATGGCTAAGAAATAGCTGTTAATCTTAAGGAACATCATTGCAGATTTTTATTATTTTGAGAAGACCATTCCATTAGATTTTTTAATGTAACATTGTTCAAATAAGCAATTATTGAACTTTCAAATGAAAGGAAAACACTTACAAATTGACAATATTTTGAGAGGTGCACTTGAACTTTGGGTATATAAATAATCAGAAAGGCAAGAAGTTTGCTGTAAATATTCCTTTATTCAGACAACTAGCCTCCTTTTATCACAGCAAAAGTACAGTACCTTTTCAGTAAACTGTTCTTGCTACATAAATCTCTGTTAACTACTTTACTTAATAGTCTTGAACTGTATTGACACTTCACATAAGGGTCACATTTTGCATGACGCTTTGTTTATAAAAAGTGTGGAGGATGTTCCAGAGACTTCTCCTACTTGTACAAAGCTGATACCGCAGTCAGTATGATGTTCTTTGATTATTCCGGTGCATTTAACACCATTGTGCCTCATCAACTGCATTCTGATGTCCCCACAATGTCCTGGAACATGGACCACCTGAGCAACAGTCAGCAGTTTGTGAGGCTCAGGGACTATACTTCAGAAATAGTGGTGCATTATCCTTGGGTACCTAAGAGAACTGTCCTGTCACCCTTCCTGTTCACCCTGTACACAACAGACTTCCCATATAATATCAGTGCTTTCCATTTGCAGTATTTATCAGATGACTCCTCCATCACAGTCAGGATTAATAATGGAGACAAGTTGGAATACAAAAGGGCTTATGGAGGGCTGTGACACCCCGTGTAGTGGGAATTGGAATCACCAGCCTACACTCTAGGTGTCTAGTATGTGGGACCGAGCGTGACCAGGATGATGGTGTAAGACAGGGAGACACAGACACAAAAAGGGTTGGGGTTTTTGAAAAATAAAGTGAGGTTTTATTTACAGGTGCACTTAAAGAAAAAAATCAAAAATAATGTCCTGCGGAATTTATATATATTAATACACAGTCCAATACCGCAAAGGACACTCAAAATCAATAATTAAAGGGAGCCCAAAATGACTATATACAGTATTTACAGTGCTTCTTGAAAGTCCCAAAAGAAAAAGTAAAATACACTCAAACTAGTGAAATCCAAATATATACACAAAACAAAATGTGAAGCTGTCTTCCTCCACAGTGATGCAAGTCAGGAAGCTGCTCCTCCAAAAAGTGTATAATACAGGATTCACCCAAAAATATTCAAAAATACAGAAAAAGTGTATATACAAAAATAAACAGTGCACCACTAACCTCAACCCAATAAATACCTCCACCAAAGTTAATCCAGAGATATTTATATGAAGAAATATTTACAAAAACAAAGCACAAGCCGTAATGCTGTTCTGCCAGGTACCTTTCTCTAAGATGATCTATTCAGAAAAGACCCCCTCTAGAGGCCACGATTCCCTTTTGTATTCGGCGCCCCTACGCTAACCAATTAAACCGCCGTACGTCATCCCTCCCGGGGTACGCGATGACGTGAACGCGCTTGCGAAAAGCGGCGTCTACTTTCCCACATAATTACTATAAAAATCGAGCAGCCGGCGCGCGCGTATAGCTGTGCCGGCTTTTCAGACGCGGACTGCACTTCATACCTTAAGTGAACGTAAGCACTTTTCTATTTTTTCTCCTTCCCCTGAGCTACAGCTCAGACAACTACACATACGGGATCCCCATGCTAACCCGGGTTAAATAATATTAAGGCGCTTCACACTTCTTTTGCTACTTTAGAGTTATGATGTCGCGGGAGGCACACGCAGTGAGTGGAGGACCGACAATGCCATCCCGGCCGGTCAATGGCAAGGCTGTCTCTCCAATCTACATGAGACCCGCCGTGACACTCCCCAAAAGACGCTAATATCGTCAGCGAAGACGTCTTTCTGCACTATATAAATGAAAAAAGGTAAGTTTCCTTTCTTTATACCCTTTTTTCCTCCAAACAAAAGACTCCCTCTTTACCCAGCAGAGGACGCTTAACTAATTTTATTTACTAAATGGTAATGCCAATAAGGCACATTACCACAAGGGCTTCATCTTGTGGTGCAGGAAGAACCACCTGCAGCTCAAAATCAGCAAGACAAAAGAGTTGGTGGTAGACTTTCTGCAAACCAAAGAGCCTCTTAGACCAGTCACCAGGGGTGTGGAAGTGGTGTTGGGCTACACAGCTGTGCGCAACCTGCGGCCGTACGCAAGGACTTTGGCGGCCGTGGACGTGTATATTAAAGTGTACGTAATGGCGGCCGTGCAGGTGTAGGGTCTCTGGACTCCAGCGAGTAAGGGGTCTCAACGCCGCGGAATCTTTGTCGGCCGGGTCGGTATGGTGACGCCGAAAGCCGATTTGGACTCTGGGGTCTCTAGACTCCTGCAAGTGTAGAATCTCAAACACCGCAGAAGTCGATAGTTAGTCTTAATCATTAATTTCTATTTAAATATATTCTAATTTTGCCCAATAATGTCTCTGAAAAGGAAAAGAACATTGGCAGAAGAGAAGAGGAGCTTCAATTCCAAATGGGAGCTGGAGTTCTTCATGATGGAGTCAGCAACACATTCTATGATGTGTTTAATCTGCGGTGAAGTTGTGAAGACTGTAAAAAGAGATAATGCAAAGCAGCATTTTCGCCATCACGCGTCACACACATCTGCAAATTTGCAAGGTGAGTCTAGGAAGATCTGTGTAGAGAATTTGAAGAGGCGTTTCCTACAGCAAACAAAGGTCATGTCTACTTTCGTAAAGTCTACGAATAATTGAAGTGAAGCATCCTACAGAGTGGCATATCGTCTTGGTGTTGCAGGGAAGCCTTATTCAGATGGGGAACTCGTTAAAGGGTGCATCATGGACGTTGTTAAGTGTATTCATCCTGGTAAAGAAGCTGACTACTCGTCGATCCCTCTCTCGCGTGATACTGTGCAACGCCGACAATTTGATATTGCCCAGCAGTTAAAGCTTTCTATGCTGGCCAAGGTGAATGAGGAGGAAAGTTTGTTTGCACTGGCTGTCGACGAATCAAAGGACATAAAGGACTCGGCGTAGCTGTTAATCTTCGTTCGCTCTCTGTCTCCTACTTTTGAGTTATGTGAGGATCTTCTCTCCATGGAGACGCTTACTACTCATACTCGTGGAGAAGACATATTTCTTGCAGTGAAGAAAGCCTGCATTCAATCCAGCGTTGATCTGAAAAATCTCCGTGGAATCTGCACAGATGGCGCGCCTGCCATGACCGGTAAGCAACAAGGCCTTGTGGCAAGAATGTCAGATTACTTGTCCAAGGAGCATGGTAATAAACAACTCACCAACCTTCACTGCATCATCCATCAGGAAGCACTCTGTTCAAGATCTGTTGTTTTAGATAATATTCTGAAGGAAGTGAATCGTGTTATCTCGTTTATTCGAGCAAATGCTCTTAACCACCGGCAATTTCTAGAAATTCTACACACGAGTGAATCGTTTGCCGAGGAAATTCCTTATCACACCGACGTTCGTTGGTTGTCTCAGGGAGAAACTTCTCGCCGTGTTCTGCTGTTGCGCAAGGAAATAGTGGAATTTTATTCGATGAAAAACAAGGACTGCCCCTTGCTAAACAATGACTTTCTAACATCTCTGGCGTTTCTGGTTGACTTACTAACGCATGTTAACTATCTCAATCAAAACCTGCAAGGCAAAGCAACAACAGTTTGCCTCATGCACAGAAAAATAAAAGACTTCTGTGACAAATGTCGTCTCCTGAAAAGCCATCTGCAGCAGGGTAATTTCTACCACTTTCCACAACTGACGGCTCTGATTGACAGCAAAGAAGTAAAGCCTGACCAAATTCCTACCGTCCGTTTTTCGGGCACTTTAGACGGGCTGTTGCAGGAATTCGCTAACCGTTTTCAAGATTTCGAAAAGATTTCAGCAACAATAAGACTCGTTGCTTCTCCTCATCTGGTGGAGACAGAGAGTGCACCGTTACATCTACAAATGGAGCTAGTAGAGTTGAAGAACAATGAGCAGCTTGTGAAAAAGTTTACGGAAGAAAGCGACCTGCTGGATACGTGGAAATCAGCAGTAGAATACCCACAACTACGAGAACTGGCCAGGAACATTCTCGTTCTTTTCGGAAGCACTTATTTGTGCGAAGCAGCGTTTTCCAGAATGAAATATCTGAAAAACAAGTACCGAACCCGATTGGTAGACAGCAATCTAGAGTCTGGAATACGGCTAATGGTCTCCAGCGAGTCCCCTGACTTTGCAAGTCTGTCTGCAAACATGCAAGAGCAAGGAAGCCATTAATGGCGATGTTTTCCAAACTTCCTGAAACAATTGCTGTAAAGGTTTTTTGTCCTATATGACGTTTCGTAGACATTTTTTTACATATGTAGACCAGTAAATTGAATATTGTCAGATATATCATACTCTGTTTTAATGTGTAATCTGTAAATTTTTACATAAATCATAAAACATTATTAAGTTTACTTGGACTTACTGGCGGCCATTATTAAAGTAAAAAGTCTGTAGTGCGGCCGTTATTAAAGTAAAAAGTCTGTAGTGCGGCCGTCAATAGCGGAAAGGTTGCGCATGCCTGGGCTACAGACACCTGGGGGATGACATAAACAGCAAACTGGACTGATCTGATAACAACAAAGTGGCACTGTACAAGAAGGGCCAGGGCAGACTGTTCACCTATGGAGATTTGAGTCTTTTGATGCATGTAGCAAGCTGCTGGAAATGTTTAACCATTCTTTAGTAGCCCGAGTATTGCTCTATATTGTGGTCTCCTGGGGATGCATTTTAGGTTCAAACAACACAAAAAGCCTGAACACACTTATCAGGAAAGCCTGCTCCATCATAGGGCTAACCCTGAACACACCTGAAGCTGTTGTGTAAAAGAGAATGGTGGCAATAATTGATGCCATCATGAAAACTCAACTCCATCGTCTCCAGGAGGTGCTGTCTTGGGGCATTTTTAGCTACAGGCTCATTCCTCTACAGTGTACTAAGAAGTGCCTCTGGGGGATCTTTTCCTTCCACTGCTATCTGGTAATTTAAAACTTCCTCCCAACATTCCGAAATAAATATTTATAGTCTTTTAGTTTGCTTTAATTTATTTTGGTATTTCTGCACAAAAAAATCTATTTATTTATCTATTGATTGACTGTATTTTTTGTCCTTTGAGTCTGCATTTGTTTTTTTATGTATCAGCTGCTGTATACTTATTCCCTTTGGGTTTAATAAAGTTTATCTAAAGTAATCTAATCTAAGGTTGGAAGGAACCTTCAGTTAGCAGGGATTTCTTCTAAGTGGTTTGCAAACCACTGTGCATTGAAAAACCCCAGAGTTAAGGCTAAACAGAGGGTTTGGGGTGCTTCATGTGAATGTAAATTAGTACCCCAATTCATTGGGCCTTATTGTCTAACATTTGGGTCCTGTAACATACAAACTGGCACCAGCTGTTCATTTCAAGGTCCATGCAGTTTTTCATGATTCTTGACTTAGACTTGTGCACTCTAGTCTGCTAATGAAACCTAGACATCTTCCACCTCTGGTGATGGTAGAGGGTAACACTGAATTTGTGGTTGAGTAAATCTTAGACTCAATACAGGGTGGTCCAGATCTAATTATGCAGATCCAGATCGTCTGGATGACTTTGATTTATGCAGGGACGATTCCAGTTCGGCACGAAGATGATTCTTCATGTCGTCAGTTCGCACAGTTCTCGATGGTCCGGAATTTTTCGGGTGTTTTTCTATGTAATAAACTTAACAAGTTATAGCATAATGGAAATAGCATAATTAGATCTGAGCCACCCAATATTATAAATCCCAGTTATATTGTTTAATGGATTAGGTGGGCTATGGCGCTGAGGAGAGATCCTGGGTTTGCTGTGATCTTCTTAATGCTCTCCAATTGGTAAGATGGTTTCACACCTGCCATTCCATGAAGCCACGTCTGGATTATTTGCCTTGGGAGGAGGGGTTCTGTCATGAGTGAATTTTCATTTATTAATTTATTTCTCAGTTTAAGAATTTTTACCATGGCTGGGTTATTTTTCACTGAATGCAGTGTTCTTAGTACATATTATTTTACTTTCATTTCATGGCAACATTAAGTATTTTAGTAGTTGAATTTAGTTGTTTCTTATTTATTATTTTTACCATGACACTGTCTTAGTTTTTGATGTCTGCTGTTGATTTGTGATCGAGTTGCAGGGACACGAATACGGGTTGCTTGAGGCATGCACTGTGCATCATTTACAACAGTATTTAAGCTCCCTGTTCATGATGTTTGATTTGTGTGACATTTAAAAGTTTGTATATTCGGCTTAGACACCTCTCTCTAATCAATCTCCTGGTTTCGACTCCTTGTTTTATTTTTATACATCATACTCTGTCATTTTTTTCTCGGTCCTTACTTCCTTTATTTTGCTGTCCGTGAAACAACCAATATACATACCCAACAACTCAATCCAACTTGTCTGTGACTCTCTCTAATAAAATCCAACAGGTTTGATTTTTTCTTTAGTCATAGGGTTGAGCTGTGTGTGCATGAGAGCTGACAATAAATTAACGCTCATCTGGAAGTACAATGCATTTAATATATCGATGACGAGTTTGTGTCTGAACTCACCTTTCCTTTTAATCCTACTGTCAGAAAAAGGGCTGAGCAGGAGTGTGATGGAAATTCAGCATTCAAATGATAAAGTAGACATGTGCAGTGATCTTCAGTTGTTTAAATTGACATGGTCGGGTGACAAGATCAGTGACTGTGGTCGGCAAATCTGACATAATCCTCGACATGAACTCTCATAATGTTACATCAGCTCAACTTATCTAACTCACATAAACTTGGTAATATTGTAGAAATTAGTTATTTCCACCTCTGTTTCATATCCTGTGTTTACTCATTCCTGTTCTTTTCTAATACTAAGAAGTTTGTCCATGCTTTTACTATATTCCGCATTGACTGCTTTAACTCTTTATTGGCAGGTGCAACTTCTGATCTATTATCTACCACTTCTTCATGTGGTTCAAGACACTGATGCAGGGAGCAGAACTTGTTTAAAAGTCAGACCTGCAGCAGGGACACTTTATGACTACTCTGTTCAGTCTTCACTGATTGCCTATGTCTCATAGAATTAAAGATAAAAGTATTTAACTTACACAATGACATTCTTACACCTTCTCTCAGTTCAACTAATATTTCCAGGTACTTACTCTAATATGACAAACTATGTTTTGTTTATTGCCAAATAACATTTTATATCTTATTCCTTTTTATTAATTTAGAACCATGTGTTTCATGTATTTATGTTTTATTTGATGTTTAATGACTTGATAAGAGAGATACTTTTCAGAAGAAACAAAACAAAAGGTGATGAAAAAAAGAAAAATTAATCAGAAATGTACTTAAAAAGTAAATTCCCAGTATGCAATTTTAAGGAGATGAATGCAAAATTTGTGTTAGAATGCCATATGCAGAACAGAAGGACTACTTTGAGTCATACAAAAATGGGAGGAGGAAACTGCAACAGAAAGAAATGCATTCCAAAATCTGACTGAAATTTTAAATCATATAATTACCTAACTAAACATAAAAACCAAACATAAACCCAAAAAGCTAAGTCAGAAATATTAGTCTTTACTAACTTTACCTCTTGCATGGGTTCTATCCAAGCTATAGGTTTTTCCTGTTATGATTTGAGTTTTTTTATTCATTTTCCCTTAACTACTGCTGAGGTACCCATAGAAACCATTTGTATTGAAAGGATTTTTTATTATATATTTAATTGCAGTACTGGTTTACAATAAAAATTAAAAAAATATTTGGTGCATATATAGAAAATTAAAAAAACAGTGCCCCCCCCCAAAAAAAAACCCAAAAAAAAATAATCCCTTGTTAAAATTCCCTAATGCAGCATTATGTAAAGGGGGATTAAAGATCATCACCTTTAGTTGTATGTAAGAGTTCAGAACTTAATAACATAAGATCAAAAATAGGGCACAAAGCTATAATTGCAGGAAGTGGGTACATCAAGAAAAAAGGATAAGTACCCCAGTCTAGAGCTAACACTTACTATTTGATCACACATCTCAATGGTCTACTGTTTGCTTTGAATAATAGGTCAGCTGTTGTCTAAATCATAATGTGAGACTGATGTTACTGAAACCAAGATCCACAATAATGCCTAGCTTTGAAGAATTGGATTTACAGTATATGAGTGGGTGGCAGAGGTGGGTAGAGTAGCCAAAAATTGTACTCAAGTAAGAGTAGTGTTACTTCAAAATAATATTACTCAAGTAGAAGTAAAAAGTAGTAATCCAAAAAATTACTCAAGAAAGAGTAAAAAAGTATTTGGTGAAAAGACTATTGAAGTACTGAGTAACTGTTTGAACATAAAATATGAAACAAAGTGCAAATTCAGCTATTTGCAAATAATAAAATAAAAAAAATGAGTAAAAATAAATAACATCCTTACAAAATAAAAATGCACAAATAACTCAAAGTTCCAAATCTCAGTTTTTAACCAGCTTTTTTTTTGAGCCAATACCTACAGTAGGTAACATGTATATTTGAACAGTGCAAACTACTTACAGTGACAAGATATACTGTACACTGACAGTATAATACTGTATATTCACTGGGTCCGCGGCTTCAAAAAAAAAAAAAAAAAGGCCAGTTTCAAATTCATAAAGCCGTGTCACTCTCCGTGGGCGACCGCGGGGAGTTAATGAGGTGGTTGGAGCGAGTCGCACCTGCACGTGCGGGTGCGATCGTTCTTAATTGCTTCACTGGGTTCCTACGGCGTGTAATTAAGGCCCACGGAGATGGGAGTTTATATATACGGGTCAGCACAAAAAAAAAAAAGAAGGGGGAATCAAAGAAAAGGAGAAAAGAAAAGAGCTTGTGGCTGCTGAGTCTCCGCCGGCTACGTGAGCAATGGGTGAGCCAAGAGAATGAGGTGGACTGAGATCAGGAGGAGTTAGTCTGCATTTTAACCTCAGATTTTTAATGGATTTATTTATTGATTTTTTTATCCTTACTTTTCACAATGATTTTTATGGATTTATATATGTACTGTTTTTTAGAACACTGCACCATTGACACTTTTGTTGATTTTACTTTTGTTTGACTGTTTTTTAATAAAAGCACTTGAGCACTTTTTCCACCATCCTCTGGCCTCATCAGTGAATTATCCTCATATGTCAGCTCATCTTGGTCATAACTATCAATAGTGTGGGTTCAGCAGACTCCCATGTGAGAAGAGGGAGTCTGTAGGGGACTAGCATTGTCACACACTTGCCCTCCAAATGGCACAGCTGGTAGAAAATAACATTAGAACAAGGCAGCTTGTGCACATACAAGAAGTCTCACTTTACCATGACTGTCTGTGCATGTTTGGTTAAAACGTGCTTGTTCTTCACTCAGTGAAGTGATGGTTAAGATTTTGAAGGTTCTTGTAGTGAAGCTGTGACCGTTTAGCAGTGAATAGGAGCCCCGCATGACTAAAAAGTCTCTCGCAGTCTGCAGACGCAGGACGTTTGTGTGTGGTCATGTGACTGAGTGGCTACGTCTGATTGGTGAAACGGAGTCATGTGATTATTGTTGCTACATCTGACTGGTGAAACAGTCATGCTGTAGATCCACTGACGACTTCTCTCTCTCTGGCAAAAATATAGTTTAATGTATAAATGGAAAAAAGTAACGAGTCGAGTGTTTCCCAGTGTAGCGGAGTAAGAGTAGCGTTTCTTCCTCACAAATGTACTCAAGTAAAAGTAAAAAGTATGGTGCAGTAAAACTACTCTTAGAAGTACAATTTTTTAAAAAAGTTACTCAAGTAAATGTAACGGAGTAAATATAATTCATTACTACCCACCTCTGGTGGGTGGGGCCTGGGCCAGGTGGTACAACATTTCAAGAAGCCTTGGCTTAAAGTTTGGGAACCCTGTTATAAGTACATATCAATTTCTTTACAATTATGGGATTCATTCTCAACGTCACAATTTATTTCTGGTCTTTCATCCCAGTTTTTGATTGGGTTAATAACATATAAAAGATTGGAGTAAGGCATTTAAGAAGAAATGTCTTAACATGTAATTGCAGAATCCCCTTTGTTGTACTCAACATTCTACAGAAAGAATATTCTGATTTTCAAACTGAATCCAGTAAAAATCTATCACAAGAGCCATCACCGTGAATATAATTGTGCTAATAATTTTTCACCCAACACATCCCTTCATAAGGGGAAAAAATCATGTTTTAACTTGCTCAGAAACTCAGGGGATATTAGAATGGTACTGAGAATTTACACTATATAACAGGTGTGATAAGGACGCTACATAGTGCCCGACCCGACACAGACTTGACAGTGAGGCATGTGTAAAACTCAACAAACTTTTATTTTTCTTCAGCTGGATGGCATGTATTCCCCGTAATCCCTCCAGCCACAACACAGTCCCAAGCACTTAAGCACAGCACTCTTCTTCTCTTTCTGGCACCACCAAATTCCGGGTGTGATGAATATGCTGCACACATGGGCTCAGGAGTCCCAAACACAGCACCCCCTGGCGGTGCCTGCGGGACCCAAAAGGGGTGCACCCAACTCCAATTACCATGGGGGCCCTGTGGGAAACCAAGGCACTGCTCCACCCAAGGGGGTGGCCATCTAGCATCCAGGGGGAGATATTGCACTGTGGAGGGCTGATCCTCCTGAATATACTGTTCAGGGGTGTCCTGGCTGGGGATGGACGCCAGCCGCCTGCCACTCAGGGTTATAGCTTTGCCTTGCAGTGCAGTGGAGGACATTTTTTTGATCATTGAGGAAAAACTCACCCAGACTGTTCCAATCTATCCAAGATTTGGAAGCTTACCATATTTTATTGTGACTCCTTCCCTGTTTTTTTCTTTTTGTTTATTTTTGTTTTGGGTTCTGATCCTTGCCTGTTTCTTTGACTATGATTTTTGCCTTCCAGTTTAAACCTTCACTTAATTCCACAAATACATTTTTTCACCTGTCCTCTCTTAGTAGGTAGTGCTTTTGTAATTATTGTAACAATGGATAGACTGTGTTATGGGTAAGTTAGTTGTGGGACCTTCCACCAGGTACTTCCTTTTTAGCATTGCCCCTGTCCAAATTGTTTTGAAACCTGTTGCTGGCATCAAATTCAAAATAAAACCATAACATTTCATTAACAGTAAAAATGAACAGTAATGTAAATGGCTGTAAATGAAATACGTTTAAAATATATTTTAGTAAGAAGTCAAGAAAAATGGCTAAGATTCATTAGCCTGAAGAGGTCTATTAATTGTTTACATTTAAGATGTCTCACTTAAAGGTTTTCCAATGTTGTTTCTTGTCCTAGTGTGTATATAAACACAGGGAACTCCAGTATCTATATTACATCTTATCTGAAGAAGGGGCCTGAGTTGCCTCGAAAACTTGCATATTGTTATCTTTTTAGTGAGCCAATAAAAAGTGTAATTTTGCTTGACTTCTCACTACATTCATAATGGCTAACATGGTACTACACCCTAGTACTACAACTATATTTTAGAAATTTATATTGCTACCAATATAAATAAATTATTGCCTTTTCTGTGTATTACAATATATTTTTCCAAAATATAAAACCAATTCAATATATTTTAAAATAAGTAGAAGTATCATACTGTAAAGTATAAATATTACAACATACTTTTAAATATACTGTAAATTCGAGTTATAATATACTTTACAATATATTTTACAGTATATACTGTAAACATTTCAGTATATTTTAATATATATTTGTCTTCTTTAGATTCCACTATTAGAAAATTTGCTTAGGATCAAATACTCTAATATTATAGGTGCATTTATTATTAAAATTGTTAACCTGACAGTATATCTCTAGAAACAAATATTGAAGAGCTATACATTTAACACATTGATAACTTTTTAAATATTCTTTCTCGGAAGTGTCAAAAAATATATGCTAAGCTTATAGTACATGTTTCAGAGTAGAATACATTACATCCTATATGTGCCAACACCAATAAATTCATAAATAAATTCAAATTATATTTTATTTTCTAGTTAAAAACATACATTTTATAATGATTCAGATCTTTCAGAAACATACATTTAAGCAAACAGTGCATTTACAAATATGTTTGTTAAAATAGATTAAGGGAAATGTGTTTGATTATATTTCAGATCTAATCTTAAAATTATATATTTGAACTAAATATGTTTTTCATTTTTATTGAGAGATATGCCTGGATTGTTTTGAGTATATTGCAGTATAGAATATTTTCATACAGGTGTACGTTTAAGCCAAATTATTTTTTTCTTATGTACTGTCACAGTTGAATAGTCAGTCAGTCATTTTCTAACCCACTTCGTCCTGAACAGGGTCACAGGGGTGCCAGAGCCTATCCCAGCCAGCAAAGAGCATAAGGCAGGAACATACCCTGGACAGGGTGCCACAGCTTAATATTCTCAAGTTTTTATTTTACTATTTGAACATAAAATAGATTGTACCAAAACATGAAGTTATTCTTTGTTTTTATTAATAACTTTTTTAAGTTATACAACAAGCACAAAATTTGAAATAATCCTGTTTGTAGGATATGAACTATTAAAAAAAAAACTGTACATATACACATATAGTGAAGAAATTGAAGTCGTCAAAGAAATTCTCCAAAGAGAGGTGGAAATGCTTGTCCAGCATGAAATAACTGCATTGTTATTGAGTGCTATAAAAGTCTTCAAAGATATCATTATCCTTGTTTGTCTCAATTTACAACTTTTTTTTGTTATTATTCTATTCATTCAGTCGTTTGCTTTCTGATTCTGTTGTTTTGTGTCATGGGAAGCTGAAGCCTATACTAGAAGCCAGCAAGCAGCATTGTGTGCAGAACATGAATGAGCTGTGTACGACTGTTGTGCACTGCACAGCAAACTCACACTGATACCCGAGCCCCGGGCACCATGCCAATTTAGGACTGCTAGTTATCTTAATTTAGGGAATGTTTTAGGCCATGAAAGGAAATACAAAACACCCAGAGAAAAACTCTAAAGACAGTAGAAAAAGGTAAAAACTCCACTCAGGCAGTGTTTGGGCCATGAAACAAACACATTCTCCTGATACTGTGAGGTTGTGAGTTAAACAGGGTGCCATCCAACTAAAATGTGTTAAACATATACAACAGAGAACTCTAAGATTTCCATGGCCATTTTTTTTTTACAAATGTTTAAACTTTACCGTCTAATTCTAAATTACTTTTTTGTAAAAGATAAAAAATAGAAATACCAAGTGAATCTAAAACTCTTTGTCTTAAGACTTTAATATTGTTTGAGGGAATGCTCTATTCCTATAATACTTTTTTATCTTTGTCATTATTTCTTCAGTTTTTAGTGTATATATAACAGGATTTAGTAAAGGAGGAATAGTAACTGACAAAGAATTGTTGAGTATTCTTGCATTTGTAGAAATACTGTATCCAGCCATTACAGTGACATAGGTCAACAGTTGTGGTGTGTAATAGAGCATCACAAGAATTAAGTGGGAGGTGCATGTTTTGAATGCTTTATAGCAGTCAGCAGTGTTTAATTTTCTTAATGCTACAAAAATGCAGACATATGTTATCAGTGTGAAAGTAAGTGGAATAAATAGGACAGAAACTATATGAGACTGAGCAACATAAATGTTTTGTGTAATGTCATTGCATGCCAAATAAATAACAGGTCCATGATCGCAAAAATAACTTTTTACTACAAGAGAGCTACAAAATGATAATTTGTTTACTAGCCTAACTAATACAATCAAGTAAATGGACATAAATAACCAAATACATGTTATTATCTGGAGCATTCTATATGGAGTATTAATTCTGTGTTGATGTAATGGAAAACAAATAGCAATTAACCTATCGTAAGATAATATCATAAGAGAAAATGACTGCATCCCCACAAAAAAGTGCACAAAGAAAATACTGCACATGCACATTTCATACTTTACAAACCTGTTATTTAAAATAAAAGTATCAATAGCTTTCGGAATAATAGCTGTGCTGCAGCAAGCATCGATCACAGCCATATGAAAAACTGCATAATATTTAGGAGTGTGCAGTGATTCTTCAAGCCATATTATAATCATTATCAAGCCATTGGACAGAATTGTAAGGCAGTAAATAACAGCTAAAAATCCCCAAAAACTAATTTCATATGGTAAGTCTGTAAATCCAGCAATGAAAAAACCAACAGGCTGAGCAATGGTATCATTCAGCAATGTCATTTTTCCCCCTTGATTATTCTGATGAAGGACAATCACTGGATATACATCTAAATGAAAAAAGAGAAATAAAAACAGCTTATATGATCATATTTGTGCATTTTTGCAGTCAAAGAAAATATTGGTAGGTTGATATTTAGTCACCTTCCTTTAATTTTACTCATTTTAGTTATTGTATCACTTTAAAATTTTCTTTAATTTTCTTTGAATGAATGGCAATCAATTTTTGTTACCATTGAGAATTAACTCACTTTTTTCCTAACCAGCAAAGACATTTACAGCACCTCAATTAAAGGTACTTCATGTTTCATTAATGTTTTTATTTATAAAAGCAATTACTGTGTGACCTAGAGCAGTGGTTCTCATATTCAGTCCTGAGGTCCCATTGTGGCATCCGATTTTCATCCTAACCAACTTCTTTTTCAATTCAGCTCTGACCTTAATTAAGCAAGTTGTTATTTCTAAGTTACTGTGTTGGTATAGCTGGGTTGCTGCTTTTTTACTGGGATTATGAAATGTGTATGCATAGTACTTATGTTTTAGTCTTTTTAATCTTAATTTTAACGTTTTAATTAACATTATCATTATCATTTTCTTTCAGCTTTTTCTCATTTTCTTATTATTTAGGTCTTTACTTACTAAGAGAGATCCTAATACATATAACACTAAAGTGGATGAAGCCATTTACCTTTCAGTGTCTTTGTCACTGGTGTCTACTTCACTCATTGTTGTCGTTATTAAGATACATTTAAGGGAGCAGCTGCCATATAAAGTGTTGATAGGAAAATGACAGAAGAGATTAAAGAATTTATAACTATGAAGTATTAGAATAAAATATGAATGTTTCTATTTTTTTATAAATGTAATTCTCACATTACCTGTTTTTTCTGAATTGACAGTAAAAGAAAAAAAGACCAACAAATGAAACAATGAGATCAGTTAGAGGTAAAAAGACATACTGACTTTGAAACCATTTGGAACAAAATCCTATATCCACAGAGGGCCCCAGGACTGAATACCAACATTTTATGGATGCTTACTCAGCCAATGTGCTAACTTAAAAAATACAGCAATCATTAAACTGATTAAATTACATTAAATAGATGAAAGCATTAGGTAATGATCTGAAGCTTAACATCATACTTGTACATTGTTTTCCATAAAAACATATAATAATATTTTTTTGAAATAGACATTTTGATTTCACCATTATGACTCATTTCCTGATTAATCATATTTACATAACCGATATGAAAGCTAAACTAGGTGGCACTATTTTTATCTATACACTTTATATAAAGCTACATTAAATAAATATTGTATTTTCTGTGAATGTATGTGTTAAACTTGAAAAACTGCATTTGTTAAATAGGTTTTAATAACAGTGGGAAAGCAGATATAACATAATATAATATGATATAACAAATTAGGCAAATATTAATGTTTTATTTTTAATTTCTATTCATTAATTCATATATTTATGTAGATTATGATTCAACTCACCAAGCTTTTCCAAAACTGAACCTTAGTAGAAACTACTGCTATCAGAAACTACTACTTCAGTTATGTTTTATAAGTTCTCATAACCCAGTGTCTTTATATGAAAACTGTAAACCACTGAAGTCTTTTCAGGAGGGAGACCATTAAAAGGAAAAGGGACTTGACATCAGATGCCTGCACAGAATTTAGAATAATTAGGTCTGCAGAGACAGACAATTCCTCAATCATTTTGTTTGCAATAGTATTATATTAAAGGACGAGTAATAAGCACAATCAAGAAAAGCAAACATAACATTGTACAGGTTTTAATTGCATTTGAAGCAACTTGCAGGCAGGTAAAAAAGACAGTGTGAGTCAAACATCCATTATTGATCTCACTTAATACAGTTTCAAAATGACAGAACTAAGTGCAAGGCACCAACCAGTCCTGGCACCCTAACCAGTGCACACCAAACTAATTTAGAGTCACTAATTACCATAGCGCTCATGTCTTTGGGAATATTCATTTCATTTAATTTATTTTTTGTATACTGGGTACAAAGCACATTCATAAATCCGCATCTGCATTGCTTTAACACCAAACTGCTAAACCATAAATTATATAGAAAAACATATATCTCATAGTAAAACAGACAATAAAAAGTCCATTAACATTATAAGATAAATATTGTCATTTGACAAAAAGAGACAGAAAATAAAAATTCTAGTCAATAGTATTCATGGAGAATATACACTTCTGGAGATAAAGAGTTTAGGATTAGTTCCAATTTTGTCCACTGGCTCTTCCCATGGCAGGAATAGTAATTTGCCAATGATTCCGGTATGGGGAGGTAAATGGGTGTACAGCCCTTGAAGTCATGGGTAGAATGTCCAGCATCTACTAAGACAGTGATTAGGCCAGAATTTCAATACTTAAACTGTGAGGCAGAGGTGCCACCAGGGCCATCTTAATGCATGGGCACGCTGGGCAGTTGCTCAGGGGCCCCATGCTAATCTATGTATGTGACTTGCTGAGCGGTTGTGTAGGTAAGGGCCCCAGTGCACTGCTTTGCCCAGGGCCTATAACTCTGTTAAGATGACCCTGGGTGCCACTACTGTCCCACAATGCTGCCTTTTAAGAATCAATACACATGCAATTTGTATTTCACTCTGTTACTCCCTGTAATATTAGTGGTTCAATTTTAGGTAGAAAGGAGGAAGATTAAGGACCTGATGACTAGTTGTTTCATATGGATTTTAGCTCTGGATTTTAAATCACAGACTATGCGCTTTTTATGGATTATTTATTTATTGTGAAGAATTTGCACTGCACTGGGTTTTAAACACTTTAATAAATGCACTGAACACTTTTTCAACAACCCCTTGTGTGTGTGTCCTCATTTATCCGGCTCACATTGGTTTATGACTATTAACATTTCCGGGGTCAGGAGGGTCCTGGAAGCAACTAGGGAGCATGGAGCTAACTCAGACCATCCCAATACACAAATGGAAGATTGTTCATACTGGGATTAAACCATTGCTTTGAAAAGAATATTAGGGTGACCACTGCCACTAATTTATTTGTTTTCAGTTAAAATGAGAATTTTGATGGTACAGCCAATGAAATAATAATCTCCAGTTTACTTTTAAGATTAGGTTTACACTGCATCAGTTTACCCAGAAATATTTACTTGAACTTTACTACTCTCATCGTTTGGAGCTTTTCAGTCCCTGGTGATGATGGGAAATATCACAAAATAATACTGCCACCAACAAATTGTAACATTTTGAGTGGGCTATATGTTTAGCACAGGGTTTCCCAAACTCGGTCCTGGGGGGCACACTGTGGCTGCAGGCTTTTGTTCCAACCAAATTCCTAATCAGTGACAACACCTGATAGCACTGATCTCATTTAATTAGCTGGGATTTTTTTTCTCTTATTCTACATTCAAAGCACAGCAGCATGATTTTTACATTTCTAAGACATTTATAAATATTTCTGCTTTTTTCTATTGATTTAAATGATTGACTCTCTTTTGTTGATTTCATTATATTTTGCCCTTTCTCAAAAAATTTTCCCTTCTTTGTATCTTATTAATGACAATTAAAAATCAGCAGAGCAGACAAGCTGGCAAACAACACTGAATAATCAAAAGCTGAAAGTACTGTAGCATCAGACCCACTGACTTAGTAAATAATGGATTAATTAAGCAATTAGAACACCTGGAAAAGTAGAATGAAAATCAAGATGAGAATATTGTTAAAAAGAAAAAATACATTATTCCTATATAACTGCTTATATGTGCATTTTAATATATTTTTTTTTTTTGGTTTTTTTTTTTTTTACCAAACTTTCTAATTTCTATATTGTTCCCAAAACACAGAACTTGGGAAATAACACATCACTTAATTAGCCCAGGAGTCCAATTAAAAACAGAAGCTGGTTGGAACAAAAACCTGCAGCCACAGGGGGTCCCCAGGACCATCCATCCATCCATTAATCAACCCACTATATCCTAACACAGGGTCACGGGGTTAGTTTGGGAAACACTGGGTTAGCATTTAGAGTTCCCTATGCATTAGTCCATCCTTATTTATAATCCATTATATCAGACTAAAGTTATGATGCTCTGGAGCCTCTGATAGCAACAGCAAACAGACTCTAAGACATAATCCACGTTGGAATGCCATTGAAGCGCTGCAGGGTACAGAAATGTGCTCAGTACTCATCACCTAACAATATACCTGTGAAATGAGGGAAAAAAACTCCCAAGAATACTTAGAACACATGCAAACCCCCCAATAGGATTCCCTATTAAAACTAAAAAAATATAAAATATTAAATATTAAATTAAATATTAAAAATATTTAATATTAAAATATAAACTATTTCTCTTCACTGAGTGGTAGCAAGTTTGCCTGCTCCTCTGCAAAGCAGCTCTGTTGGGTTCATGTCAGATGCAATATTTAAAACTTAGAGCAGAGAGTTCAGGAGGATCTGTAGGTCCATGGCAAATAAGTATGATTGCAAATTACAGATTTCTTGCAATTCTGCCATTCAGGGAAATTGTGGGAAATGATTGTTATGGATTGAGTTATGCATACTTTCTTTCATCACTGCTGTTGAAGTTCTTTCTTTAGGATTTAGTAATCCAGTGTTGGCTGAATACTGAAAATTTATACTAGTACTGTGGAATATACAAAAAATTAACTATGCAGAATGATATCACTTAGGATATCTACCTTAAGAAAAAAAATCACACTATAAATGGATAAGCACTAAGCATCATGAAGAACAGCAACTTTTCAAAAGACATGCATGCTCTGGTGCTTTTTGTGTGCAACACAGAAGTGGTTGTTTCATCATGCACTTTAAGGTAGTTTTGCACCATGAACTAATGTATCATCATACCACAGATCAATGCTGCAGGTCCAAATACTTAGAAGCACAGAAAGTAGACACATAGCATTTAGACAGTAATGCATTGCTCCTTTATAAACTGAATACTGTTGGTATAAGGAATCCCCATACGCTTCTAATATCTACTGTCACATTCTTCAGCATCACTGAGGCCAAGACAGGTATTAACGTCTGTGTGAGACACCTGTTATACTTTTCTCTGGAAGTTTCTGACGTTTTTTTATGAACTTCATGCTTCTCAAAAGATGCACTTCTCAAAGGACTCAAGCATCAAGCCCTGAACAGCCTGTGATTTGCAGTCCAGACTGTAAAGAACTGTCTGTTGGCTGCTACATTAATTTACCCCAACCTAGTAATGGGCGCTGGGTGATTTTTCAACATTATAACATTTTTGTAAAATGTATTTTCTGGAACAAAGTATCTAAGGGGTAAAGTGTGAATGCTTCTTTTGGTGGCATACAAACTATGACCTCCATTAGTTTATTACAGCAGCATCCAAAAATCTGTTGGTCATGATTAAGGTGATGGAAAATATAAAAAAAAAACAGGGATTACATATTGCAAACACTTTAATTTTTTATTTCACATTCAGTGAAAGTAAATATACAAGACTGTGCTTCATCTCTCAGATAAAACATGTTAGATACTCTGGTTTAAGGAACATGTTTTCTTGGTGTGATTAATATGTTTAGTCCAGCCTCCAAAGAGTGAAAATCATAATAAATATAAAATAGAAAGGACAGTCTAACATTTTATGAACCCATAATGAACATTATAATCTTAGCAATCCTGTGCCTTCCAGGAATAGGATTTTGTAATCTAACCTAATCAAATCTGAGCACTCACAACTATATAATTTACAATTGTCACTTAATCAAGTCAAGAATGCCTGTTTTTGGGATATTGGAGAAAACCCAAGAATAAAAAAACAAGTGGACACAGGTAGAATGTGAAAAATATGTACTTACTGCAACATGGTCAGTAATTAAACTCATATCCCTGCAACTGGGTGTGTGACTGTTGTTGCGCCAGCAGCTTAACAAAGTAAAATTATAATATGTATTCTTTATACTGATTAGAAAAAAATGCTCATAATCAATTCTGATGTTTCTTTAATAAATCTGAGTGATGTCTGAACCATTTTTCAACTATTGTAGTAAATACATAATCTTATGAATCAGTGACATACCTACATTTTCATATGTATATTTCAATTTTTCTGTAATGAAAATCTATGACATTTTAAGTAGTTTTATCTTAACTCCTTTATAATTTAAAAAAACAAAAACAGATTTTAATGACTAGGCTGCTTCAACTACATTGAAGAATTGCATTGTTACATTCAGAAAGAAAGAGAGAGCAGACATATTGTTTATTTTTTCATTTACAATGTTCCATTCTTATTCTATAACAGCCCTTCAGATAATATTAATTGATTCTAGAATATTTCATTTTCTAACCCGTTTAGTCCTGTATAGGGTCACTGGGGGTGTTGGAGCCTATCCTGGCTGGCATAAGGCTCAAGGTAGGAACAAACCTGGGACAAACCCAGTCCATCGCAGGGTGAGCACACACACACACACACACACACACACACATACACACACAAACCACACACTAGGACCAATTTAGAGTTGCAATAATATTGTTTACATATAGTTTTATAATTCCATCCAGTTTTTAAATTAATCCCAAAAGAATTCACATGAAATAGTAATCATTTGCGTAATAATCAATATGGATGTGTTTCTTTAAAAAGAATGTCTTTTTTTAAAAATGTAAATAATTTAAAAGCACAAAATCTAAACATTTCATCCTTAAAAAAATATGAATAAAATTGTTCTTAACAGCAAAAAGCTTATATAATGGCAAAGCACAAAACTGGAAAAAAAAAATAAAGCAATGCAATTTTAGATTTTTGCAATAGTTTTAAAGTTACATTCAAAAATTAAACATACAGTATAAATTGCAAATTAACATAAAGCATTGGTTTTCCTCTTCTTGGAAAATTTCCTAATATGCTCCATAATTTCTTCTGTTTTTAATGTATAAATAATTGGATTCAGAAGTGGTGGAATAGTTGCTGATAACGATGTATTCAGAATTCTGGTGTCCGTGTCAATATTGACATTCACCCAAGCTACAAGATACGTGACTAAAATTGGAGTGAAGAAAATAGTTACAAGGGTTAAGTGAGTGCTGCATGTTTTAAATGCTTTCCACCTGCTATCCGAAGATGCAATCTTTAAAAGGGCATTTACAATAAATATGTAAGTGATTACTATAAAAGCAAATGGAACGAAAAAGCAAACAACTGTATAGAAGCATGCCATGAACCAGTTTGGTGAGTAATCCCCACAAGCTATTTTAAAGACAGGACCGTGATCACAGAAATAACTATTAACAACAGTTGTTTTACAGTAAGGTAATCGTGGAATTAAAGAAACCATGATTATTACCACAACTAATGGGACTGCCCATGATATCACAATAATCAGAATCATTCTTGAGTTTGAATTCAGTGTGTTGCTTCGAAGTGGAAAGCATATTGCAATTAACCTGTCATATGCTAATACACAAAGAGCAAATGACTCTAATGAGCAAAAGTAATGCACAAAAAACAACTGTGTTAAACATGTATCAAAATATACAAATCTAGAATTAAATAAAAATGTGTGTATTGCTTTTGGAATTATTGCAGTGCTATAGCTCACATCAACAACAGCCAAACTAAACACTGCAAAATATTTAGGCGTATGCAGGCTTTCAGCAAAGAAGATAATGGACATTATCAAAAAATTGGCTAAAAGTGTAATAATGTAGACAACTGACAAAAAAATAAAATAGTATTCTGTGTTCTGCAAAGCATAAAAGCCTCGAATATAAAATCCTAATGGACGTGTGAAGTTGCTGAGGTCCATTGACTTCACCCTACTTAAATTCAGGCAAACCTAAAATAAATGAAGATCATTAGAAATAGATATCCATTACATTTATACAAAAGCATCGGTACTAATCTCCATGTTAGCATTACAGGTGTATTTAACCAATGTTTTGTTTCAATCACAATAAACAAAAGATGTTAATGCACTTTTATTGGAGCAAAATAAAAAGTATATATATATGATTGTCTTACCTATTTATTTGTAGGAGCCTCTTACAAAATACATTTAGTAACTACTGACGTATTCATTCATTTGTTTGTTCATTCACAAAAAATGCAACAATCCTGTATAATATATTGCCTTAATTTTCATCTTGCAATTGACATTCTATTTGTTAAACACAAATATACTTACTTTTCTTCTCAGAGCAGTGTTCACAAGGGGTTTTCTTCACTATTGGTTTGTTCTTACTGAAAATCAGCATATTTATAGGCAATACAAGAAGCCATAATATTTACTGTATTCCTTAGAGATGAAATTACCACTTTGTTTCATTAGATGTAGTTTATTATAATAAATATTCTTATTTAATCTTTCAATGGAAAATTATAATTGCTGGAAATTCCATGAAGAAGTAATTAGTTGGCTATACCTATTAAATTTTTTTTCCTAATGCTAGAATATAAGATGATAATATTGTAACAGTGTTTTACTTTGGCTCGGTTGGCTCAGTCATCTATAAGAATATAAAAGTGCATTGGTTTAGTCTTCAGTGGAATAAAAGCATCTAAACTGAAACTTTTAATCAACTAAGAAATTCTTCAATTAATCTCAATTAATTAAAAGTATTCAAAAAAGATTTTTAGTTTGATTGCACCTATTCTTATTAAGTTTTCCAACTTCTGATTTTTGAGTATGCTTGTTTGTTTTTATTGCCAACTTGATTTAGTGCAGTATTTTAACCCAAAATATTTAATTGATTCAAATCACTTTTATGATTTTTCCATTTATTGTCAAATTTAAAAATATTACAAATGTGTGAGGCTTAAACAAAAGAGAACAATAAATAGATTCCAATTTGTCAAAGTGTTGCTATTTTAAATAATTGTGCACTGTTTTCTACAATCAGAGTAGTCATCCTGCTACACAAAAAATGCACTCATTAAAGTGCACTCTTAACAGTACACAATTTACTCATGGTACGTAAAACACAAATAGAAAATTATGGGGATAAACAGTAAAAAGTAAAATATAAAATGACAAGGGTATTAAAAGTATGAATTTAGGGAAATTATAGTAAATAAAGTATGCATGAAATCTAGAAGAAAATTGAGGTCTAGTCTGTAGATATAAATCTTAAAAGAAAACTAAAAAAAAAGAATTGAATTGTTGACTGCAACAGATTAGTCATTATGGCAAACTGATTAGTTGGCATCAGGAGAAAAATGAAATGATCATGGCAGTTGCATCACATATTTTCAGAGAACATTGAAGGCCACCACCTGACTGATTCAAAGTTGTGATGCATCTAGTGTAGCTCCTGGTCACTTCCTGGTAACGTTCAATACTCAGATGATTTGCACATTAACAAAGGAAATCCACTCATTCTCTAAACCTGCATATCTTTAACAGGGTCACGGAAAAATCTCGGGAAGCATCAGGTGCATAATGGAAAAATTCCTGGACAATGCATAAATTCGTTGTAGGGAAGGAAATCTTTTTCTGCAGACAGAACAGAGGTTCACCAGTGAGTGATTTAATCCCGATACCTGTATCATCAAATAGACTAATTATACTATATTAAAAAAAAAACAAATTGCCAGTGCTACATTAACTCTTACAGTGTTAAAGTAACCATTTAACAGTTTCATTATTTCACTGTGAAAAAAAACTTTCTTTGACAGAGAGACCTGTTATATAGTACTGTAAAAATTAGCATTTGTTTGATACACAGCACAGAAAACAGACATGAGCAGGTCAACTCAGCAGTTTATTTTTGCAGCTACATGTTCACCCTACAGCTCAGATAAGGTCTGGTTTTCATTTTCTCTCTCCTCTATTTTCTTGCATCCCTAACACAACTTATCAGAATAGAAAGCGCCACTGTTATGTTAAATCTAGCTACAACATTAAAACACAAATATTCAACTATTAAACTTACAAATGTAACAGTTTATCTATAAATAAGTTTCTACATCGTGGTGCTTTGGCTATCAGGGCATTGCAAGCACTAGTAACTGAGCGGCTGACTGAGAAAGCTTTACATTTTAGCAAAAGGTTGGAATGAAAATATCCTATTTTTTTAACAAAACGTTTTATTATTTCCTTCTTACTTACTTTGTAAAACATACATTTAACATGTTTTCCTTTCTTTTACTCTTGATGTGTATCTTTTCTTCTGTTGAGGAATATTTTTATGTGTTAAGCAGACAATTAAAACAGTAGTATTCTGTCTGCTGACACAATGAGAATTGTATAGATTCAACAGTGTGAACGTCTCTCTCACCGCCTCCTTAACTGGTGAGAGCTCACACCAACTCTCACATACATTTGTAAGTGAAACCCATTTTGAGAAAGCCAGTGAGTGTCGCACAGCCTTCTCACTGGTGTAAGACATTTGAGAAACAAACCCATTATCTGAAAGACACAGGTTTACATGAGATCTAAGTTAGCCTGGTCATCTGTTGGCTCGCTTTGCTTCTCATTATTGCTTGGCTGCTCATTAAATGACAAATGAAACAATTAAAACAGAAGTCAATTAAAATTAAGGCAATTCAGTATGGGTGGCATAGTGGCATAGTGGTAGCACTGCTGCCTCGCAGTAAGGAGACCTGGGTTCACTTCCCGGGTCCTCCCTACGTGGAGTTTGCGTGTTCTCCTTGTGTTTGTGTGGGTTTCCTCCGGGTGGTCTGGTTTCCTCCCACAGTCCAAAGACATGCAGGTTAGGTGCATTGGTGATCCTAAATTGTACTTGGTGTGTGTGCCCTGTGGTGGGCTGGCACCCTGCCCAGGATTTGTTCCTGCTTTGCGCCCTGTGCTGGCTGGGATTGGCTCCAGCAGACCTCCATGACCCTGTGTTAGGATATAATGGGTTGGTGAGTGACTGACTGACAATTCAGTATGTGCTGTAATGAAAACCTGCAACCACTGTAGCTCTCTAGGAAAGAAGTTGGACACTGCTAATCTAGTCATACCATGTGTTCACCAGAATATTAGTCAATCACTTACCATTTTGTATGACATACCATGCACTCTGTAAGTGTAACATTAAACATTTTTGGAGTAAAAAGCAAGCATTACTTCTTCTCTCATATTGTATTCATGTTATTTTATGGTACTAGTTCAGCTCAAATATGTTGAAACAACAATTGTTTTCTCTTACTGCGTATTCTTCAATCAGATGGTTAACATCATCCCTTACGTATGCTATAACGGACTTTAAAATATATAAAATTTTGATGTTGATGGTGACAGCCTGAGTAAAAACATTAATTAACAAAATGAAATTGGATAAAAACTAGTAGTAAAAATTTGCCAAGTACTGGTTTACAATTACAGCTACTGAATAACTGAAATTAAATCTACCTGTTTCAGAACCTTCATTATCTGGCTAGTCTTGAGATGGACTACTTGCCCCTTGCTCCTGATTATCTTTATAACCTCAGTAGTGTTGCTTGTCTAATTGTGTCATTTTACTTCAAGAGGAACTGCGCTAATCCTAGAAAATTCAGCATTAATCTAAAGTGCAAAGAAAGAAAAACAAAGCATAGTACTTACTGTAAGAGTCAGTGTTTTAAAGTGTGCAACTGAATAAAATGGCAAATAGAAATTGTTTTGAGTTTCATTCAAGGAAGAACACATTATATAAACATCTCCCTCTCTGACACTTACAAATAAACCTGCTGTACCCAAAACAACAAAGGCCATATGGTCATGACTTTGTCTGCCCTAGGCTACTGATTCACCATTTCTTGTCTTTGATAGCCACATCCATGATCCATCTTTCCCTTTTAGATTCTGAGTTTGTCTCTTTTTTACTTCCATCAATAGTAGTGTCCTCTCATTTTCCATGCTTTTTTGAGTGTCACCAGTTGGAAGACATGGATAATAGTTGGCCTCAAATTGCTTTGTATTTTCATTATAGGGAAGGCTTTCTCTGCAGCCTTTACTTTAAGAAGATGTATCCAGCATTTTTCGAGATCCATGTTACCTTGAGCTGTGTTTGATAGTCGGCCAACTTGTACCTGAGGTTTGACCCGAAGCATCAAATATGGTAAGATTTGTGCTTAAAGACTGAAGCAAATTGGAATCTTATAAACAAAAATTTTAAAATTAAGAGTTGATTAAAGCATAAAGGCTGACTACTAGAACTTTAACAGAGGTGGAGGATAAGGAAGTAAGAGCTGGGAGGAATCTTGGGGCAGACAGCAACAGACCAGAATATGATTTGGATAGTATGCCAGTAGGAACTTTATAAAAATGTATGTATATACAGTTAAAGTATATTATTGCAGTAAAATGGGTAAAAGAGATTTGAATGGAGTTTGCACACAGTAAGAATCATAAGTACAGACAGCACTGTGGAATAAAAAAACATAGGCAAAGGGCATAGAAATGAATTAGAAACTCCTTTGACTTCTCTCAAGAGAAGTGCTTTTCTAGTACTTTAGGAAAAAAGACAAGAAGAGGTCTGAAAATCTTTAAGGTTCTACATTCTGTACTGTGGTCTGTGCACTACACACCTTGACACTATATGCTTGATATAAGTGACTTACAGCTCATATGTGCAAAGAACTATTGTTTCCAATCATCCTTCTAAGGAAATCATTTTCCAGAGAATTTCATGTTTTATCTGTGAAGGGTTGGTTCCATGTCCAGGGATTATTCCTGTCTTGCACCTGATACTTGATGGATAGGCTCCAGCTTCCCAACTACTCCTGCCCTGAGTAAGCAGGTTAGGAAAATGAATGAATGGATGCAAATTATATTTTAGGGTAACATTCAGGAATGGAACCCTAGTTGTTTCTGCAACAAGTCAAAAATGTAAAAGTGGTACATTGATTTTAAACTCACAAGGGAGAGATGAATGAGAGATAAACAAAGGGATAACCCCTTCATTTTCATGTAAAATGCTAAATTGGCCCATGGATTAAGTGGTGATTCTAAATTGAATATACCTTGTGAAACATGTCTACCCTGTTCAGGGTTTCCTCCTGTCTTTCTGTTTGTGCAATCTTGGGCATCTGTGATATTAAGCTTCGATAAATAGGTTTAATAACATGTTGATTATGTTTGCTTAATCCAATATTTTGCTGACTGACTGACAATTCAGTATGTGCTGTAATCCATCCCAGACCCAGATCCATTGTCTACCCTAAGATAATTGACTGAACTGCAGAATTTAAGAGATGCATTCCATATTTGTACCAAATAAAATTAAATTCATCTGAGCAATGATTGTATAGTTAATATCATTTGAAAATATATTTTTAAAATATAAAAACAACAATAAAAAAGCAAATAAAAGTGATGGATACATTAAATAATGCATATAATATTAGATAATCTAAACATTTTAGTTTTCTCCTTCATAAAAAAAACAAAATTCTTCCTGCAGACCTCTAATGACTGTCAGTGTAAAGTATTAACGTGAAACATACACAGTTTTAAACTAGTTATGTTAAATAAGAAGATGAATAAAACAAAGACTGAAAGTTTTATGTTATTGAAAATCTACTTGTTAGTCTGTGATTCAAATGTCTGAGGAAAATGTAAAGAATAAGTAATTTCAATATTATTGTAATCTGCTAAATATCACTGATGGCTGACTTGATTCTGCAGAATTACTGGATGCTAAACTTAGTTATATAAGGTACAAGGCTACTAAACTACCTGAGATAGCTCAGTTTCCATGCAATTCAAAATTGTGGCTGCTGGATGGGTTGTATGGGGTGGGTTTGGTTGATTTGTATCTGATTTAAAACGTTAAGGTTGAAAGAGAGAGCACTTAAGGAACACTGCTTCTTCAGCTAAGACCATAGGCTTGGGTGGGTGGCTTCAGGCGAGCATTGGATAGGATCATGGCTTTGGATCAGCTCATGAAACTGAGAAAAATGTGGCAGATAGTGTTGCCACTCTACCCAGGTGAGTGAGTGAGTGCATTCAGCACTTTAAAAAATTTTAATCCTGTAACTGAGCAGGAAGTCTTAACTTTAATTTCTAAAATGAAACCCACTACTTGTTCCCTAGATCCAGTGCCAACAAAACTAAAACAAAAAGTGCAATGGATGTTCTTGCAGCACCTATTCTAAACATTATCAATAGTTCATTATTGCATGGCACAGTACCTGATGCACTAAAAGTGTCAGTCATTAAACCATTACTTAAAAAGTCAGACCTAGACTCACACATACTTAATAATTATAGACCTATTTCAAATTTACCCTCCAAAATACTAGAAAAAGTAGTCGCCAATCAGCTTCAGTCACACCTTATACATTACAATTTATTTGAGAAATTCCAGTCTGGTTTCCGCACTGGTCATAGTACAGAAACGGCACTAACATGGGTTATAAACAACATTCTGATATCCTCTGATGAAGGAAACTCCACTGTAATTATGTTGTTAGACTTAAGCGCAGCATTTGACACCATTGACCATTCTATTTTACTGCACAGGCTAGAAAATGATTTTGGGCTTACAGGCACTGTGCTCGCTTGGTTTAGTTCTTATTTATCAAATCGGTTCTAATATGTACAGAAATGTGTTGACAGTACTCCATCATTGTACACAGAACTGAAATATGGTGTCCCGCAGGGCTCAGTACTGGGACTTTTACTGTTTTCACTTTACATGCTTCCACTGGGATCTCTCATTAGAAAACATAATTTTAATTCTCACTCATATGCAGATGACACCCAGTTATACCTTTCATTTAAATCAAATGAAGTTTCTCCAATCCATCCATCCATAATCCAACCAGCTATATCCTATCTACAGGGTCACGGGGGTCTGCTGGAGCCAATCCCAGCCAACACAGGGCGCAAGGCAGGAAACAAACCCCGGGCAGGGCGCCAGCCCACCACAGAAGTTTCTCCAATGTTGTCTTTAATTAGTTGTGTTAGTGAATTAAAGGAGTAGATGGATGAGAACCACCTACCTTTAAACACAGATAAAACAGAGATGTTAATTGTTGGAGGGAATGACGCTGATCACAACAATATTTTGTCATCATTTAACTCAGTTGGAATCCCCATTAATTTTACTGACTCAGTCCGCAATCTAGGAGTTATCTTTGACTCTAGAATGTCATTTAAAGTGCAAATTACATAGTTGTCCAAATCATGTGTCTTCCATCTTAAAAATGTTGGGAAATTAAGGTGCTTTCTAAATAAACAAGATTCTGAGAAATTAATTCATGCATTTATTTCTAGTAGGATTGACTACTGCAATGTTGTGTTCACTGGATGTTCAAACTGTTCTTTATACAGCCTCCAGTTAATCCAAAATGCGGCTGCAAGAATTATTATAAGAACAAGAAAATACAAACACATAACTCCAGTTCTTAAATCCTTACACTGGCTCCCGGTTAAGTTTAGGGCATAAATTTCAAAATCCTTCTTTTAACATATAAAGCATTAAATGGCCAAGATCCGGCTTACTTGTCTGAACTTGTCATGACTTACAAACCTGAGTGCACATTAAGATCTCAAGAAGCCGGTCTGCTTATGATTCCAAGAATTAATAAAATAACAGTGAGTGGTTGAGCTTTTAGTTACAGGGCCCCTAAACTGTGGAATGGTCTGCCTGCTACTATAAAAGACGCCCCTTCGGTCTCAGCTTTTAAATCCCGGCTAAAGACTCACTACTTCAGTTTAGCATATCCTGACTAGAGCTGCTGATTAACTGTACAGACTGCATCTTTGTTGTTAGTCATTAGCACTAAAACATAAGTAACATGATAGTTATAGTTTGATACTAACCCTCACCTATTCTGTTTCTCTTCTCGGTACTCAAATTTGGCACTTGGTGACACGGCCCACCTGCCAAGTTGTTTTTCCTGCCTAAGGTAAAGTCATCCCTGATGGAGGATTGCAGGAATCGTGGGGTAGAGGGGTCCTTTCATCGGATTGGCTGGTCCAGCTCTGTTTTAACTGTGGAATGGCCAAATGGGGGAGGCAGCTTGATGGCTGAGGTCTCCAGGACTCTAAACAAATCCAAAATCATACTATGGGATATCATCTACTGTTAAATTCTGCTCTGTACGTGTAAAATTTTTATTTTTATACTGTATAAAAAGGATTTATTCTGTTCTGTGTACTGTACTGTGTTGTATTGACCCCCTTTTTTTGACACCCACTGCACACCCAACCTACCTGGAAAGGGGTCTCTTTTTGAACTGCCTTTCCCAAGGTTTATTCCATTTTTCCCCTACAATAGTTTTTTTTGGGAGTTTTTACTTGTCTTCTTAGAGAGTCAAGGCTGGGGGGCTGTCAAGAGGCAGGGCCTGTTAAAGCCCATTGCGGAACTTCTTGTGTGATTTTGGGCTATACAAAAAAATAAATTGTATTGTATTGTAGTGATGTGAGGTAAGGCTGGTAGTGATATATGCAACCTCAAGGCAGAACCATAGAACATCCAAACAGCATTGCAAAGCAGTTGAAGACAGACAGATTGAGTCTGGTCTGAAAGGCACAAACAGTCCTTTTAAGCTTTTAAGGGACAACAACCATCAGTTTTACCTAGAGTTCAGCATGTGCTGTCTTTCACACTCCAAGGTCATTAAAATGTGAGAAGTGGAGGGGAAAATTTGTTTTTCCATATTCTATCTAAATGCTGACAATTTCAAACAGCAGGGGTATTTCTTACTTAAAATTTATGGTAGGTGTAGAGTGTGAAGATTCAATATTTGAGCAAACTAAAATTAAATTAATCTGAGCAGCATTTGCATTTGATTTTCCTAGTTTGAAAACAGATTTTTAGTAACAAGTGCTCCAGGTTAAGTTAGGTCAGGTCACCGAGAGAAGTATAGACATGAACAGAGTTCAGTTTAAATCACTTTATCAGTCTGATGTGTGTATGACATTAGACATTAAAACATGTAACAAGAAAGGCAATGAATGTACAAACAAAGGACAGGAGAACTGAGTGCCATGTTGAAGGGAACAATCAGAAAGAACTTTCAAACAAACTGAAGCCAAAGTCACTCAAAATATTTCTTGCTGGATTTACTTAAGTGTGTTATGTCAACAATTTCTACAAAACTGAGTTATGTAAATTGTATATAAAAGTATTTAATATTGTCTCCTTAGATCAAATAAATTTCATTATGTCCAGCAAGCTAAACTAACTAACACAACCTCAACATTGTTTTATTTGACGGCATTTAATAACTCCAATTTATACTGTATATATTTAGTATTATGAACTTACATAAAAGATACAGTAAATCATAGCATTTTGTCTTTACTTAGCTGTAAATAGCAATACTAATCAATTACAACTTATGTAATAAATATTCAAACTATATCAACACTGTACAATTTATTAAGTGTATAGTAATTCAATTATTACCGCATAAGGTAATCAGGTTATATTTTGGTTGATTGCATCTTTTATGCAATTTTAACATTAATTAAACTGCTGCTTTGGAAACAAAGAAAAAATGGGTTTTCTGATGTAGTGTGGGTGATGTGTATCAAAAATAGTCTCATAAATTGGCTTCCACAACCCCACAAAACCCACAGCATTTAGAAAAAAATCAGTTTGCTGAATGTCTTTAACTTTCTTTCCAAGTATACAAAGGTATGAGGAAAGGTATGTGATGTCAACAAAAGGGGTTGTTCTTTATGAAAAATATCACACTTTATACAAATATGGGATAGTCATGTATATTTAACTGTGTATAGAAAAAGTGGGAATACCATGTTTTGAGGATTAGAAAAGCATTGAATACGATTATCATAAAATTAGTGAGTAATGACAATAGTACCTGAGGCTGGTTATGCTTCTGTTGAAAGAAAATAATCTGATTATGTTGTTTCAGCTTAAATTATGTTAGTGTGACAGCTAACATTTAAATCAATGTAACTAGAAAAAACATAAGTAATATCATAAAACATTATTTTTAAAGTTAAAGTAACTTAAATTGGGTACATAAAGAGAACATTCCCAAAAGTTTATTTTTTGAGTGAAAGCTGAAAACCCAAATGGACCTCACTACTTGTTTTTATCAAATTTTTGACTTTGGTTGGAAGTTACCTTACATGGTAAGAACTGTTTGACTTGCCCACAACGGGCTTGTAACCTTTCATGGCTGATTGTATGATTTGATCCATACCTTCTAAGCTCAACTTAGTGGAGAAAACTGGCTGCCCATCTAACCATTTCATTAGTCAAGTACAAATGGACAAAACATCCCAAGTCCTTGTATAATAGGACTCCAGCTTAGTCTCTTCTACAAAGGTTAAATTGTGATATTTGCCTGAAGTGGACCATTAATGTCCCAATTGGGGCCTTTGAAACTTTATTTCAAATATAACCATTTTATAACCATATAACCATTTCTCTGTCACTATTTGCCTTTTACTGTTTGTTTAATATTTTTAATTAGTGTTCTCTGATGATGTCTCTACATTGTGCTGAACATGTAAATATTTTTTATTTTGATTTATTTATGTTTACCATTTCTATGATGAGGTTATTTTGTCACAATTGTTTGTGTTTTTCATTGGATGCCACCATTTTGAAGCTTCGGGTCACTAAAATATTGCATGTTGCTGAGCACATGATGTGTGGGCCGCTGAATGTCAAAAAATATGGCCTTGCATGTTTACCAGCATTGCATTTTTTAAAAATAAATGAAAGACCCAGAGATACTTCATTCTTAAGCAAACTGTTTCTAAAGAGTAAAATTTGTGAGCACTTTTATAGTTCAATAAATTAATTTGCTTTGACAATCCTTTTACTTAGCTCCAAAAAATTCTTCCACCCAATTTTAATCAAATAAGCCTGACTTAGCAATTGTCAAATGTTCTCGATGAGCACAACATACTGTATACTGTGTGCACTATAAATATTCCTTTATAGAATATAGAAGTTAAAGTTCTAACTTGTAAAAGAACAGTGCAAGCCCAGCTGTACACTTCTTTAAGTCAAGAAGCCTCATTATACGTGACAAACTAGAGCTTGGCCTTGTGAAGCTACAGCTGTGACAGGATTGGCACACCACAAACCTCTAAAAAACTGTTCTTTGAACCTGATCTGTGTAAGTAATAGAAACTATTTAATAATTATCATAAATTCCTTAAAATAAATGCAGTTGTTAAATCACTGGATTCAATGGAATATTATAGTTCTTCAATCAGAAAATGAGTATGGGGATAGGGAAATGTATTGTCTCACCTGAAATTGTATTTTGTGGAAGTAAACAGCAGACAGGCTACAGGAAAATACGCCTAGAATAGATCTAATGAACTACAGTTAGTGGTAGGGAAGATGTCAAGAGGATTCACTCTAATTAGACATCTGCATTACACAGGAGAGGAGCAGTTAATGTCCATCAAACCATTCTTTGTCTGAATCAGCTCTTCTAATTACAGAACTGTGGCAGCAACATACTGTACATGAGATGGGAACACCAGGGTATTAAATGTCACATTCAAGTACAGACACAAACTCAGCCATTCAGAACATATTCAGATTTGACAAGATTGTATGACCAGACTCAGAATCCAACCCAGAGGTATTCTCTGGAGGATACACACTGCCTGAGAAGTGAAGCTTTTACTTCTACCTTCAGCTAAAAGCCAAAATCTTCCACACACTCCAATCAAAACGGTGAAAGAAAAACCAAACATTCAGTCTTTAGAGAACAACTTCCCTTAACATAACTTTTAAAGCTGGATTGACTTTCCACACAGACAGGTTATCAGTATTAGAATTCTCTGGTCTACTGAATGCTGAAAACAGGGGCAAGAAGTCAAGGAAAATATATTGTAATAAATTAAACAGAGCCTCTTTGTTATACTATATACTTGCACCAAAATATATTGCAGGTGATAAGAATACTTGTTCTCATTATGTATTATTATTTTAGGCAATTAGTTTCAGATAAGAAAGACACAGGCTATATGTGGAACTGTGTGTTGGCTGCGCTGGCTAGAATGAGCATTGCTTACATTGAAAATGCTGTTTAAATAGTGATTTTAAAGCTGTTACAAAGAAAAAAACACATCAAAGGAATCTGCAGTTATTTGCCAATGTCATTAATGTGGAAAGAAATCACTTTTGCCAGCTGCAATGGATGCTTAACAATCCCTCCATAAAACCATTGACCGTACGTTTAAGAGTGAATCAGATTGAATCATGAAGAGGACAATACTTTTAGAGTTTTGGCAAAGTATTTAAAAATCTGCTCTTAATACTATTTTATTCTTTCAAAATGAGATGTAAAGGCAATACCAAAGATGATATAAGTGAACTATTCAGAAACATCCTGGAAGTGATGCATAAAACCAGATCTGAAAAATTCTATAATATTGCATACCATTTCTGGAGAAAAATAATATTGAAGTTAACATGAGACAAGACAAGCAACCATTCTTTTATAGCAGAATATAATTTTTTTGCCTGTGAAGATTTTTTAAAATACATTCAATCTGATAGACCTACATTATATCAGTGTGATTTTACAAATGAAGCTGTTTGCAAAATATAGTACAAACCAACTCTGAATTAGAATTTTTGGAATGAATTTGTCCTGCAATTGGATGGTTTGGTCAGTACCTTGTGTTAATTGAGAAAAGGTATGGGTTCCAGTTACCTTTGACCCTGTAGGCTTGAACAAACTGATAAATGAATTGTTACTACCATTTAAAATGGATGAATAAAAAAATCTGCTTCCCTGAGCATTTTTCAGAATGTTAAATAAAGCATTAACTAAGTCATTTGCTAATTGCTATCCATTTACTGAATCTGCTTAACCCATTTTAGCAGGAGCTAACACTCGACATGGTGCCAGTCCATTGCAGGGCACATACATACACAGCAGCACTCACTCGCTGAGGCATCAATTTGGAACTGGCAATCGGTCTATCAAATACAGAAAGACGACCAGTCATATAAAAGCCACATGAACAGAGGGAGGCTGGGCAAACACCACACAAATAGTGACCATGCCATCATTTAAATTCAGCCACCACTGTCCAAATGTGCCACTTATTTCTTTATAAGCCTGTGGATATTAATTAAAACATTTATTTTTAAAAAATACTTTATGACATTATATACACATTTTACATATTTCCAGACATTGACATCATTTTTTTCTGACTCTAAAAAGTACAAACTATAAAGGCTTGCATTTCATTCATCTTGGAAATGTTTTATTTCTTTTAAGAACATTTAATAATTTTTCTTTCAATTCTTCAGTATTGAACCAGTAAATTATTGGATTTAACATGGGTGGCAAAATAACAGACAGAATAAGTAATGATGTCAACACATCAAAAGATACTATTAAACGCAGATTTGATAGAATATATACTAACATGATAGGAATGTAATAAACACATACAAAAAGCAGATGAGATAAACATGTTTGAAAGGCTTTTTGTCGCTGCTCCACAGAAGCAATTTTTAACACAATAACCATAATAATAATATATGTACTTAAAATGAAACACAATGGACAAAGCAAAGCAAAAAGTGTTTTAGCAGTTCCAAGCTTTCTGTTAAAAGAAGTATCTATGCATGCTAACACATATACAAGACCATGTTCACAGCAAGCACCCCTGATAATCCGTGAGCTACAATAAGGCAGTTTTGCAGCCTCCAATACCTGATACATGTCTGAGCAGAAAACCAGAGCCCACGTTCCTGCAATAATAAGAATCATCCGGAAATTTGTATTTAAAGTGGAATAGTGAAGTGGAAAACATATGGCAATAAGGCGATCATAAGCCAAAATAGCAAGGGAAAAGGATCCCATGTCACCAAAAAAGTGTATAAAGAACATCTGAGAGAAACAGCCCTCAAATGAAATAAAATTGACTGTAAAAATTAGGACAGAAACTACTTGAGGGATAAAAACAGTGTTTAAGCCAATGTCCACTAAAGCTAGGTTACAAATGGAAAAATGCTTAGGAGTATGGAGACTTTTGTCAAAGAAAACTACTAATAAGACTGTACCATTACCTAATAGGGTAATTACATAAATTAAAGAAAAGATTATCACTCGATAAGTCTTTGTTCCAAGTGCATCAGTAGCTGTGAGAAGAAATCCTCCTGCTAATGAGCTATTATTAACGTTGGCATTGGAAGCATTCATTATCAGGATTATTTATAATCTGTAGGAGGAAAAAAAGAACAAAATATCACGTTTTAAGATAGATAGATAGATAGATAGATAGATAGATAGCAGACATTATACAATACTGAACTGTTATTATTAACATTACTCAATATTTGTAAAAGAGGAAAGTGAGAATCGAGAAAATCAATAGGTAAACTTTAAGCTAAAGAAATTTTACATGTTTAAATACTTTTAAAATGTACATTGTGTATTAGTATAGTAAATTTCTTAATCCCGGGTTCTTTTCCAGAAAATTACTTACCACTAATGAATCACATTCAATACGCTGAATTCCTCTATGTGTATGCATTTTATACTAGGCAGGCTTTTTTAACTGAATCAGGGACTAAAGGGGCCTCAGGGGTTTTCATTACTTATTAGATGAGTATAATTAATGTTTGCTTTACCTTTAATATTCACAAAGGGCTTTTCTTATCCCAGGATGCTTGTGCACTGTTATCACTAACATCAAAGTAGTAGCATTTTGTTTTTAAGGAACATGAGTGGCAGATGTAAATCATCATTTAAAACAGCTTGGGAGTGCTAATAACAAAGGTTTATCTTATGATATGTAGGCAATTAATTACCTCTCTATACCATACAAAATAAATGTTAGTGAGAAAAGTGCTATATAAATGTAAAGAATTATTATTATTATTACTTACATGAAATAGAAAGAAATAAATTCAGGAAAGACATCTAAAAAAGAAAAAATGTGGAACATCCTGCTAAAAATTCCTTCTTAAAAATATTCATATAATTACTGAATGATTGACAATATTTTTTAAAACATTAATGGGTACTATTTAGCATTTATTTTACTGTCTAAAGGCATGCAGTCCTGTCTTGGTAAAACCCTAGTGCTGAAAAAAATAGTATATTAAAATGTAAAAAGGAACATTTCCTATCAATCACCTTCAGCCAGTTTGGGTGAAATTTTGCCCATACTGTGTTCAAGAGATTAAATGTCATTAACTATAATTTCCAAGAGCATGCACTTAAAAAATTCAATTCAGTTTAGTTTTATATAACACTTTTCACAGAGTGTAGGCTCAAAATTTATAGGGCAGTAATTGAAACACTTACAGGCCACGTTTGACCTCAAGATGTTCTCCTTCCTGCGGCAGTACTTGCAGGCCTGGCTGTTGGTTTAGATAGGGGCTTGTAACAGGGAAGGGTGATCAGAGGTGATGAAGCTGCCTGAAAATGCTGATCTCCTTCAGGGATGAGATATGACTGCCTTCTGGGTGCTGGTACCCCTGAACACCATGATCTTCAAGTTTTTTAGTGACAGGCCATCCACAGAAAGAGCCTTTCAGTCCTGCCTTCAAATGACCCAGGCATGAGGATGACATCAATTAAATATGCAAACATCCACATGTACTACCATAGGCTCCAGCCCCATGTTTGTTAACAGCAGAGTGACAATCTTGTTGTCCTTCCACCTGAGGGCCAGGATCCAATTTTCACTGGTGATGTAGTCACACATACTACCAGAGACATCATTCTTCTCCATCTCCTTGAAGAACCTGAATGGAGGCTTGCTTATTCTGTTGTTTGTGACTGTCCCCGCGTACCTGCAGTTCTTGTCTTTGAGTTACTGCACCATCTCCAGGCTGGTGAAAAAGTTTTCTGCAAAGATGGGTGTGATGGTGGAGGAGAACATGGTGTGGGCCAGGACAGTGACTATCTGGTTGGTGGCACCTGTGGCTTTTTGTTCAGGTGTGAGGGGGACACCGTGGGCCTCCAGCATAGTCTTTCCCTGGTATAGCACAATATCATGAGTAAAGCCATCTTCAGAAACCCTGGCAAACAACTTGAAGCCCCATTTGTCTGGCTTGTTCTTGATGTACTGCCTCAGGTTTTACGCTGTCTTTCATTTGTACGCAACCATGACCCAATCCACAGACTGCTTTGGAGTCCATGGCTCACTCCTGAAGGCAATAATCATGTGGCTGATCAGTGGTTGTATCTTGAAGAATCGGTTGATGGTGCCAGGGATCTGAGTGGAAAAGCCTCTTCATCAGCCTGAACCTCTTAGTTGATAGGAGTTTTACAACTTGAGGGGAGGCTGGTTTCCATTGCCCAGAAGTCAACAACAGAGGGCAGCTCACCAATCCCCATGTACAGCAGGATAGCCATAAACATATTCATCTTGTTTTCAGTGGAGGTGAAGGTGGTGTTGAAGTCCTTCTGGTTTGCAAATAAGTTGGTCTGGTACGTTATTTGCTTGATGAGGTGGGGGCCAAAGTACCTGTTGAAGTATTTGAATGGAACCTCAATGAAGTCAGGGGGAGAATGCTGGTACTCAGACATGGCTCGGTTGTCCAATTCATCTTTCTACCATCTGGTAAGCCTGGCTGCTGGCTTCCTCTTCTTGGTGGTTCTCTTGGCATGTGTTGCTGGCTGGCCTTTGTCCTCATCCTCGTCATCATTGTCGTCCTCATCCTCAAGTACCTCAATTACAGGCCACATGCACTTCCTATTGGCAGAGGGCCCATGTCATTTGGGACTGGAGTGTACAGGTTGTGGGCGGATGGGATGAAATCAGGATTTGCTACGTTGTTATGTTGTTGTCTTCCACCTCTGAGCCATTATCATCATTAATGGCGGGGTGGGCTGACACAACAACAATCATCATCTTAAATTCTATAAAACAGCAGAGTAGACAGCTGTAACAGAAAAGAGAATATATTTTTGAGTCAATATCAAGCCCATTTTGAGTTATTTTTGAAGGAAAACAGCAACAGTGAAGTGTAGATCTATTGAAAATAAAGAATATTAACATATAAATTGTAAATATATCATATAAATGACATATACATTGTAAATATATGAAAAGAAGTGAAAAATAGCATTACAAGTATTGGTAGTACCATGTATTTCTTCTTATAATTCAATCAGAAAAACTAAATAAATCATAAATATTGAATTACTAAATCAATTTTAGCAGTAATAAGACTCACATTAAAAATAAACACCAATATATGCCATTTAAGAATAATAAAAAACTGTTATAAGGTCATAGAACTGTCCAAAATCACACATGCTTCACTATTTATAGCCAAAATTGCTACAAATGGGTTCAAATTCTTAGTAGATTGCTGTATAATGTTATTCAGACCTTTGGGAATATTGAATGCACTACTCAGTACTATGTTCCTACATTAAAATGTGCTGTATTCAAAAAAATACCCTAAGTATGCCTTATTAGATGTATCAGGGGTATGTCTAAAAATTGACTTATTGTCACTTGTGGTATCTATACTACTAAACGGCAAAGCACGCACGCACGCACGCACGCACGCACGCACGCACGCACGCACGCACGCAC
>JANRMT010062834.1:27867683-27880067 GCA_026402145.1 Polypterus bichir lapradei | reverse complement strand
ATATATATATATATATATATATATATATATATATATATATATATATACACACAACAATTACATTAACAATCATGTTACGTTATTTTTAAAATTTTTCCTTTTCTTTTTCATACCTTCTTTAACACACTACTTCTCCGCTGCGAAGCGCGGGTATTCTGCTAGTGATCAAATATATCTTACCATTTTAATGCCAAAAAATTCACTAATTTCTAGAGATCTCAACATTTAACACAAATATTCGACCATATAATGTGTGAGTTTCATCGCCTTATCATTGTAAGTTCTGATGTTATGACCATAGGTGTGGGAGTAGGTAGGGGTGAATACGAATTCCAAAGTTTGAAATGTTCAGATGCTATGATGTCACTGACTGTAATGTAGCCTGATCTTCGCTGATTGCCTCGGAGGAATCCATGTGGTTCTACAACTTTACAGAGTCACAAAATCAGCATGATCTATTGAGAAAATAAAATCAACAAGCTAATTAAAAGAGCAGGCTCAGTTATTGAACACAGTCTGGACCCCCTGGAGGTAGTGGCAAAGTAGAGAATTAAAACAAAACCATTATGAATAATGCTGCAAATCCTCCCATAACACCCTAAAAATTCGTTGTCTAAGCAGAAGTGTTTCAAGAACTGCTACCGTGGCTCCTTTATACCAACAGCAATACGTCTGCATAATTCCTCATTGTGACTGTGACAGCTAAGTCAAAAGCACAAAGTACCACAATAGGGTACCAAAAAGAGAAATGTAATAGAGCAGGGCTATTAATGGTTGATAATTAATATATTACTTATATTTTTTTATAAAAATGATTTAGGTAGAAGTTCTGTTTTTTTCATTTCTTTCTCCGGCCAAGCACAAAGAAATACTTTAGCATTGATACAGGCAATATCACAAAAAATTTGAATTTGTAAATTTAAGAGATGCAAGCAGGTAAAATACAAAAGCAGCTATAAACAAACAAATAAAACTGATGGATACGTTAAATAATGCATATTATAACAGATAATCAAAACCTTCAGTTTTTCTCCTTCATAGGCAAACAAAATGTTTCCAACAGACTTCTAATGTGACTTTTATGTTTCTAAAAATCTACCTGTTACTCTGTGATTCAAATGTCTGAGAATAAAATGTAAAGAATGTCTAATTTCTATATTGTCGTAAAACCAATCTGGTAATCTGCTAAATATATTGACACTGATGGCTGATGTGATTCTGCAGAATTTACTGGATGCTAAAAGTTAGTTATATAAGGCAGAAGGCTACTGAATTACCAGAAATGTCTCAGTTTCCATGCAATGCAAAATTGAGGCTGTTGGATGGGTAACAGGGGTTGGGGGTAGGGGTTGGGGGGGTTGGTTGTTGATTTCTATCTGATGTAAAACGTTGAGGTTGAAATGGAGCACTTAATAAGAACCAATCTTCTATTACTACAGTAAGTCCATAGTCATAAGTGCATGGTCACTAGTGAGCCTCGGTTAGGATCCTAGCTTTGGATCAGCTCATGAAGCTGGGAAAAATGTGGCAGATGGTGTTTCCACTGATTCTAGGTGAGTGGTGTGAGGTAGGACTAACAGGACTATATTCAAGCTCAGGGTGGAGCGTGCAAAGCTATTGAAGACACAGAGGGTGAGTTTAGTCTCAAAGGCACAAACTGTTCCTTTTAAGGGACAACTACTGCCAGTGTTGCCCAGGGCTTGAAGTTAATTCTGCTTTCATTACAATGTGATATAATTTTTTGAACAATGAAGTGAAATTTTGTTTGTCCATGTCCTGTTTAAATACTATTAATTTGCAGCAGCAGAGGAAATTCTTGTTTAATACTTACGGCAGATGAAATGTGTGATTTCATATTCATATCAAATAAAATTTAATTAGTCTTAGCAATGTTTGCATTTGATTTTCTTATTTAGAAAATACATTTTCAGTAACAAAAGCTCAGTGTTAAGTTGGGCCAGGTCAGTTTAAACCACTTTATCAATCTGCTGTGTGTATGACACATGTACACATGTACACATTCATTTTTTTGTGAGAGGAAAAGGACATGGACACGAAAACATGTTACAAGAAAGGCAGTGAATGTAACCAAAAGGACAGAACAACCAAGTGCCATGTTAAAGGGAAGAATGGGAAACAACTGTTGAACAAACTGAAGTCAAGTTGAAAACTATATTGTACCTCACTACTTGTTTTTGAAAACACTTTTGAACACAAAGATTGTTTAGAGGGATAGACCAGTACGACTGCAGAGTCACATGATCTCAGATGCTGTCACATAAAAATATAACATTGAATTACTTATCTTTGAATATAAATAACTTAAAGGACCAAACAAATGATAAAAATTAATTTCTTACCACACAATAATAGCAATAGAGGAACAAAATACACACGAAATGACCTCAAAAACCACAAAAGATAATAATACATATTACATTTTTATAACACAATTAGGTAGTGCTTTTCAGAATGTATTATATGGTACATAATTTGTCAACCAGGCAAAATGTAGGCATTCCAGAAGCTCAATGATATTACAACAACAAACATCCTCCCACCCAGTACCAGAAGACACACAAAATTTCTACACAGAGAAATTTTAGACCTGGCTAGGCTCAATAAAAACAAGCAGTCACCATGAAATGTGGGGTATTATTATTGTGTATTGCATTATGTATGAAGGAGCCTCAGCAGTGCTAAAAGTGAAATCAATGGTCACTTCTCATAGTATTCATCAACACAGGAAATAAAGTGAAATGTGTAGGTAAAGTTTAAAAGGCATATCAAGTTTATCCAATATGTTGGCAGAAATAGATTTACATGCGATAATTGTTTTACACTAATCACACAAAAATAAAACAGGTGGTTATTTCCTTGACCAAAATAAATGAGAAAGGGACATAACAGAGAGAAAGTCAGTCTTTATTGGCATTATTGACCATTAATAAACAAGTTTGTATGTCACTCTGATACAAAGAAGGGTTTCACCTTCAATGTAGCATGATGTCTGTAGCTAGCATTTTACAGCACATTTTCTTACTGTGTAGAAGTTACTGCAGTATTGCTCCTCCTCCTCCACTCAACTTTTTTCTTTTCTTTATGTACTTTTTAATGCACTACTCTAATCACAGAAGCATGAAAATCTGGCACCCCACCCAGGGGTTGTTCCTACCTTGCACATGATACTAAGGGTGAAGCCCCCTCTACCTGCAACTCTGCATTACTGTAATCAAACCATTTTTGCTGATTAATGTATTAACACTCTTCTACAACTGGCTGTTCTATTTTTCTGCATAAAAGTGTTATTATAAATTCTATGTTTTGCTTCTGATATGGACTGATTTCACCCAAGTGCCCTGAAATGAATATGCAGATTAGAAAATTGGTGAATGGAAGAATAAGTTTCACTACACTAGTTGTAGCTGCATTTGTGAGGGTTTCCAAATAGTTCAAAATAGTTCAAATACAGCTACCAGACAAACACTTCAGCAATATCTCCAAAACTCCAAAATCCAAGTGTCTTCTTTTAAAAGATTTAAGTAAAATTCAAAGCAAACAGTTTACACAAAAATAAAAAAAAAGAAAAATGATAATACACCCAAAAAGGGGAAAAAAGGGAAACTTATGGTATTCTGCTTGAGGATTAAGTATCTAGGTTACATTTCTTAATGTGTTATCTTATTCACCACACCATGTACATAAAGAACTTTACATAACATTCAGTCAGAAAACAATATGTTTTTAATGCATATCTAACTGTTTAATCTAAGGACTATTCGACTGTCACAGTTAATATTACGAACATTTTATTTTCTGTAACTTAAAGAGGGATGAACTGAATCTCTCATTATCTATCAAGTTCAAAAACTAAACAAACTAAGGTAAATTTACCATTAATATTAAATTATCAGATTTCGCTCTCACATTAGTGCTGGTTTTAACAGGTTTTCAAATTATTTTATGCACCTTCATTGAAAATGACAAGACAGTTCTGAGAAAATCTCACATAAAGAGCTACATACTTATCACATCTTGAATTATAAGGAAATCAACTGTACCTATATCTTCTCTTCAAACTTTTTCAGGACCAACTTGTGGTAAAGATAGGTCTGCAGCTGATTGTCGCCTTTTAAAAAATCTGCCGACTCGCATGTTCAGGTGGGGTCGCGGTAGCAGGGCAAGAGCGGATCCCGTGCACAATGCGGGAATGCTGATGGTCCTGCACTTAGTGCACAGGTGAAGAACCGCCCACAGCCCTAATTGGCGGCAGGAGTTGCTGATTGTTGCAGCTGTGCCACGTCTCGATTTTAAAGAGGGAAGCATGAGTGCAGGAAGAAAAAAAGAGAAAATAAAAAGCAGATTAGAGGAAAACAGACTGGCCAGTGATCGTGAAAGGGAAATGGAAAAGAGGCAGAGATGGAGAGAGAGAGAGAGAGAGGGAGAGAGAGAGAAAGAGCGCCCAAGCTTATCGAGTGAGGCAGGTGGTCTGAAGTGAGCCTCAGGGCCATGGAAAGCGAAGGCGGTGATATGGGTGCTCCTACTGAGCACTTTATTGGGAGTAGGAGCGGCCTGAATGATGGAGTCTCCCTGCAAGGGCCAAGGGTGAGTGGCAGGAGAGATGTGTGGGGCTCGTCAGGTTGCCCTGCAGACGCCGAATGAAGGGCGATAGGGAATAGGGCCCAGTTACGAAAGTTGACTGCCATTGTTGGTTAGTGTCTCTTTACACTGCAAGGTTCAAACAGGAAAAGTGGAGGAGTTTTTAAAGGGAAGCATTGTGGCTCGCTGTTTTTATAGTCTGTCCCTGGCTTTTTAACCTCATCATTTTAATGAATTTATTAATTGCATTTTTAACCTCCACCGTGCACTTTATTTTATGGATTATTTATTGATATTTTGAAGGACTGCACCTTTTTCAACACTTTAAGTTTTTTAATAAAAGCACTGGCACTTTTTCACCATCCCTTTGCTTGGTGTATTTGTCCTCATCTCCTCAGCTCATCCTGGTCATGACCAATGATAGTGCCGGGTTCAAGAGACTCCCAAAAACGAAGAGAGATCAAGGAGCCAACCCGCACCGTCACACTACTTTATTTATTACAGAATTGTAGTTTATTTGACCATGTCCTGACACGAGGTAGGATACAAGTTGTAGACTGTTATACTACATTTACTCACAGAGGGCAACATATAGTAAGACCACCAGTAATCTAAAACACACATCTTTAGAATGTGGAAGGAAACTGGAGTACTTGGAGAAAAACAATATGGATATTGGGAGAATGTGAGTTCAACACAGGCACTCACTCAGCTAAGAATCAAACCTGTAGTCAGATCAGCAGCACTAATCCTTGTGCCACTGTGCTGTCCTTTCATAAATGATTTCCCAGTGTATCATTTTTGTGCCTTTATTAGGGTAAAGTGAAATTACAGGACGGTAGTGAGACCAGCTATGTTATATGGGTTGGAGACAGTGGCACTGACCAGAAAGCAGGAGACAGAGCTGGAGGTAACAGAGTTAAAGATGCTAAGACTTGCATTGAGTGTGACGAGGATGGATAGGATTAGAAATGAGTGCATTAGAGGGTTGGCTCAGGTTGGACGGTTGGGAGACAAAGTCAGAGAGGCGAGATTGCGCTGGTTTGGACATGTGCAGAGGAGAGATGCTGAATATATTGGGAGAAGGATAGCTAAGGATAGAGCTGCCAGGCAAGAAGAAAAGAGGAAGGCCTAAGAGGAGGTTTATGGATGTGGTGAGAGAGGACATGCAGGTGATGGGTGTAACAGAACAAGATGCAGAGGACAGAAAGATACGGAAGAAGATGATCAACTGTGGCAATCTCTAATGGGAGCAGCCGAAAGAAGAAGAAGAAGATTAGGTTAAAGTGAAATTGATGACATGCTAACAGCTGGCAAAATCGTACACAGCTCTTTTAAGTTAAAGAGCATCAAAAGCAAGGAACCATACAATGTACAGTAATCACTGTGTTGCAAATTTGTTGTCTTTACAGTCTACAGGTGCAGGTCATAAAATTAGAATATCATGACAAAGTTGATTTATTTCAGTAATTCCATTCAAAAAGTGAAACTTGTATATTAGATTCATTCATTACACACAGACTGATGTATTTCAAATGTTTATTTCTTTTAATTTTGATGATAATAACTGACAACTAATGAAAGTCCCAAATTCAGTATCTCGGAAAATTAGAATATCAATTAAGACCAATGCAAAAAAGGATTTTTAGAAATGTTGGCCAACTGAAAGGTATGAACATGAAAAGTATGAGCATGTACAGCACTCAATATTTAGTTGGGGCTCCTTTGGCCTGGATTACTGCAGCAATGCGGCGTGGCATGGAGTCGATCAGTCTGTGGCACTGCTCAGGTGTTATGAGAGCCCATGTTGCTCTGATAGTGGCCTTCAGCTCTTCTGAATTGTTGGGTCTGGCGTATTGCATCTTCCTCTTCACAATACCCCATAGATTTTCTATGGGGTTAAGGTCAGGCGAGTTTGCTGGCCAATCAAGAACAGGGATACCATGGTCCTTAAACCAGGTACTGGTAGTTTTGGCACTTTGTGCAGGTGCCATGTCCTGTTGGAAAATGAAATCTGCATCTCCATAAAGTTTGTCAGCAGCAGGAAGCATGAAGTGCTCTAAAACTTCCTGGTAGACGGCTGCGTTGACCTTGGACCTCAGAAAACACAATGGACCAACACCAGCAGATGACATGGCACCTCAAACCATCACTGACTGTGGAAACTTTACACTGGACCTCAAGCAACGTGGATTCTGTGCCTCTCCTCTCTTCCTCCAGACTCTGGGACCTTGATTTCCAAAGGAAATGCAAAATTTACTTTCATCAGAGAACATAACTTTGGAACACTCAGCAGCAGTCCAATCGAGACGCTTCTGACGCTGCCTCTTGTTCAAGAGTGGCTTGACACAAGGAATGCGACAGCTGAAACCCATGTCTTGCATACATCTGTGAATGGTGGTTCTTGAAGCACTGACTCCAGCTCCAGCCCACTCTTTGTGAATCTCCCCCACAGTTTTGAATGGGTTTTGTTTCACAATCCTCTCCAGGGTGCGGTTATCCCTATTGCTTGTACACTTTTTTCTACCACATCTTGTCCTTCCCTTCACCTCTCTATTAATGTGCTTGGATACAGAGCTCTGTGAACAGCTAGCCTCTTTAGCAATGACCTTTTGTGTCTTGCCCTCCTTGTGCAAGGTGTCAATGGTCGTCTTTTGGACAACTGTCAAGTCAGCAGTCTTCCCCATGATTGTGTAGCCTACAGAACTAGACTGAGAGACCATTTAAAGGCTTTTGCAGGTGTTTTGAGTTAATTAGCTGATTAGAGTGTGGCACCAGGTGTCTTCAATATTGAACCTTTTCACAATATTCTAATTTTCCGAGATACTGAATTTGGGACTTTCATTAGTTGTCAGTTATAATCATCAAAATTAAAAGAAATAAACATTTGAAATACATCGGTCTGTGTGTAATGAATGAATCTAATATACAAGTTTCACTTTTTGAATGGAATTACTGAAATAAATCAACTTTGTCATGATATTCTAATTTTATGACCGGCACCTGTAATTTTTATCATTTTCTTTTTCCTTTCTACCTTGTAGGTTATTTAGCAGTTTATGCCATATTTTATTTTTTAAACCTGTGTGTAACCATACATATTCTCTGTTTCTCTCTATTGAAATTCAAATCATTTATCAGTCAATCAGCAATTATTAAAAGCTTGATGATGTTTTAATAACATTTGTTAACACTTTTAAACTTCAATGAATTAATGTGCTTTTGTGTAACAAATTAGGCTATGCCTAATAATCCTTTGCTTTAGCTTCAATAGAATTCTGCCTCACAATCTATTAAAATCTTCCCATCTGAGCAATTGCACAATATATGCTGTACATACCACAAATATTCCTTTATAGAATATAGAAGTTAAATTCCAAACTTATAAAAGTACAGGACACGCTCTTCTGTACACATCTTTAAATAAAGATGCCCCATTATACTTGACAGTGTAACCAGAGCTCAACCTTGTGAAGCTATGGCTGTGACATGATTGGCACACCACAAACCTCTGTTCTGTGAGCCTGGTGTGTGTAAGGTATAGTAACCATTTAATAGTGGACATAAATTCTTTAAAATAATTTGTCATCACTGATTCAGTGGAATTTTAGGTTTTATTTGTTATACAGTTTTTCAACCACAAAATGAGTATGGGGATATGGAAATGTAATGTCTCACTTGGAACAGTATTTTGTGGAAGTAAACAGCAGACAGCCTACAGGAAAAATAAGCCTAGAATAGACTTAATGAACTACAGTTAGTGGTAAGATGTGTGTCAAGAGGATTCACTCTAATTAGACATCTGCGTTGCACAGGAGAGGAGCAGTTAAAGTCCATCAAACCATTCTTAGCCTGACTAAGCTCTTCTGATTACAGAACTGCGGCAGCAATATGCTTGAGGTGACAACACCGGTTTATTAAATGCTACATTCAAGTACAGACACAAACTCAGCCATACAGAACACATTCAGAGTTACTAGATTGGATGACCAGACTGAGTATGTACCCTCCAGAGAATACTCCTGGAGAAGTGGAGCTTTTACTTCTACCTGCAGCTAAAATCCAAATTCTTCCACACACTCCACAAATGGTGAAGGAAAAACAAAAAAATCACCCAGTCCTTAGAGAACATCTTCCTTAAACATAACTTTTAATGCTTAATTGACTTTGCACACTGAAGCAACAATAGAGACAAGTTATCAGAACAATAATCTCAGGTCTATAATGGTGTGGTCAGGGAATAAGTAAACTTGTTTTTTTTTTGAGAATTTATTAACTCTTCACCAATTTTCAAGCTGTTTTTGCCACAGAAGCACAATGTGGCATGCTTCTCTTGTTATGATTGTATTCAAATGATGCTTATCAAGATTAGTTCAGTAGTCAATCTATTTCCAGTCTCTTCTTCTTTCTTTTACTGGAAAATTCTAGCAAGATCAGATCAAATCAGTATATACTGGGACGTTTTATCCCACTTTCAGTTTACCTTCCTTCCATTTCTTGTAGTCTGTCTTTGGATGTTTACACTTAAGAAAGACCTGGCATGGGTTTCTTAATAACCATGTTTCTTTGTGTCATAAATCATTTGACTTTAAATAACATGTTCTTGAGTACAATCTGATTACTTTTATCCTTGTATCACAAGACCCACTCAGGCACACACGTAGCAGTCAATCTAACACATACAGTATGTCTTTGGGATACTGAAGGAAACCATTGTTTCCAAGCAGATGTGCAGTTTCTACGCAAAAGTGACTGGACACAAGACATGAACTCACAAAACTAGATCCACTAGGCAGTAGCTATAATACCACCCTGCCTCCCAAACTTTAAACTTCTAACCTAAATAAATATGTGGATCTTGGGATACATTGGTCCAGACTTACAGGAATTCTGCAGATATTACTGAATACATAAAACTCCAAAATTATTCTTTTCAACTACCCTAAATGTTTGCATTATAATGATCATTATGTATTTCCTCCTCATTATAATTATTTACTAAGCAGATGGCTCAAAAAAATCTGCAAAATGTCTTATAGCAGAAAATTACAAAGTTAATTTTAAATAAGGTACAAGAAATGCAGAATATAGGTAAGTTCCATGGGCAGATTAAAAATATCAGTCTTTATAAAAAAATTCAGCTGGTGGACAATAGAGATGATGTGTGGGACCTGACTTGACATATTGTACTACCTGAATATTGGAAGCAGGAACAAGCAGTCAAGAAGAATGTATTGTAATAAACTAAACTGAGTCTCTCTTTTTTCCAATTTATTCTTTCCTAGAGTTATAGTACATGTGATCTGAATATTTTTGTCTCATTATGCCTCAGTATTTTAGGAAATGTGTGTCAAGTAAGGAATCCACAGACTATGTGTGAAACTGCATGTTGGCTGAGGTGGCTAAAATAAGCACTGCTTACTTTGAAAATGCTCTTTAAATGGTGATTTTATAATAACAAAACAAACAAAAAAAAAATCAAAGAAATTTGACAATTATTTTCCATTGTCCATTTTCCAATGTGAAAAGAAAATGTATTTTGCCGGCTGCAATGGATGTCTAACAGTTCTTCAATAAAACCAGGGACCACAGGTTTAAGAGTTAATTGTAATGGAATCAGGAGGAGGACAATACTTTTAGAGTTCCGGCAAAGTATTTAAAAATCTGTTTTAATACTATTGTAGCTCAACAACCAGAGCAGTGGGTTAGATAAGGCTTTTTTCAAAATGACCTGAGAAGGCGATACCAACGACAATAAAAGTTAACTATTCAAAAATATGAAGTAGCTGATCCCGAGAGTGTTGTGCAAAAAACAGATCTATAAAATTCTGCAATAGCGTGTAGCACTAATATTGAAGTTATCAAGAGATAAGACAAGCAACCATTCTTTTACATTTGAATATCAGTCTTTGAAGTTTTCTCATAGAAGTTTTTTTAAAATACAGTCAACTAAAAGACCTAAGCTGTGAGCAAAAATTGTGATTTTAAAAATAAAACTGTTCACAACATATAGTATATAGCAACTCTTGAGTTTTTTGAGTGTATATGCCCTGCAATGGAATAGTTTTGTCAATACCTTGCATCTGGTAAAGGAACATATGGGTTCTAGTTACATTTGACCCTGAATTGTTACTAGCATTTCAAATGGGTGAATACAAAAATCTGCTTTCCAATTGCATTTTTTGAAATGTTAAACACATCTTTAACTAAGCCATTTGCTTGTAATTGCCCATTCATCTATCCACTTACTGAATCTGCTTAATCCAGGTTTAAGGGTAAGCAAGAGTCCTTTTTAGCAGGATGTAATGCCTGACAGGGTGCCAGTCCATTGCAGGGCACAAACATACACACCAGCACTCAGTCAACGATGCATCAGTTTGGAGCTGCTAATCAGTCTATCAAATACAGAAAGAAGACCAGAGAGGTAAAATCCACATGAACATGAAGGGAGGCTGGGCTAACTCCACACAAATGGTGACCATGCTGCGATTTGAATAGAGCCGCCATTGTCCAACCATGCCACTCATTTCTATATTTGTCTGTGAATATTAATTAAAACAATTATTTTAAAACATGCTTTATGACATATTATATGCACCTTATTTTTACATACTTTATTTCTAGACATTGATTTAAAGATAATGCTTCATATTTTTAATTGAATTATTTTTCTAACTCTAAAAAGTACAGAATATATTGCTGTGCATTTCATTCATCTTGGAAATGTTTTATTTCTTTTAAGAACATTTAATATTTTTTCTTTCAGTTCTTCAGTGTTGAACCAGTAAATTATTGGATTTAACATAGGTGGCAAAATAATAATCAGTGTAAGTAACGATGTCAACACATCAACAGATATTACTAAATGTAGATTTGCAATAATATATGCTAACATGATGGGAAGGTAATAAACACATACAAAAAGCAGATGAGATAAACATGTCTGAAAGGCTTTTTGTCGCTGCTCCACAGAAGCAATTTTTAACACAATAACCATAATAATAACATATGTACTTAAGATGAAACACAATGGACAAAGTAAAACAAGAAGTGTTTTAGCAGTTCCAAGCCTTCTGTTAAAAGAAGTATCTATGCATGCTAACACATATACAAGACCATGTTCACAGCAACCACCCCTGATAATCCGTGAGCTACAATAAGGCAGTTTTGCAGCCTCCAATACCTGATACATATCCAAGCAGAAAACTACAACCCAAGTTCCAGCAATAATGAGAATCATACGGAAATTTGTATTTATAGTGGAATAGTGAAGTGGAAAACATATGGCAATGAGGCGATCATAAGCCAAAATAGCAAGGGAAAAGGATCCCATGTCACCAAAAAAGTGTATAAAGAACATCTGAGAGAAACAGCCCTCAAATGAAATAAAATTCACTGCAAAAATTAGAACAGAAACTACTTGAGGGATAAAAGCAGTGTTCAAGCCAATGTCCACTAAAGCTAGGTGACAAATGGAAAGATGCTTAGGAGTATGGAGACTTTTATCAAAGAAAACTACGAATAAGACGGTACCATTACCTAATAGGGTAATTACATAAATTAAAGAAAAGATTATCACTCGATAAGTCTTTGTTCCAAGTGCATCAGTAGCTGTGAGAAGAAATCCTCCTGTTAATGAGCTATTATTAATGTTGGCATTGGAAGCATTCATTATCATAGGATTATTTATAATCTGTAGAAAGAAAAAAAAACATAAATATTACATATTAAAATGGACAGATAGATAGATAGATAGATAGATAGATAGATAGATAGATAGATAGA